>VDFB02000002.1:108948884-109055436 GCA_007258455.2 Sequoia sempervirens | reverse complement strand
TGAATTTCTTTGACATGCGAAGAAAGTACCTAAGGTGAGAAATAGAAGAAATAAGACAGAAGATAGAAAGTTTTTCTTGTCTGCTTCTGAAAAATCAGCAAATCTCTTCTTTGAAACTTGATAAAACCTGCATGCAAAGTGAAAATAAAGTCTAGAATCGACTTCCTCTGAACAATCTGAACTCGTTGCTTCGAAGAACGCTGAAATCGGACACCTGTAGCACCTTCAGCTTGCTGGTCGCTCAAGAAGAATATGAGCTTCAGAGCAAAAGATGATGAAATAATGGACGCCATTGCTGAAATGAATAGACTTTTATTAATGAAATTCGTACAAAGCATGAAATCCTTGAAAAATGGCGCTTGGCTTCTTATTGGACCCCATCTTAGTTAACTGAAACTCAGATATGCTAAATAAATAGCCATGCATTAGGGTTTCCCTTTCGACACTTCAGTTAACCACTCTATGCGAGTTTGATTTCAGTTAATCATCTTCATTGAATTCGCCATCCTTCAAACTTGCTTTAGATTCATCAAATTTAACCTAAGGCGTGCCTTTTGATAACTTTAGTTAACAAGATTCATTGCAAAGAGAAATTCGCCATCTTCATGCAATAATAATGCTAAAAATAGCTAGCCTTTTGGAACTTCAGTTGGCCTTCATGAAGCGCCAACTTCACCTTCATGCTTCACTAAAAATATCTAAAAATAGCGCCCCTTTTGGAACTTCAGTTGACATTCCTTAGAAAGTGCGTAGCTTCACTAACTTAATGCTTCATTATTTAAAACCTAAATATGGCGACCCTTTTGACAAGTTCAGTTAACATTCACATTCGCCATACTTCACAAATTTATGCTTCATCCTTCAATTCGTCCCTTTTTAGAACTTCAGTTGACACTTGATGAAGCGCCATCTTCACTAAAATCTTCACAATTTTGACCAAAATCGCCATGCATGCAAACTTCAGTTGACTTTTAGTAATAAACTTCAGTTAAACTTAACATGCAATCAAGTTAACTCAACATGCAAGGTAGTTAACTGAACATGCAAACTAGTTAACTTGACATGCAAACTGAAAGCTCACTCCACCTGCCAATATACGAACTGAAGATGACAACCCAATCGTTCGGTCCTTGCGTCGAACTCCAGTTAAGGCGTCCATTCAACTCTCTTTCGAAAATTCAACTTTGAACTCTCAAGCGAATTCGGACTTAGCCAAAATTTCATGAAAATTTAAGCTAAAAACCTCTGCCGGGACCTCTGTTCATCCTCGACCTTTGGTTGATTGACTTCTCGTGATTGGTGCGGGTGCATCAGCGGAGCTAAGCAAAAAATTGATCAAAGATATCTTGAGGCTGAAAACCATAAAACTGACATCGAAGGCTCAAAATCCAAAGCGCCTTTTTTCAAAAGCTGCTTTTTCTCGAACAGTCAAATTTTGACTTCTGCATTTCGTACAAAGGGAAAAATAAATCCTTCATAACTTTCATTTTCTCAACTTTCAGGACTGGAACTCAGGTTCACTACGTAGCTGACATCATTCTGCACGACAGCTGCAAAGGTACATTTCCCAAGAAAACAACATCTAGGAGATGAAAAACAAGGGCGCCTTTTTGAAAAGCTGCTCTTTTCACTCCAGACTTAGCCATTTCTCGCAACGACAAAAATAATACAAAAACCTCGACTGCAAGCTGACGAGACATCTTCTGATCTGACGGAGACAGGCAACGGAAAGCTGAACGTAACACGGACACATTAGGCATCTGAAATCATCAGAAAGAAAGCATTAAAGGCCTGAAAAGCTTAGGCACCTTTCTCAAAATGTGCTCTTTTGCTTTTTCCTTTGACATTTTGACTAAGATTTAACCCCACGTTTGACCTCAGGTTCAGGCACTTCAACAACTCAGATTCACCCACTGACGGATGCGTCGCGAAGTTTGAACAAATGTGAGATAAACATCTTGGGTGGAATTTAGTCAAAAACCTACATTCGGCACCTCAAAAAGATGGGCGCCTTTCTGAAAAGTTGCGCTTTTCTCCAGTGTTAGTCAATTCTCGCCTTTGCCTCGTTTTGCGCTGTAACTTCCGTAACTTGCTCAAAACAGGTCCATTTGACAGGTTTAATAGCTCACTGCGAAGCTGACGTGATACCGGACAAATGTCTGCTGGAGGTGACAAACCTTAAAAACAGGATCTGAGCCCCTAAAAGATAGGGCGCCTATTTGAAAATGTGCTCCCCTCTCCAGAGATAGAAAATTTTGATGATTTCCGTTCAAATTTTCACTTTTCTCAAATCTCTTCGGTAACAGACTGACATGACACTGACACCAACTCCATATTTAAAAACCCCAAAAATGACCTTCTGACATCACTTTAACAAGATTAAGACTCAATTAAGCAAAATGCCTTAGTGAAGCAAAAATTTTGGTTTTGGGTACAACAGTTCCTTTCTTCTTGAGATCATTGATTTCATATATCCTCTAGAATATGTAATATATTCCTTTCTTCTTCACATATTGCCTCACATGTAATCTTAAACTTTTGTATCCTTGATCCTAACATGGCATGCTTTTCTCTTTCCCTATGTTCTCTATCATATGACTTATTGTACTCTTATTCTTATTCCACAACATATGGTCCACATAGGATACTTTCATTTTCTTATGTTTTCTAACATATTCTTTATTTCCCCATATTTCCTATGTTGTTTTCTTACTCTTGTTCTTTTTCCAAGCATATGTTAACATGGCATTATTTTCTTTTTTCCATGTCTTCTAGCATATGACTTGCCTATACTACTTTCATGTTTATGTTCTCATTCTAATTCATATGTTGGCATGGATTTCTTTTCTCTTGTCATGTTTACTAGCATATGACCTCCTACATCATTATATTGTTCTCCCCTACTCACTCTTTCTATGGTGGGAAATCTTATGTGTATAATACAAAGCATTAGAGCGTAACACAATTTTTTATGTTGATACTAACATAACATCCATTTCAATTTATTTGTTGTACATTTTCCCTTGCTTCCTACTTCTTATGTATATGTATTTTTCTATAAGAGTGGATAAGGATCATCCTACTTCAGCATTAATATAATTACTCTTGTTGGGGCATTCCAACCATAGATCTATTTGCACTCCCTTATTCATATTTCCTAATACATCATAATAGATTTTTTTTTTTTAACTTCTTTTGAACTCTAGATCCATTTGTACTCACTTGTATATGCTTTTTTCATTTGTTTTGAACTTCCCTCTAACTTGTCTTCTCTATCTCTTATGTTTAAATTTATTAATGATCTTACTCTTATTGTGTTTGTTATATGTTTTTTTTCACTTCTTTTTCACTTCCCTCTAACTTGTCTTCTCTATCTCTTATGTTTAAATGTATTAGTGATCTTACTCTTATTGTGTTTCTTAGCAACTATCAAGTATTGCTTATCATATACACATGGTTGATGGTTCCTTATAGACTATATATTCCAAATCTTGTATGTGTGCATGGTTTTCTCTCATTTACTTATATGTGTCATACTACTAGACACATAGAAACACCTACACCTATAGCATTCTTCTCCCTTCCTATTTTTTTAATTTGTTGTATCACATGTTATAGCCCTACATACTTGTATAAACTTAATTACTTATTGATCATAGTGTTTTATTTCTCCTATCTTATCCTTACTCATATTGCCCTTGGGGCATACCCTCTTAACTCATATGCCAAGGGACAAGGGCATACCCTCTTAACTCATATGCCAAGGGACATCACCAAAACTAATGCATCCCCATTTCTTCGTTTCTTATGATCACTTTGTTTTTTCTTATTTATTATTATTAGATTATTATTGTTATTTAATATTTGATGTTGATGTTATGCACTATTTATTTGACCCTTACTTTGGGCAACCTTTTTATTATTAGGTGCATTTCTTGTCCTTAATTTTTTTCCTATCTTATACCTTGGACATTTTTTTTGTCTCATTTCCTTAAGTTGATCAATGCTTCTAATTCGCTTATCAATTTACAAGAAGGGCATATTCATATATTCTACAAGGATCATTCCATCACTTTATTCTAGCCTAGTATAGCCTCTTTTGTTGATCAGGTGGCAACCATATAGCTAGTTGGCAACCACAACATTTATATCATTTTTATGTCCCTTGGGTGGCAATCACATCACCATTTAATTTTACTTTTACCTTTTTGGATAGGTCCAACCCCTGCAATAGCAATGACATTTTCAATCTTCTTTCATGTTTATTGGTGCTTACAACACAACCAAATATTTACAAGGGGCCTCTTACTCTATACTATATTCTCTTATCTAATACCTTCTACCACCACTTATGTGATCCTTCATGGATCTTCTCTCTCCCTGTCATTTTATAGTAGATGTTTAGAATAGATGGATGTGTTTAATTTCGCATCAAATTTTGCATACTCCTTCACTTTATCAACCTACTAAAGTCAACACAAAATTTCAAGTCAAGAATTACATGCATTACAATCTTCACTTTATGTTTCTAGACTCATTTTGATATCCATTCCCCTAGTCATGTCTAGGCATCTCTCAACCCATTTTATAACATTTTTACTCATCATAGATACACAAAAGCTAGATACTCAATTTATTCTTGAAGCTTGGGCACCTAATTTCTAGGACCTCATTACTCTAAGCACTCATGTCTAGACAACAAATTCCCTAAATGATCATGTTCATGTTCAAATATTAGCTTTAACTCACAACAATAATTGCAAACCTAAAACTTGCATTTCCAATAACCCTTCACCCAAAGTGCCTATAATTGAATTTTAAACTCCTTTTAATAGATTCCTCTTAGAGTCTCTCACACGCCATCACATTTTCAATTCTTCTAAATTTTCAAAGAAACTCTATTATTAGTAAAGAAATAAGTTAGTAGTTTGAAGATTGAAGGTTAGCAACTCCTATTGTGTCAAAGACACATGTATCCCTTGGATTCTCTCCCCTCTCAATTTCCTCTCCCTTCATTTTCTTATTTCCTTGATATCATAGATTGTAACCCTTCCCCACTCCCAACATGTTGCAAATTTGAATCATTTTTTCATTCCTACTCTTATTTTTCCATATTTTGTGATCCTCATCTCCTATTTTCCATCACAACCACACAGCTTTGTGTAGAGAAACTAGGTTCTATTTCCTAACTCAAAACCCTTGCACACCACCATTTTCACAACACTACAAATACACTCATCTTTTCAAGGTGTTATTGCTGAGGTTGGAACAAAACAACTAAAGGACTTATAGAGTGGCTTCCCAAATAACACAAACAATTTTTTATCCTAAACTTTCCATGATCAAATATCATAACTATTAAGCAACATGAAAAATTGTGTAAGCACATAATGTACCAAAACATTTAGGCTAACATTCTCAAAGATTTTGGTAGGTGTCAAACACAAACACCAATGCCCAAGCAAACAATAGCACTTCAAGTTAAACACTAGCACCTCAAATGCACCAAAACCCTACATATGCCACTAACAATTCAAAGTAGGCACTAGCACCTCATATGTACCAAAACCCTAAGCTAGCCACTAGCACCTTAGGGTAGGCACTAGCTACTTATATCCGCCAAAACCCTATTCATATTCTCTAAATCTTAGTTAAATTTCTCAAATACTCTTCCAAGCCTCCTAGTCATAATTCTCAAATACACTCTTCCAAGCCTCCTAACAAAATTCTCAAATACACTCTTCCAAGCCTCCTAGTCAAAATTCTCAAAGACTCTTCTAAGCCTCATATTTTCATTTCCAACATCTACTTATGATCAGACGTCTTTCTAACTTCCATATCCATAACATTTCCCTATGTAACATAGTTTTATTTACTTTTCCACTGTCAAATTCTTTATTTACTATATTTAGATCAAATTTATGCTCTATTATAGTTTAATACTTAATTAATTGGGGAGATGACCCAATAGCTGCTATGCATAAATTGGCTCTATTATAGTTTAATACTTAATTAATTGGGGGGATGACCCAATAGTTGATCTAGCGTTGTCAAGTAAAAGGCCTCTTTTTCTCTACTTTTACCCATTACTTGTAAATTTTAAAAATAATAACCATTATGTTTACATTAAAAATTAGACAAAAAAATCAATTTTCACAATTCACATCAAAGAAACTAATCATATGGTGACACACATACCTTGATGTACATGTTTATTTTATTTTATTTTTGTATTTTCAAATAATCATCAAAGGCATTGATGACGAAAACCCCCAAATAACACTACAAAGGCATTTGCACCTCCTTTTTTTTGAAAAGTCTACTCCTTAAGAACTTTAAGTGTGCAAATTTGAGTGCATGGCTAATAGATCCTGTCCCCTATAGTAAATTCAACAGACTGAACTTACTTAATCTCTAACCCAAATTGGTTCTTTCAACTATACATTTTATGAATAAATTCACAGATGTCCTATAATTATTGGCCCATCAAATTAGTTCGAGTAGAAATCTACACTCATCTCACAAAGCAAGCAAAAAAATTAAAAAGGATCGAGACATTTTCTAGTTTCAATTATGACTTTATTGAGTGTGGATCAGCAAACCTAACAAAATTAGGATTCACTGTAATTCTCCTTTTTACACCAGTCCACAATTCTCTGAACCATAGATATTTACAAAACAAATTTCAACATGCTATTTACCCTCAGTGCATGGCAAGCATAATAAACACAGATCTCCCATCTCATCCCTTATGATAAATTAATATATTCCCCATGGATCTTTTAAAAAACAAATGCCTATCTTTAAGATAGAAACCTGACCACATAAATATAAGTTGCCTTGTACTACACCAATGAGCATGATTTTAAATATACTACCACGATTTAGACCCGTGATTTTGCTTTTTCTCCGAAATAGCCTGCTCCCAGCAGAAACTTTGTATGAGCAACATGTAATCAATAAAAAACAGATACATAAACACCTTCAAGGTAACTCCAAAAAAGACTCGAGAAATTTCACCTAACTGCTGCTTGAGCCGAATAAAAATTGTCTTAAAAAGCAAGGGTTAAGCACATGTTTTAAATGTTAATTTTTAAAATATTTACTATCATGTAGAGCTCAAAACCAGACCACTACATATGCTACGCTAATCTTAGGTGTAAGAGAAAACTGATCTTTCTTTCTGCTATTCGAGCAGGTATTTGTCACAAAAGATTTCTGGACTTCTTGCAGATTTCACGATGAAGCCAACACACTAGATGAATGAAGCAAATTCTGTACCAGCGCAGACAGCTGTTACAGAACAGTGAGTATTTTAGTTTATGTACTTCCTGAGTCTAATATGCTCAAACTTTGGTATCCCATCGTCACCAAAACAGGCATAATCATGTGCAGCAGACATTAACAAGCCACATGCAAGAGGGACCTGGCGAGCTATCCTCCATCCCTGCCATAATATGTACAGAACCAAAGACACTCTGCAAATAAACTTCCAAACAAGATGGTATTTCAAAAGGAGCTCACTGTACAAGAAATAGAACTATGGGTGCAGCACCAATAAGAGTGCTAAGACAATGTGTACACAGTAAAATACACTTTGAGGATAATGGGTCAAAACCTCTAACAAAGGCAAACGGATGCCTGTAAGATAATAAACTAAAACCTAACCTATACTCAATTCCATTTACAAGTAAGCCCGTGAAGGGACAACTACCAGTTTCTACCTAGCTTGTGTATCCATATAGATGTAAAAATGAATAATATTACATTTCCAGCGACACCTTTCTACAAGAATGTGATGAAAAGGATGCAGAGCGAACTGATAAGGTAGGATTCTACTGCAATGCCGCAATGACCTGCATCTTCCCAATGTTATGACAAAATCAGGAAATATAAATTCAAAGAGAACACATCAGTCTAATTGAAAAAAGGTAAATATATTTCTCAACTTACAAGGTTTGCAAGCCATGTCAATAAAAAGTTGCAAAGCACAAGAAATACAAGGATCAAAAGAACGTATTTAGAAATGTTTGGCTTACATAGTTGAATGCAAAAGAAAACATATTTGCACAGCTTTCTAAAATCACATAAAAGTTCTATTTGAAGGAATATTACTGATCTATGCACAATATTTTACTTTTATTAAAAAGCACTCTAGAAAAGCCTGAATGGATTTGATCAATTGAGACTCGATATTTTCAAATTACACACCAATATTTCCGATCTTTCTACAATCAGTGTGACAGGCTAATGCAATTTAGTAAATAAATTGAAAACTCCTCAAAACTCAAGAAACGTCATTAGCCATCAGCCAGAGCACTCAAAATGTTATTCAAGCCAGGGCACCCAACCAGCATTTAGTGGTAGCTTAAACAATATTAAATGCTAGCACAGGGAAGACATTGTTGCATTAAAAAGACTAATTAGACATGCCCAAGCTACGAGCAAGAAACATTATTACAACTGCAAATGGAATCACAGTTGCATTTCTGAACAATGGGGACACCAGATCTCCCTATTAATAGAACAAATTGTAGAATATATAGACATTGAATTAATTGTAATCAAAGTAATTGCGAGCCAGAGTGCATTACTGCGTTTCTGAGAACTGTATACACTCATGCAGTCAAGACTACCAATAATGCTATCACCAAAAAGAAAATATAGTTTGAGTGCAACATGGTCAAGCTCCACTACAACATGGGTCAAGCTCCACGACTAGGGCCATTTCAATCATTTATACAAAGAATTTTAATAACATAACTACAAAGATGAACAGATACTGGGATAGTAGTTGTGTGCAACCAGAAAAAAGGAGAGCCTAATAATTAAAACTTTGAATAGATAGATTAGATTGTTCTAAAATTTCATTTAACTAAAGCAGGGTTTCAATTACAACATGAATTTTCTTACCGATATAACCTGAGGTTTCAGAAGTTGGCAATGCCGGCAATGAAGCTGCTGCAATAATAGACTAAAAATTCAGAAACACTTGCTTAAAAAGTAATAACATTTCAAAGAAACTCTGTACAACAGTGATGCACACCTGCAGCACAAGTAGATAAGGATGACAAAGTAGAAGATGAAGGCCAGGGAGCAGCAATGTTATCACTCAAGTCACATGTAAAACTAACCCCAGAAGAACTGTCAACTATAACATCTGTTGGTAAACTTCGGAGTAGACAACCTGAATGAAGTTAAAATAGCAAGATCATGTGATCAGGAAAGATTTATAATAAATATATTTTTATTCTTCCATTTTATCACGACCATGTTAACTGTAATCCAGAAGGTTAAAACCAACTATTATGCTTAAATTATAACTTCATATAAAAACTTTAGCATCATAAGTAACACCTTGCATTATTATATAAAAGCTTATTAGCTATACAATAGATCAACAAAAAGAATAATTTATACCTTGCTGCCCGGTTGCTGCTCTCAATTGTGCCCCATGCAACACCAGTAAAGAAGCATAATATTAGCAACTTTTAAAAAAAAATGTAAATTCTAAATAATCTGTGAGAAAACTGCAGCAAAATCTTCAAAATCAGAGGCTAAAATTACCTTGAAGGCTGAAATCCTTTAAGTCAACATCACACAATTCGTAAATATCTGTAACAACTCCCCTTTTCTGTAGCATGGATCCAAAAACTGTAGCACAGTTCAGGGCTTGCTTGTTTGTAATTAGCATTTGCTTTTGCATTGTCAAAATGTAGTTATTCACATTGCTACAGCATGAAGCATTAGAAGGAAATGGGCCGCTGCAAGCTTCAACTACTGCTGATGTATCTTCAAATGACAAAGGACAGACTACAAAACCAACAAAAGCAAATAATCATATTTTGACGTTGACAAGATTAATTTCAGAATTTATAACATATTTAGAATATAAAGAACCTCTGGAAGTTATCCAGCTTAGTAAATACACCTAAGAATTCATCAAGTAATGGAAAGTTAACATGAATGGGTATGACTAGAACATCATGGTATAAACCAAATATACAAATTCCCACTTCATGCCATCACTGCAAGATTCTTTAAAATGCATCAACCATTTAAATGCTCAACTCACACCAAAAATTATTGCAGTCATTAGAGACTGGTTCCTCAACATTCATAGTTGCGCAGAAATTATGTATTAAGGACCAATCCCTTTCCATCAGTATTTTTCTAAGTTTCAAGGATGGGGATGTGGACACAGAAGGATGTGTTTCTCAAAACAATTGTGGATTTTGGGGACAGTTTGGGGCAGCCGTTAAGAAATAAACATAGATTAATATTTAAAAATTAATAGGCAAAATTTGAACAAATAACTTAACCAAATATGACAAGCCAAATTTTTTTTAAATAACTTGATCCATAACCCAACATCAAATGACAGTCACAACTATAATTAATATTAATAATCTGATCCAATTGTCATTACAAGCAGTCAACAGTCTCGACAATTGACAGGATGTATAATGAGCCGTGTGATTCAGCATGAAATTAAAGCCTTGTCTTCATTTTATCTCTTTCTGTTTCTCATCAGTAATTTGGTTTTGGGCTTTCCTCCAGGTTTGTGTGTGCTATTTTGCAAAACTCTGATCAACCATTGTGGCTAAGAGCACCGCAGTGGTGTGTAAGAAAAAGATACCAGTTTTAAACCAGATTCTATAAAGCTCCTTCAACATATTTGTAGAATATATTAGGTGAGGAGAATGCACGAATTTTGTTGGTACTCCAAACTGCTCGTCCTGCAACCCTAAAATATTGTCTGAGATTGACTCCCAAAGAATGTCAAGCCAAGCATCAGACAAGGTCCACAATATGCTGCAGGGAAGTTTGGGCTCTTAATGAAAGTGGGTAACTCTCCACATTCTGGCTATGCAAAACCAAGGGGTTTCCCTATAATCCTACAAGACATTTCAAAGAGAAATATGAAGTTTCATGAGGATAATCCTCTAATTTATCACTATGCTAGCTCACTGGAATTGCAGACCTGGGATCTCAAAACAGCAGATAAGACATGTCAGAAAACACAAGGTTCAACTATGTTTGATAAGAAGGGTCATGATAGGTATGTCAAATATAGTGTCTCAGGGACACTCACACTCTGATGGAAACACATAAACCTATTCTACAGCTAAAGATGTTTGCATTTTTCATAATTTGATCAGTTGTGTACTTAAGACTAGTGCCTGATACATGGGGGCAGTAATCTAATCCATAAGACCAAAAACCTTCTGATGCAAGAGAAAAAATTGCTCTATTCCCAAAAAATGATAGCAGCCAAAATCTTTTGGGGAAAAAATCTGCAAACCAGAAGAATAAAAAAATGGAAAAATGGAAAAATAAAGAAAATTTTGGATTGTCAAAAAAGTTGAATATCATAGAAAAACATAAAAAAGGAGAGAAAAATCTATTTTTTTAACTTAAGGGAATTTTAAAAGCATAGAGATATAGAGAGAAAATATAATGAGAGCAAGGATCTTGAGTGGCACCCCTTAGCATGGTCAAGGGGCAACGCCCCTCATGGGGGGCTGGGGGCAGTGCCCCTCATGGGGGTTGAGGGGCAGCACCCCTCGCAAGATCCGAGGGTAGCACCCCAGAACACTCCCTTTCATGATACAAGGTGGGGCGGGGTTGAGGGGCAGATCCCTCACCATCAAGCCAAAATTAAATCCTTTGAAACCACACAAACCTTCATGGGGCATGTTATTTTTCATAATTTTATAACTTTTAACCAAGCTCCAAGACTCCTCCAAACCTTTCAAATGCTTGACTTTAACACTTTTAGATTTGATTGTTGCCAATTTTTTATTCCTATTTTGAATTAATAACATAAATCATTACAACCTTCAATTATAATATTAGGAATAGATAAGATCCTAAAACCCTAACACTTGACCTATAAACGGTACATTTGGAGTCAATGAAACCCTAAATAAATTTAAATCCCACAATTATGCTTCACACGAATTTTATTCAATGGCAAAGATTCTAAACTCCATGTAGGTAACAATTAACCCAAAAAATAAAAAATCTACAAATGCCAACAGAGGTTTCCAAACAAGGTAAAACGACTTCAAACAAACAACAAAAAATTGCCAATCCTAGTATGGGAATGAGTATGGGTTTGAAGCCTCAAGAATGAAGTACAAGTTCATATATATGTTTTTAATGTACTACTATATAATATTAAAAATATTCATAATTTGTAAATATATATTAAAATATATTAAAACTATTTGTAATTTGCAAATATATATTAAAAATATTTAGATATTTATAAAAAAAAATTAATACTTGTGAATGTATAATTCATGGAGTAAATTCTATAATGGGTGACTTGTTAACTAGGCCGAAGTTTTAAATGACAATGTCAAATCTTTCATGCCGGATAAAAAACCTCGATCACAAAGAAAATTCTAAGAACAAATTAAAAAAGTGTTCAAAACACTAAAAATTGCAATGCACAATTTAAATGTGATTTTAATGTGTGTAGACCAAAAGAAATCATTCAACAAACATTGACCATGATTTCCTTTTAAATGTGATCATGTCAGGAAAAAATCGCCTACAATCGCATTTTGCAATTTTGTATCAAGTTTTTGCAATTTTACCAATTAATCGCATGGTTTTGGTGATTTTTGCTTCTTTGCAAAACACAATGTATAGTATGGTAATAATACAATAAGATGACCTTGCTATAAAGGTAAGGATAAAACCCTAGATGAAACATAGGACAAACTAAGATCACAACAATTGTCTTAAACCTATGATATGAGACACAAAAAGTAAATGACTTAAGCTTAAGTAACTAGGTGTAAGTAAGTCCCAAAGTGAAACTAGCTAGATAATATAGCCTGTGAACACCCTCCTAAATGCAACTTAGAAAGGTACAAACCAATGCATAAAAAGCAAAGATGACTTCTGGCAACAAGGTGTAATGAAGCACCTATTGTACAAATACCCCTCACAAATGGATAAAAGGAGAAACTAAGAGGACTCAACATGACCCCCCAAGGACTACTTCCATCACCAAGATTGAGAAAACATGAGGACTGAGAAGACTCAAAAAGTTGTCCCAACAAAAGTAGGAACATGAAGATGAACATGATGAACAGCATTGAAGCACAAAGAAGCTACAAGAAATTTCCAAAAATAAATGCTAGAGTGTTGAAACTGATGAACCTCATCTATAATCAAGATGAACATTGGAATCAAAGAGACAATTCTACTTGAGTGACCCAAACAACACTACTCGAACAATGTACAGATGGCAAACAAGGCAACAATCTAATAGTTGGAAATAAACATTACACATCAATCTACATGAATGACCCCAACAACACTACTCAACCAATGCACAAATAGTGTACTCACACCAATTAATTGTGACAAGACAATAATCAAGCAATTGAAACTACAGGTTGCCTCCATAAATAGGAATGCAAGAGTTTCTATATGGTATGTGTTTCATTTCACCGAAATGTAAGGTTAACCAGCTGCTCCGCCCACCTAGTATATAGGAACAAAATTTGCATACACAAGTCACTTTAAAGCAATACCAAGGAAGCATTCACACCAACATATGATATCCCCCATAATCTGACAAGGGAGAGGTATAACAACTCCACTAAAACTATGTCACAATTTAGTGCAAGAAGATGAAGAAACAACAACAAAATGATGCACAAGATAGTACTTGCAACTAAAACAAGGTCACTCTCATGAATGTTGTTATAAAAGGTGTACAAAAACAAAGCACTCACATGAAGGTAGAAAAGGTTGTGATTGCAAATAAAAAGGCACACACAACAAACTTCCCATGGCACTTTACAAAGTAGTGTGACTACAAAAATGACACAACATGATGTGTAAGATCCCCAAAATACAAATACAATATATGGCACTTTATCTCAGTGCATTTACAAATCAAAAAGTGCTCTCAACAGATGTTTACAATGTCCAAACATGATCACATGCTGAAAATACAATTTTAGTAAATGATGAGAAAATAAAAAGAACCATTGCAAAGTGCATAGAAAAATGTGTTTTCAAACAAAAATTGGACACAAGAAAATTCATATGCAAAATTTTTAGCCCTTTAAAGTTCCCAAAACAAGAACTGTGCAGCAAGGTCATTGAAAAAACTAAAAATTTATTAAAAAATTAAAAAACTAAAAAATTGAAAATCATCTACACCATCATGAAGAGTGAAATGATGCTTCATTTCAAAAAAAATGCTTAAGAAAAGGAGCGCGTATGAGCAAGAATGAAACCTTCAAAGTCAGAGTGCAAAACTGAAACTTCCAACCATGAAGGGGGCATAAAAATCAAAAGTGTCCACAGACATTAACACCAAATTTGGTAGAACTGCTACCAAATCTGGAGTTATGTCAAAATTAACTATAGCCAATAGAAAATAATGCCTCTGTCAAATTGGAAATCACTACTAGGAATTAGTGGGCACTGCTAAAGATGGCGGAGGTCATTACATTTGGAGAAACCACCAATATTGGTGGTATATACAAATGGACATGGTGGTTTGCAATTTTTTATTTAAAAATATATATTAAAAAAATATTATTAAAAGAATTGAAGGAGTTTGAACACCCCTGTCACACTAGACAAGAGGCAATACCCCTAGCCCTCAACCCATTGCACTATAGGCGAGGCTCAAGGGGTTTGCCATCTCTATCACAATAGGGTACATATTGTAATGTCCCCTATCCCAAGTTGCCCTAGAATTCGCCTACTAATCACAAAGGGCAATAAATTGGGGTTAGGGTTTCACCTTGTTAAATAAATATCTCCTTAATGAAGTAATCTTGGATTGGAATCCTGCATTCAACACATGAACAATTTATGCAAATATGTACATATGCTAGTTAGGGTTAGACCATTGCATCACATTCATAGATCATCAACAATACAACATAGTTGGGATAAGGGGCATGATGGGTCCACCTAAAGCCATATGCCAAGCCTAAGAGGGTGTATACCACAGCCCTCCCCCTTGGCGACTTAGTACCTGCTTTCCCCATCATGACCTCGACTCCCGGAAGACACTTGCTGCCTTGAGGAATTGGGCAAGGGCCATAAGTGGGTAACTTGGCTCTCTATGTAGGGCCCTCTGGTTGGCTACCTACTAGCCTTGTTTACCCCTTTTGCTTACCCCTTTTGCTTACACCCCAGGCCCTTCCTACAAGTTGGTTCCCAAACAATCAAACACATCTTATATCTATCATAGACATCGCGTATTAAACATTCAACTATTATGCATGGCAATGTATACAGGTATAAGATAAATGGCAGAAATACACCTGAATATGGGTTATATCTGTTTACTCCTGGTTATATATATATATCTGTTTACTCCTGGTTATATCTTATATCTATCATAGACATCACATATTAAACATTCATCTATTATGCATGGCAATGTATACAGGTATAAGATAAGAAATGGCAGAAATACAACTGAATATGGGTTATATCTGTTTACTCCTAGTTATATATATATGTATATATATATATATATATATATATATACTGCTGGTTGTATATTATGGATATGTCTCTGATATACTGTTCACTGTGCTGGGTTGCACGAGTTCCTTCTTCGGTCTGCTGTGCCTTTGTGTCCCTTATATTCACCAAAGTGTGTCCTGTTAAGATCTGACACCTTTCAGGTTTGAATTATGCCATCTTTTATACCCACGATGGGCAGATGGGTGTGTCTCTTTGTCAAAGATATGTCTATTGCTACTTGCTTAACCACCGTAATTATTAAAGGATGATTAATTTCATTAATGTTATCCTTTAATCGTTAATTGCCTTCATTTGTGGTTCGACTCCTTTAATCTTTTCTCCTTGTCACTGCTGTGAGGGACAATTTGCCTTTAGTTGCTGTCATAATGCAATCATTCCGTTCTTACTCTCAATCTTTGCATGATCGGATTAAACAGCGATCTGCATTTAGGATCACGATTTGCGGCCATGACAATATCGCAATTTGTGGGGCATGACACATATACCCCCACTATACCCCACCTTTGGCGTGGGGAGGGAATGGGGTGGAAAACCCCACCCTCCATAATTTTTTAAATAAAATAAAAATATGTACTTCTTTTACAAACTGTTTTTATTTTTAAAAAATTGAAATTTGTACCAAACAATGATGGCAGTAGTGATACAAGGTAATGCAAGAAGCCATACAACTAACATAGAGGACTAACAACAACCGGAGAATATTCCCTACACATTGTTTGAAGTTGTATTAACAGCAATCATATGAACATATGGATTTGTACAATTGTACAAACTAGCACAATGACTGCACTCAACCCCAAAAAATGCTTGAAAATTTTCCGTCATCAAACCCATTGGGCCTTACATTTATAGATTTTTAGGCCTTTTAAACACAACCATGAGATTTATTTCACTCTAGGAGGCTTCCTACAAAAACTCCTAACAAAAATCTTTGAAAAACAAGAAAGGAGTTTGTTGATTTAAAGCTTCAATACCATGTTAAGTTACGGAAAATCTAACAAGTGCAGCAAGACCAAAAACCTTCCACAAGAAAAATGCAATAGAAAGAAGTATTATATTGCCAAAAAACAACGAATACAACATGATAACAATACAACAAGACAACCTTGCTATAAGGGCAAAGATAAAACCCTAAGTCAAACTACGATCATGAAAATTGTCTTAATCCTATGATATGAGACACAAAAAGTAAATCACTTAAGTAAGCTTAAGTAACTAGGTGTGAATAGGTTCTAAAGTGAAACTAACTAGAAAATACACCATGTTCACACCAACAAACTTTGCCCTAGAGATCAAATCAATCCTAGCTATGTCTAACTAAATCTTCACTCCAATTGAGATAAATGAACAAAAGCATGCCCTAGAGATCCATCAGTCTAGCTGTATTTTCATTCCACAATATACCCAAATTACTTGGTCATCCATAAATTTATCCACTATATCTCTCATGCTAGTCTAAAAAGGTTTTCACATTTAGCAGTTATGCTGTCAAAAATAAGATTTGCATTTTGTAATGAAATCACCTTAGTGACTCAATGATGTTAGTAATTAAAATACTTAGTGTCATGTTAGTTGTCAAGTGGTTTGGATAGCTATGTTCTGAAAAAGGCTAGAAGCTTTATAAAAGCCATATTGAGATGCATCGGTGATCATCTCAAATAACTTAATTTATCATTATTATTTTCTGTGTTATTATGGTTTAATATTTTTCAACATTCTATTCTACCATTTTCCAACATTGTATTAGAGTCGTTGATGGTTATTGAATAAATAGGAGGATGAAGAAGTAGTTATACAGCCAGCACTTTTTTTTCAGCCACATTGGA
Organism: Sequoia sempervirens; assembly: GCA_007258455.2. NCBI lineage: Eukaryota > Viridiplantae > Streptophyta > Pinopsida > Cupressales > Cupressaceae > Sequoia > Sequoia sempervirens. The sequence goes on along the minus strand of VDFB02000002.1, from coordinate 109,038,067 downwards.
GAGTTATTCATGGAGCCTACAAAGTGATATTCTCATTAACAACTTTGATTTGTTCACTTACCAGTAAAGGTTTTGTATACAATCTTTTGCATGGTTTCATCTTGCATCTTCTGTGAAGCACCATTTTTATGTTGAAAGGTCATGTCTATATGACACAAGAGCAGGAGATATGAAACATAACAGCATTGAAACATAGAGCCCATCATTCTGTAGTTGCACATCGTAGAAATTTAACATGCGGACTTGAAGTTTAAACTGAAAATCTGGGTGAGAATGTACCAATCAACATTCATACATGCCTGAAATAATAAATCCAAAATGTCTGTCGTGGATCCTTCTTCAGTTGGAGAGATTTCTTATTTTAGTTTCTTCACAGAACAAATCAACATGCAGCCGCTGCCCGAGGATAAAAAGTATACACAAATTGGCAAACATAAAATATTCTTCCATAGTTGCATCATTATTAATACTGCATACGGTTATTTGTTTATTACTCAGTACATTGAAGTTTTTCTCTTCACTTCCAAGGTGGATGCCTATAGTACAGGTAAAAAATTCAGAGAGGAATCTTAGGTTTTGAGAAAGTGCATGAATTCTGATCTGGTTAAATAATTAAGGTGGTTGTGAAAATTTAGAGTTTTTATGTTTATTTGTAGAAACAAGGATACTTGCAATTATGAGACATATAAATATTTGTAGTATGGTTGGTGAGACTTTTTAGTGTTCAAACTTTAACAAGGAAGGTCACACCACTTCTTCCTTATAATTAGTATAAAGGATTTGTTCATGTTTGTTTAGAGGTTATAAGGATATTTTTCACATCTATTCCATATTTGGAGCAATTTATTGGAAAAGGTGTATCATTGGTTGAATTGTCACCTTGAAATGAATTTTTTTATCATGTCATTATGTGCTTGTATTCTTCCAATTGTTCATTCTTTAGACCTAATGGGGCTTCCAAAGAAAAACAAGATAAAGCATAAAGATGTCAAAGAGGAGGCCGTAGGCATCAGAGGTAGGAGGAATCTCTCCATCTCAAGCTAGCTTATCACTTAGAGATGGTACTTTGTTTGACAAACACCATCAAATTTGAGTCCCATCTTGGAGAAGGGGGGCTTGGCAGTTTTGTGACCATGGATAGTTGAGTATGGAAATTCACACTTTTAAGACAGGTGAGGATCTAGTGTAGATGAAACTCGGAATGGATGAATGCACAAAAAGTTTGAGAGTTTGTGGATCTTGGGAATTATACCCTAATGAGGGTCACGAGACAACTTGATGGAACACTTGGATGTAACTCAGCATGGATGGTTGTCAAATAATTCAAAAGATCCGTGATTCAAGAGTTTGGGCATGTGAAATCCAAGAACTCATGAATTGGGCTTGGGAGCTACACCTTTATGAGAGTTACGAGGCAACTAGATGGAGCTCTAGCTGGTCCAAAAACTATTTTCAAAGAGAAGCTTCTGAAGAATATGAAGTTATGATTGGTCACCATGTTTTCATTTTCTGTTTTGAGGGGGTGTTGGAAAATAAGATTTACATTTTGTAATAAAGTCATCTAGTGACTTCGTGATTTTAGTAATTAAAATGTTTAAAAGTGTCATGTTAATTGTCAAGTGGTTTGGATAGTTCAGTTTTGAATAAGCTCTATAAAAGTCATATTGTGATGTATAGGTGATCATCCAAATAACGTAATATTAACATTATTATTTGGTGTTATTAGTTGTGCTGTTATGGTTTAATATCTTTCAACATTCTAATCTATCATTTTTCAACATAGGCACCTTTCTAACAAGGGATCAACTATTGACACCAAAGAGTAAATGCAAAACCAATAAGAAATCAGTAAGTGTGATCCTAGAAGAACTAAACAATCAACTCCCAAAAATGCAATGCTAACCCTGGGGAACTTTCTATTGAAAGGTTTCTTGAGTACAAAACTGAAACATAAAAATGTGGTGACTCTAAGATTAGTGTCCATAACCTAGGGCCATTTCCACATTTTTATAAATTTCATTGAGATGTAGATCACAAGGTGCAAGAGATTGACTTTCAAACCTGAAGGTGAGCCAATTAGACCTGGATCTACATCTATTTGGGGATTGGAATTGATTAGAAATATTTTGGAATGATTAAACTAATGATCTTATATGCCCTAATATTAAAAATGCAAGATCCCGAAAACTGATAGACAGAAACAACATCTGCAAGTGGACCTGGGAAGTGCATAGGACACCAAACCTGCTCAGAAAAATTGGTTTTGAGGTGCCTACAAGGACTCATTTGCCCATGGGCGAATGGGCCTTTGTATAGGGATTTTGACCAACTTTTGGGGTCCCTTGGTACAAGATCTGAGCTTCCATTTGACACAAGTCCCACTATCAAAATGTTGGAAATAAATTATGTAACTTAGTTTCCGTGACTTGACAACAATGATGACAACAAATGCAACAATGCAAAATTGCTCTTCAAGATCTCTTCAATCCTTCTTCAACTTGTAACCTGCACATACATAAAGAGGCAAAAATTGTTTTGTTTGTTTGTATGGGGGTTTTCCTTGGTCAAACCCCAGTTTGGTAATTAAACTTTGATAGAAAGATAATGAAAAATGAAGGAAATGATGAATGAACAATGTTTGCTACAACTCACCACCCTTCAATGGCTTCCCTTAAAGGACTAAAGTCAAACACATCTCTTCAAAGGAACTTGATCTTGCTTTGCTTGATTGATTTGGATACTTGAAATGCTTGGATGCTTTAGGATCAACAATGCATATTAGTCTTCACAAGATGACATGAACACACATAAACTTGGACATGATGTTAGGATCTTGATTGCTGCAACAAACAATTGATAATGCTACTCTTGAATGCTCTTGATAATAATATTTGCTCTTGAAAACTCACCTCTTTCTAGATGATTTCAAATGATAAAATGACTATGTATTTATAGGTGTTTATCTAATTTCCCGAAAATTAGATTCCAAAAGCTGACACTTCCAATTTGAATTTGGATCATTAAAATGCCGCCAAAAACATATTTTAAAATGGCTCCTAGCCTATAACTCTAGGACACTCATATTCCAAGGTGATCTAATTATTGAATGCATTTATTTAATGTTGGTTCTCCTTTCAGAAAATGGAAAATCATCTCTCGAATTACTAGACATGAATGGCACCCACAAGCGATAACACAAAGAAAAACAAAGTCCGAAGAGTTCTCAAAGAAATGGCATAAATAATTTAAACTACCAGAGAAATAGATGGCTAATATCATCCACACGGAAAACTAACTTAGGATGCACCCATGGGGACACAAACATGTTTTTTGTATCCGCTGAAGTACATATGAATCATCAATTTCACCACACAATACAATCCCTAGCAACCACTTCAAACACATTAATACCCTTCACAATATCTTCAAACCAAAGCGATCCTCAAATCTTTAGACACAATGCAAAGTTGCCACCGACAGACCAGTGGACACAAGCTACTTGGAAATAAGCAATTGTTGAACCCTCTAAAGCCACCACAAGCTCCCCAAAAAATCCTAGAGACACCTTGGTAAAAATATCAAACCCAAACTTGAAAAAAACCCAATTACATAAATATTTGCATCCACTCTTTGGCTCAAAACAACAAAGGTGTGAAATTTGCACAAAAGTGGTGTAAAGAAAACTCGGAAGCAAAATCCCTTGGTGAATTGGATTTGATCATATCTCATATCCTAACTCTCTTGCCCATTAAGACACTTGGAACCAATCATGAACCACCGAGTCACCATCAAAGAAGCCTGGGCATACATCAATAAATAGTTGAATCAAGAGAACAACCTAGCCACACAAGCCCTACCACATCACCATCAAGCCCATTTCACTCACAAACTTCATCTTGGAGGTAAACTAGATTCGATAAAAACTTCGAGCTCAAAATGACATTAGACCAACCAAATGTTACAATTCTTCAACTTTGGGTTTGAAGCAAATCCAAATGCATACCCTTGTTTAAACCTATTTTAAAATGTTTTTGCATTCAAATCCTCTTCGAACTCAAACTTAACATCAAGTTTGCCTTTCCTTCAAAGCAAAAGACCTTGACTTTGATTAAAACCTTGTGCAGAGTCATATTTAGATGTGAACCTATATTAAACCAAGTTCAAAACCATTCCAAGTCCACTACTTCATGACAAAACCCCTAAACTTAAACAATAAAACTTGAAACTAAAGTCTCCAAAAAATCTAGGTTCAAACGCATCCCCTTAAACATGTATCAACCTATTTTTCCTCCAATGAACACCAAGGTGTGAGATGTTGACACATGGCACAAGATCTTGTCAACATCTCACCACCTTGGGGTAAATCTATGCCTTCGAAAAAAATTAATTCTTTAAAATCAGAGCTGAACCACTTTGTCAAGACCTCAACTACTTGGTTAAGACTTGAACCACTTGGTTAAGACTTGAACCACTTAGTCAACACCTATTTAATAATATTTTGAATCCACATGACATTGAAGGAAAATCAACAAAATCAATGAATCTAAGGCATCTAAAATCCACCACAACGTGAAACAGCAACATGTGGAAAGCTTGCATCATCTTTGAGAAAAAGCATGTTGCAACAACCTGCCTCCTCTAGCCCAGCATGGCACCATCATGGAGCATGTGGCACACACTAAACTCCACAACACTGTGCCCTTGAATCCTCCATTGTCAACAACAAGAAATCTATCCCAACGAAAACAAGGCAAAAAAAATGCAAATCAAAAAATCAATCCCATATTGAAAACATTCCTCAATGCCTTAGAGCACCTTAAGAACAAAAAGAAATCTAAGTGGTGTGATGCCCAAACCAGATCCAAAAGAATATAAAACTCTGGTGCAAGAAAAAGTCAGGTCTGTCCTTCAGTGAAATACTTAGAGCCCCTACAATGGAAAAAAAAACCAGACACAAACTCCAAATTAAACCACACACTAATTATCCTCTTTGGGTTTATATTCTGCTCAAAGCATAAAATGATAAAAACAATAAAACCAAGCAAACCTTGGTGCAAAAAAAAATCTAGACACAATGAATTATAAATCCCTATTAAGTATTAACCCTAACATTGCATCTAATGAAAACAAACAACAATCGAAAGACAAGAAATCCCCCAAAGATGAAAACACTAGCAAGATCCCATACTACCAAGAAATACAACAAAGCCCCCAAGATTGAAACACCTAGCATTATCAAACTTTACCCAAAAAACCCAAAATCAACCAAGACAAGAAAGAACTCGAACCAAAATTAGCAAAAGCGATTTTTAACACTTAAAACTAGGTGCAAACGAAATACAAAGCCAAAGAGATTCTTCCAATCCAACTGCAATTGGAAGCCATGACCAAACTAGGGGAAACCAAACAAAGCTAAAGCAAAGCAAAGCAAAAACACAATCTCCAAATTAAAATAGAGCCTCCAAAAGGGGACCAAGAAAGCTTTTGGACAAAAGATTTGTAAGGCTTGAAATCAAGATTTAGAGACCAATAGATGCACGAGCAAATAGGAGGACGTCATTCAATTGTGAATGAACACCATGATTAAACCCAAGGATGCAATGAAAAAGCCAACACAAGGAAGGGTCCAACATGTTTTCTATGATAAGGACAAGGTTCCATCAGAATGGAACCCAAATAAATGAAGAAACCAAGGACAAAAGCAAACAAAAAGGATTAATCAGGGGATCAGCCCCAACAATAGTTCTCTAGTTAAAGGACACATGCCCCCTAAAGGCATGAAAATAATTCATAAGACATCCAAGAATGCAAACCAGCACAAAGGAAACAAGAAGACAAGAATTTATAGGATATGTACAAGACATAAGCTAAGACACCAAACAAACTGTACAAAGCTCAACATAAGGTTTAGATTATTCACAAGTGTTATGGAACCCAAATGAAATGAAAGAAGAAACCTCGGACCAAAGTAAATAAAATAAGATTAATTAGGGGAAATGAGCCTGGCAATAGCTCTAGTTGGGGACACATGTTCCCTATGGGCATGGCAAGAATTAATAAGGTGTCCAAGAATGCAGACCAACACAATGGAAAAAGAGGCAAGAATTTACAAGATGATCCCAAACAAACTACACAAAGGTCAACAAAAGGGTTAGAGTATACACAAATCCAGAAAAAAACTGCACTCACAAGCAGTGCTATTTGAATTGCTGCCTCATGAATGGGCCAGTCCATAAGCTCACCAACACACTCCCCAGACAACAAAAAATATCCCACTATGATTTCCCATGCGCAAAGGTTTAAACCATATGGATGCAAACTCTTGATACTTGCCACTTCTTTCTTGTTGTGCATGCACTTCCCAACTCACACACAACTGATTCTAAATCAACTAACACCTTCAGAAGCTTACCATGATCAATGAAATTCGTAATTATCCCTGCCTTAAACCACTCTTTTCAACCTATTCCTCCAAGACATGGCACGCAGAGATCTTTCACATCAAATTCTGAAAGCTTGATATCATCATCCAACTCAAAGTAAAATACCTCAATCACACAAGGCAGCAGATTCATAAGGTTTGGTAACAAAATGGAAAACCTCAAACATGGAGAAAACAACAAAGGTTATCATGGGTGATGAGAACGTCAAAACCATCAGGAACAAATCAGGTATCACCAAAGTGAAATGTCTCTTCCTCAGCAGAGCTAAGATTTTTGTCAGAAGGAACATTCAGTCATCAGCTCCTGAAGATCTTCAACTAGAACGTCAAAATTAATAATGGGCACACAAATCATATCATAACCAGGGCACACAAAGGCATGCATGGGGGAAGAGATACATTATATGCTCTGGTAGAACATCAGCCATCATGTTGTTGTACTGGAATAATCTACGGATGCTAAACTACACCAGTCTTCAATTCAGTTGCCACCCCCAGCAACCATTCTTTCTTTCTCCACATAACCTAGGGGTTCATCCTTTCCCTGCCTGCATCAAGAACTTAAGGCATTTGAAACCACCCATGAGAAGCATGCTTCCTTTGATCAACCAGGTGCTGCCTATGGGATTTCCGATTTTCTACTCCAGATATTGCAACTTGTGACAATCTAATATAAATCCCTTTCTTTTCCCCGATTGCATAGTATCTAGAAAAAAAGTCTAGCATTGAATCATGAGAGGCTGCGGAAACAACATTTACCATGCAATGGGCTCTTCATCATCCTGTTCACTTCTTATATCATAATCATCCCTATATTTCTGATGTATTAACTGCTCCAAATATGCATATCATGTGCAGTTAATATAACTGTTTAGTTCAGCAGATATCAGTATCAGAATCAAATTCACATAGAGACAGCTCCCTCTCCAACTCATATCCCTCTGCTTCCCTGTATTCATCTTCTTCACTCAGATATTCACCTTCCCATTTTGTAAATGCCCCAGCAGCAATGCACTGCACAACAGGGAAGGAAAATGAATGGCACCAGGAAAAATCCTCTTGCAGATTACTATTACTTCCAAATGAATCAAGAATCTTTCCCTCATAAGGAATGGGCTTCATTCTCTTGTCTTCAACTTTTTTAATGCGCCCTGATTATATGACCTGTCAAAAGGACACAGCCTACCTGGAGCGTATTGCTCAGAGCCCAAAGATAGAAAAACTCTCTCCATCAAATCCACCTGATTGAATAAATCGATTGGAGCTTCCCATCTTGTCTAATTGTTCATCAATAGAATGCAGCTTAGCAAGATAAGTTCTCTTGGGTGAACTTATCTCCATGTCTACATACTCAAACTGCATCCCATAAACCCTGATATTTCAGTCAATGCTTTTTGGCATGTTGTAAGCCTCCCAAAATCAACAAGATTTTTGTCTCTCAAGTAAACCCAATCTCCGGATCAAATTTATTACAATACAGGACCAGGGGCTTACTGAGCCTTGTATATTCTGGGATATCATCATAGTTCTGACAAACCAAATATTAAACTGAAGGACTGATTCATTGGACCGCTTCAGGATATTAGTGATCTCGTGAACAACAAACCTAGGAGCAATCTTATCTCTGTACTGTGCTATAAAAGGTCTGCTAAACTCATTCAGGTTGCAACGCTACAATCAGGGAGCTTTTTAAACCAGTCCCTTGCATTTTCCTCCAATGTTTGGACAAACAACTTCATCATGACATTTCATCTTTAACCTCATATTCATCTGTCCTCTTTAACCTCATACTCATTTGTCCTCTTTAATCTTGTACTCATCTGTCACCTTGATGAAGGCCTGTAAATAATCTTCTTCAAATACTGAGTTATTTCTGTGAAAGCAAGGCAGCTTATCTCTGACTTCCCTGGGAATAGGATTTGGATTCTGATTACTCAAAAGAATATTGGACTTTGAGAGCAAATAGGGATAAATATACTGTTGCTTACAGGGATATTGCCACTGACTATACACAAAGGGATATTGTTTCTGATAATCTGTAGGGTACTTATGGAATGGAAAATTGGGGATGCTTTCAAACAGGGGCTCAAATAATTTACTCCAAGGAGAAATAGGATGGAACGGTGATTGGTAAACTATGACATTCACATCATCGCAAACCTTCTCTTTTTCCCTCACTAATCTCTGACAGTCATTGATAGCAGGAGGAGATTTACTTCTAGATTTAGCATATTTATACCAGGTAGACTCAATTGAATACAAATTATTTCTATACTTAAACTAGGGAAATTAACTTGAAAAACTGACATTTACAGTCTTCCATATCATCAAGAGAATCATAAGATGTACCTGGATACAGCATCCACACCTGCAGAGAGTGTCCAAATGAGTAATCTGAATATTCCTCCTCGGCAGGGGACTTCTTGCTAGGGTTCCCTCAGAAAGTTGATCTCCAATTCTCCATAGCAAGGATTCACAAGGTATTTCAAAATTTTGCATTCCACTCAAAGATATATCTCAAAGCTCCCTGGAGGGAAGAGGAGCAAAAGCCTTAACACCTGGATTTGTCAAGCAGAGTTGCCACCCTTCAAACACGAGAAATCTAATGAAGGTATTTCCTTGAGAGTCAAATAATTGTATCAAGCACCACAAGGTTTACAAGTTTCCTAACAAGCTTCAGAAAATTTGGGTTCCATAGACTAGCAAAGAGACAATTACACCAGGCTTTAAAAAAATTCAGAGAGATATGGGAAACATTGTCATGTTCCCCAACAGAGTCACCATGACACAAAAAATCATTCATTAAAGATCTCACTCAATAGAATGGTGGGTATCATGACCAAAGCACATTCCAAGCAATGACACCAATTTGTTGCAAGTTTACGAGATAACAACACCAATAACCAGAAGACTGGGGAACAACAGAATTGAAAGATAGTAACATTGAATCAAACCCCAGCAACAATGCCAATCTATTGGTACTCCCAACTGCAACTCATCTGACCCGAGAATATTATCTGAGGTTGATTCCTAAGGAATGTCAAGCCAAGCATCAAACAAGGTTCATGATCAAGCTGCAAGCCAGTATGGGTCCTTGATGAGAGCAGGTAACTGTCCACAATTCTGGCTCTACAAAACCAAAGGGGGCTTCCTTGAGATGCAGAACAATCAAAGAGAAATATGAAGGAATAGTGTCCACACAAATGAGCTAAAACCTTTCATGAGGATAATCCTATACTTTATCAACAACTACCCTTCATGCTAGCTCACTGGAATTGCAGACCTAGGATCTCAAAACAACAGATAAGGCACATCAGAAAATACAAGATTTAACCATAATGATGTTTGCTAAGAAGGTTCTCTATCTGAGGGTCAAATATAGTTTCCCACAAAGAGTCATACTATAATGAAAACACTTAAACCTAACCTATAGCTAAAGATATTTGCATTTTCATAATCTGATCAGTCGCCTAATTCATGTTAGAGATTAGTACTCACACATTTAAATTAGCATTATAAGTATGTGTAACAAATATTAAGTTGTTGAGAAACAACTTAATATTATTGTTAGTATGGTTTATTAAAATATTATTATTGTATTTGGTTATACGGGATTGTATTGCAAGTTGTTAGAACAACTTGCCTAAGCAAAGGAGTGGTTATAGGAGATTATAGTAGTTCTCCTATAATTTAGGAGATAATACTCCTATAAATATTAAATATGTATTGAACGAGAGTGTGAGTATGTGGAATATAGAAGCAATATTATTTTGCGTATAAAATTTTTTGGCTTCTATCACCCTGCCCATATTTCTTATATGGTATTAGAGCTGACATATCCAATATGCTTGCCAAGTAGATGCCTCTTTTGATATTCTATTCGCATGAGACGACTACAATAGAAATCATCAAGGGTATTCAATTTCACGGTTTGGAGAAGGTTGTAACTATGTAGGCAGTAGATGGATTTCGCCCCTGTGGAGAATGAGATTTGTGAGCAACATTTGCCTATTCTCACGATTAATCTGAGATCATTTCTGTAGTGGAGTGGATTAAGGATCCCGATTGAAATAAAAAAAAGTATGATATTATCTAAAGTGATATAGAGAGTGACATAGCCGAAGCATATCCAATTCTGGATTTTCTTGGCTCTGATAATCTGGAAGTTCTCCATCTCCTATACAAGCTTTTATATTTTCTTACATGTCTAATCCCTCTTCCTGCAAGGTAAACTCCTTCCAAATGTCATCTTCATCATTGTATTGCTCATAGCAGCAAAAATCTTTTGGGGAAAAAATTGGCAAACCAAAAGTATAAGATTTTTTGAAAAAATCAGGAAAAAATCGGATTTAAAAAAAAAAAAACGTAAAAAATTGAATGGCATTTCCATAGCATAGAGATATAGAGAGCAAATAAAATAAAGAGTTTAACTAATGAATTGTAAAATATAGATTTTTGTAGTTTATATTCATATTGCTGATTACATTGCATTGCACATCTTTCAAACTCAAAGCATTACTTCACATTGCATAACTAATAACTAGGAGCAGCATTTGCTTGTCATGGCATTCCATGAGACCACATTTCTTTGAGGCATTTTTTTCAAACAGTTCATTGCCTTGTCTATACCACATTTTCCATACATGTCTACCAAAGCATTTTATCAAACAGTTCACTGCCTTGCTGCTATGGCTAAAAGTTTTGCTGTCATGGCATTCCATCAGCATGAGACCACATTTCTTTGAGGCATTTTTTCAAACAGTCCACTACCTTGTCTATGCTATTGCTTACTATTATGCTTTGATAGATTTTTTCCAAGCATCCATAGCTTGTTTGAAAGCACCTGTTTTAGGCTTTTAGCCATAGCAGCAAGGCAGTGAACTGTTTGATAAAATGCTTTGATAGACATGTATGAAAAATGTGATAGCATAGACAAGGCAATGAACTGTTTGAAAAAAATGCCTCAAAGAAATGTGGTCTCATGGTGATGGAATGCCATGACAAGCCATAACATGGCAGTGAACTGTTTGAAAAAATTCCATCACCATGAGACCACATTTCTTTGAGGCAGTTTTTCAAACAGTTCACTGCCTTGTCTATGCCACCACATTTTTCATACATGTCTACCAAAGCATTTTATCAAACAGTTCACTGCCTTGCTGCTATGGCTAAAAGCCTAAAACAAGTGCTTTCGAACAAGCTATGGATGCTTGGAAAAAATCTATCAAAGCATAATAGCTATGTTAACGGGTTCTTCATTTTTGCCCCGCGTGCCCGCTCCTGGAGCGTTTGGGCACGGGTCCTTGCTGGGGAGCGCCTGGGAGCGCCCTGAGAGCACCCAGGCAGCCCTGGGTTCTCTGTGGGTCCTTCTTGGGCGCTCCCAGGGCGCTCCCAGGCACTCCCAGGGTGCTGCCAGGCAGAAAATGTTAATTTGAATCATCCTTTTTTGTTGCAGTAGTTTGTGATCTGTTTTAGCTTGGGTTTCAAATTAATTTCAAAGGTATTATTGCATTATCAGTTTCTTAAATGTTGCTTGTCAATTTAGTGGATTTATAAAATATTCATTTCAGTATAAACATTGACATTAATCCAATATTGTAATAACTAGATGGTTTATCGTCAGATCCCTATTATCATTGTAAGTTTGTACTTGTAATGATCTTCATTTGAATTGTGACTTTAGACATATATGATATATGACATAATATTGAAATTTTGAACTATCAATTGGCATTTATCTTTATCACTACCATTGATCAATGATTCAATGATGAATTGATGACTGATGATTGATGAAGTATACTATATCATACTATCAAATGTATTTACAATTTTGTATATTTTTAATTTTTTGTATATATATACAGCCGTACCCAAATGTACCGTATTTCAGGAAGAAAAAAAAATTGCCGTACCGGCGTACCCGTATCCCGTACCCGTGCCCAGTCCTGTACCCGAACCGGCAACTTAGCATAATAGTAAGCAACAAGCTATGCTCTCATGGTTTTTTTTCGCATGAAAATCAGTGTGATTTTATTCACATTTTTTTGCAGACTTTAAACGCATTTTTTTGGCAATTTTGCATTTTGAAATGGGAAAAAATCATTGACCAAAAGGTCAACAATTTTTTCAAAAAATCAGAGAAAAAATTGTCCAGCCTGCAGATTTTTTTAAAATCGGGATTAATCAGGAATTTTTGCAGATTATTGCTTCTATGCCATTATAATGCACTTAGGTAAGCTTGTGCACTCGATATTTATCTTGTTACTAATGTCATAAGTGATCAACAAAAGAGATAACGCATGAAATGGAGGCCTTCATGAAGGTGAAAGAAACTATATCTCTTTATCCTTCAAACTATAAGCAATTTGTTTTTATTGCTTTTCTTGATCTTGCACAACAACAACATGAATGTCAAATATCATTCTCAGCCATGAACAGAATAGTCAAGACATTGGGAATGGGTTTTCATGTCTATGAAGTTGCCACGTTTTATTAAATGTTTAAGAGAGCAAACATAGGTAAAGATGACTTTTTAGTCTATGGTATTATCTTTTGTATGATTCTAATAAGTTCATGTGATATTGAGAGAGCACTTCTGAAGCATGATAGGATTGAGATCATTGCTTATGGATCTGCACAGCAAGATGCAATTTTAAGTGGAGATATTTTGTGCCATAGTCTAAAATTTAAGTTGTATTACTTTGTTTTGAATAGGGTCCATTTTCACTGGTCATTACTTTTTGTGTCAAGATGTAAAAGTGTCAAAAAATATATACATATAATATAAAAAATAAAATCGTCTTAATTGTAACTAGAGTGCATGATCGTTGGTACCCGACACTCCTTGTAAGAAGTTCATATCAAGGGGGGGGAGGATATATTCTTTCCTCACAACTGATGAAATGAGCCTCAAAGGAAAAATGTTCTAAGTAAGTAGCAAAGTAACTAGAGGACGGAGGTATAAGAGGTTGGAGGACACTCAATGTCCTCTTGTCAGTCACCAACGACGGGGCCGCTTATCAGCTTTGGTGGCATTTTGTTTGTGATGTGTGCTTCCATTTTCTATGTTTCTAATAATTGGAAATTTCACATCATGGGGGGTATATAACATCAATATTCCATCTCTAGTGCCAGTGAAAATTTCCTATGTTGTTGGAGATTGATTGGCATGATCAACAACAGTTGCTATTTCTAGTCATGTGTGTGTTATTTCCTTATGTAACCTCCTAGTGTAAAATATCGTAATGAACAAAAGTACTAGTGTAATGCAATTCATGGATCTTGAAAAGGTTAGGGGTAATCTAGAAAACCATATAAGATGAACAAATGAGTGTGATCCTATTCGTGTCTAGGTTTGTGGTAAACCTGTGTGAAAACCATGAAAGGTTGATGAGAGGTGCCTTTCATTTGAATCAAGATCATGAGCCAGAAGAGTTGGGCTTATTGCAGTTGAAAGTGTTAAAGTTCGAAAGGAGGAGAATATCGACATCATCGATATTGTAAACAATTGTATAGGAGAGCAGTTGGCTATAGAGATCCTCTGACTGTCAGATTTCTTAGAAGTTTGGTCGGTCGGTGATCAGTTCACTAGAAGTGAAAGCGAGATAAGTTCTCTATGTAGGTGATCATGTACAGCAAGATCCAAATAACAGTATGCAGACCTAAAGTATGCATAGGCATACGATTCTATTTCCAACTTGTGTGATGTTTTTTCTCCCCATGTTCACACTAAAGGGGGGTGTTAGAGATTAGTGTTCACATGTTTAAATTAGCATTATAAGTATGTGTAACAAATATTAAGTTGTTGAGAAACAACTTAATATTATTGTTAGTATGGTTTATTAAAATATTACTGTATTTGGTTATACGGGATTGTATTGCAAGTTGTTAGAACAACTTGTCTAAGTAAAGGAGTGGTTATAGGAGGTTATACTAGTTCTCCTATAATTTAGGAGATAATACTCCAGTAAATATGTATTGAACAAGAATGTGAGTATGTGGAATATAGAAGCAATATTATTTTGTGTATAAATTTTTTTGGCTTCTATCACTCTGCCCATATTTTTTATGATTCAGACCAGCACCTGATAAATGGTTGTCAGAGTCAAAAGGGTAACAACCTATACAGTGAAGCACTGCAAACTTTACCCAGAGATCAAATCAGTCCTCGTTGTGTCTAGTCGAGTCTTCACTCCTACTGAGGTAGATGTACCAAAGCATGCCCTAGAGATCCCATCAGTCTAAATTCATGTTCACTCCAAAACATATGCAAAGATAGATGAAACATCAAATAATAAGAAATTACTTAGACATATATGAATTTATTCATTATATCCCTCTCATCAGTCTGAAAAGATTTTTACATTTAGTAGCCAGGCACCTTTCTACTAAAGACTAATGCAAAACTACTAAGAAATCAGCAAGTGTGATACCAAAAGTAGTAAAACAGTCAACTCCCAAAATACAATGTTAACCATCGAAACTTCTTTCTATTGAGAGGTTTCCGATTACAAACCCTTCACAGATTTACAAACTGAAATCCCAAATACAGGTTGCTTAACCTGAGGCATACAACATCTAACAACATATAATATACAGGGGACACATGTTACAAAAGAGGTTAAAAGATAGCCCAAACGCCCTTACTCAAAGAAAAGAACTATGATTTATACAAATGGAGACAAGGCACACCCATCCTTATGATCAACGCTTTTCTCCCTTCCATTAAAGATTGCAGTAGCTGAAAATTTGAGAAACCTATCAATTTGATCATCTTGCATCACAAACACTAGTGTTGTTGTTGCTTGCACTCCCAAGGATATGACTTGAGTTGCCCAAATATCACTCAACACAGTCACCACTAGACTTGCATTTACTTCACTAACGTACCCACAGCTCCTTGGATCAGTTAAATAATGGCATGGTCCACCTAACTCAAACTGCACCTCCCTAATATCCATTGATGCAAATTAAACACACTTCCCCTGACAGAAAAAACACCATCCCTCATCATTTCTTAATGGATTCACAATATCATCTCCCAGATTACTGCACACAAATAGCACATGCAAGCAAAATGACAGTAAAACATAATCCCAAGAGTTGGCGTAAATAATTTAAACTCACAGAGATACAGATGTCTGAGATCACCCACAGGGAAAACCAATGGCTTAGGATCCACCCACAGAAACACAGATGTGCTTTTGTACCCCCAAAGTACCCATGAGTCATCAAACTCACCACACAATAGAATCCTTGGCAAACACTTGGAACACACTGACGACCTTTGCAATATCTTGGACCATCGGATGCAAGTTACCTGGTGATAAATGGTCATCACAGCCTCCAAAGCCACAATGGGCCCCACAGAATATCCTGGAGACACCTTGGTGAAATATCAAACTCGAACTTGAAATAAACCCAGCTACATAAAATGTCTGCATCTGTCCTGAACTCGGAACAACAAACCACAAAGGTATGAAATTTGCACATTATCCCCTAGTAAATAGGATTTGATCATATCTCGCATCCAATCTGTCTTTCCCTTGAAGGCACTTGGAAGCTTGCAACCAATCAAGAACCACTGAGTCACCATCAAAAGGGACTAGGTTTACAGCAAAAAATGGTACAATCAAGAGAACAACTCAGCCATCGGGCCCCTTTCGCCCAGAGACTCCAAACTGGAGGTAAACTGGATGCAATAAAAACTTGTGACTCAGGTGACTTTGAAGCAACCAGACTCTAGAACTCTTCAACTCTGGGTGCGAAGTAAGCTCAAATGTGAACCCCTATTAACCTGTTTTAAAATGTTTTCACATCCGTTTCTACTTTGGACTTCCTGGACTTAAAACACCATAGAAACTGGATGCAAAACCCTGACTTAACCAGATTATAGGATTACATGGGGTCGCCTTCCCTTTGCAACAAAAGATATTGACATTGATTAAAACATGGTAAAAAGTCATACCCAGATGTTAACCTAGAAAATAATGATCCAAACTCTCTAGAAAATCAGGCTCAAACTCTCTAGAAAACCAGAGTCAAACACAATTAGTGTCTAGAATCACTTCTGGACACCCGATAACATTTTTCAATGCGGGTATCCTCCAATTGGACACCAGGGTGCAAAATGTTGATGCATGGTGCAATCCCACACAACCCCTAGATAAAACCACACCTAAGAAAAATTTTGCGCTCTCCTTTAAATTCTGGACCCAAACTACTTGGTCAACACCTGTTTATGATATTTCAGGCTCACACTGCATTGGAGGCCAATCAACAAAATCAATGAACCTAAGGCCTGTGAAATCCACTGCAGTGCAAAGCAACATGTAGCAAGCTCACATCATCTAAAGGAAAACAACTTTTGCAACCCTCTCTCCTCTGGCAGAACATATCATCATGAGGCACATCACACATACTTAACTCTGTAACACTGGGTCCTTAAATCCACTATGGCCAACAACTAGGAATTTATTTTGAAATGCAGAAACTAGAAGTGAATAAAAAGATTAATCTCAGATTGAAAAGAGTTTGACACCCATTAATGCCTCAAGGTACCTTGAGAACAAAAAAATAATTTAGAAGGTGAAAAGCCCAAACCGGATCCAACAGAATATAAAATCCTGGTGTAACAGGGAATTGGATCTCTCCATCAATGAAATACATGGAGCCTATAGCAGAAACCAAACCGGACATGAACTCCAAAATCAATCACACACTAACATCCTCTTGGGCTGAGATCTTCCTCAAAGCATAAAAACAGTAAAACCGGGCAAATCTTGGTGTAAAAAACATCCAGACCTGACAATTCATCAATTCCTATTAACCCTTGCTTCTTTCAATGAAAACAAGCAACTGTCAAAAAGAAAGGAACTCTCCAGAAATGACAACACCTGGCAAGATCCCCACAGAGAAATACAAGGTCCCCAAGATTGAAACACTTAGGAAGTTGGGACTATCCCCAAAAAAGCCAAAATCAACTAAGACAAGAAAGAACCACGCTAAAACCAGCTTAACTGATTTTTGTACTGATTTACAGGCACAAAGGAAATACAGAACTAAAGAGATTATTCCAACCCAACTCCAACTGGAAGTCGTGACCAAACCAAGGAAGACCAACCAAGTCCGAAGTGAGACAAAGGAAAAACACAATCTCCAGATTAAAGTCAGCCTTCAAGAAGGGGACCAACAGTGCATCTGGACCAGATATTTCGAAGGCTTGAAACCAACATGTGAAGACCAAGCAGGTGTGCAAGTAAACATGTAGCCATCAATCTGACTGCAAGTGAAGACCGTTGCTAAACCCAAAGACGCAAAGGAAAGGCTTTTACAGGGAAGGCACAACATGTTTTCTCTAAAGACAAGGTTCCATAGGAACAGAACCCAAATAAAAGAAGATACTAGAGACTAAAGCAAACAAAACAAGATTAATGAGGGGAGGAAATTGGCCCAACAAATTTTACAGTAAGAAAGCCCTCCAGCGTGCATTAAGGAGTTGGTTAAGTAAACTGGTTCATAGCAACTACACCTGAGCTTTTTTAGATGTATTTGCTTACAGCCAAGAAGGTCCACCCAGGACAATATTTGGACTCAAGGGTGGTGGCATAGAGTTGGGTACACTGAAAGAAAAGGTGAAGCTTTTGGAATCTGAACAGAAGACCTGAGAAGAAGCTAGTGTTAACAATTATGTTGCTCAACTGAAAATATCTGGGAATGGTTTTATTCTTCACACTATCAAGAACCCTATGCATCCATACCTCCTAGTGCATATTCAGCCTCAAGCTTTTCCAGAACAGGAAGATTAAGGTATCCCTTTGTTGATGTTATAGCAGCTTCGGGCTCATCCTTCCAGCCACGAGTGAAGGCATAAATTCATATAGCCTAATGGCTATTCATTTATTTGTGATAAATAATGTGAAGGAGCGCTTCACATAACAACAATGCAATTTTCATCTTGGCCGACCTTCCTTGTATTTGCATTGATTATTTGTAATTATATTTTCTTATGATGGCCGACCTAGCTCTTGAAGAGATGCGACCTCCCTATCAATATGTATATATACAAGGTCACTTTCATTCATTTGATCATCAAGCAAGTTCAATTATCACCTTCTCTCAAGTGCGAATCTTATCAAGAGTTCTCTCTAGTGCGAATTTCTTCAAGAAGCTGATTGCGAATTCATCCTAGTGCAGATATGAGTCTAAGGAAGGGCAGATTGTTATCTGTTATTGTTGCCATTATTGGTGCAGGATATTGGCCTTGTGATTGGCCTCATTGTAAAGTGAATTGTTGCCATTGTTTATATATATAAGAGATATAT
Source organism: Sequoia sempervirens (assembly GCA_007258455.2). Classification (NCBI taxonomy): domain Eukaryota; kingdom Viridiplantae; phylum Streptophyta; class Pinopsida; order Cupressales; family Cupressaceae; genus Sequoia; species Sequoia sempervirens. The sequence continues at coordinate 109,019,299 of VDFB02000002.1, read as the reverse complement.
TTGTTGCTGAGTTTTTCTCCCTCAAGTGGAGGGTTTTCCCAGGATATATGCTGTGTTATTGTGTCTGATTTTGAATTAAATTTCTGCTTATATAAATCTGATCATAAAATCAACATGGTATCAGAGCAGGTCTTAGAAAAGTTCTGTTCAGATATGGCAGAAATCTATGTCAAAAGAAACGAAGCAATGAGGTATCGATACTTGGAGAAGCAAATTAAATATCTGTGCAATTTCATTATCGCTATGCATTGATTAATCTCTTTGCAAGTGTTGGTACTCTGCTACGTTGGAGAGACTCTCAAGATTGGCGTGCATCCTTCTGGCGTCGCATCTCATGGGACTTCGTACCTAGGCGCCATATTATATTTGCGGTTGCTAGGGATGATTACTATTATTGGCATTGGGCTCTATAGTAATACATCTTGTATGCAGGAGATATCTTTGGGAGCACAAACCGCTTAAGACAAATTCAGATCTGACGCAATTCAAATATTTGATATGAGACAAAGGCTCCTGCCCAATCAAAGGAGGCCGATATTATATTGTGGAGATTGTCGATTTATTTGGGAAAGACAAATTGGGACAAGCTAAGTCATCAAGTCAAACTACAGGTGGTGGAAATCGAATATAATTCTGAAAGTTATTGATTTATTCTAAGAAGCGGTAGAAGCAAATTCTGAAGGTGATAAAGATAATTCCGATTCATTCTAAAAAAAAAGGACGCAAGCTTTAGATAGGACGAGTTCGATTAAGACAAAGGGATTTTTGGGTGACATTCAATTGAGAACAATAATCGAATAAAATATTCAGGAAGGGACGAATTCAGAAACACACATTCTCTCTCAGAGAAAATTCATTAGGAAAAGACAAATCTGGGAGTTGTCATGGCATCTACAGCCAAGCTGGAGGAACAAATAAGCTGATAACATATTCTTCTTAAATCGCATCATATAGAGACAACAAGGATGGTGAATATGACAAATGCAGAAAGCATTAAAGATGGAATATATTAGTCGGGCTTCATATCTGGAGGAAAAGATAATACGCGTGGCTTGTTGGTATTCAAGGTGTTGTATTTGATTGGAGAATCAAGCCTTAACATTAGATAATTCTAGTTGCGCCAGGTACTGAGTAATGAATATTTTTGTCGCCTTCTCCATTTACCACATTTGTTGTTGATTGAGGAGGCCGCCGCTCATCTGGATGGTGAAGTGCTCTTCATTTGGGAGGGTACAATCTGCTCAAGCTGGGATGACTTAACTCCAGAAGTTGGTTAATGGTGGAAAGGCTATGAGAAATGAATTTTGGAGAGTACATCTATTGATTTCCCCATATAATCTAAGATCTAGGAAGCATTGGTGCCTTGGTCATTATCTGTGTTTGGAGATTATCTGTGGATCACTGCAAACCCCGAAATGTGGCTCCTATGATAGGTGTAAATTCAAGGATGGCATCACTGAAGGTGGCAAATGAGAGTCACAGCCTCAAATCCAGCTCTATGGTGTACCATCAGAATATTTAAAGAGATAAGTATTCTTTGTTTTGAAATCACCTTTATAGGTTGAATTTCAGTTATATCATTTATTTGGATCATGTGTGATTAGTAGAGAGAGATCGTGGTTTCTCTTGAATTGTGTTCACTGGCAGATCCTTTGAAGATTCAAATTATTTCTTTGCAAGTTATTTTTCATGCTAGTTGTGGAGATTTCTGAGTGTGACTCTAAAATTAAAAAAAAAAAAGAACTGCAATTTCGATAGTGATTAGTTGGTCACATCGATATCATTCTCTAATGCATGAATTGTGATAAAGCCTTGACTCTTGGAGAGGGTTGGTTCTACATGCTAACTGCATAATGCATTCAAAAAATCTGTAGTTGTGCAGTCTGTCTCTTGTTGTGCCGAGTTTAGCACTCTCGAGAGGAGTAAAAGATGCAAGAAAGAGTTACATCAAAACTCAATGAAGATAAGTTCTTTATCCCATCATTATGATCTTTTGATATTTGCTACATATTTCACTTATTTGTTGATTTCTTTATTCATGTTTTAATATTGTTCATAAATTCTTATGTGTTCATGCTATAACTTGAGATAGTAAACCTTGTATGATTCTAGCCTTGATATTTCTTTGGATAGTTATAAACTATTAGTAATCTCTCTCTAAAACGCTTCCAAGACAGATCGAGGAGCAAGAAAGTAATGAGAGATTGCACAAGGAGGAAGAGCTTCAGGCAACTTGTGAGGAAGTCATGCCGACCAAAGAAATGATCAAGCATGGAGTCACAACTTGCAGCCATGGGTCTGAGTTGGTGCTAGAGGGAGTTCACTTCCAAGAAGTCTTCTTTGCAGTCTCTGAGGCAAGGATCAAGAGGGTGTTTTGTGACTCACTGAGAAGAAGTGAAAGTTGTAGCGTTGCAAGGCCGATGATAGAGTCCTTGGAAGACCTCTTCAACTGCTGAGAACATAATTGCACAAGATAATCTATCTGGATTTGACATTGGTAGCTCCGCAAACCTATAGAGGAATCTAGGTTGAGGTCGAGGAGGACAATCCTAAACTCTCTTCTATATCAGAGGTGTGCTCTAGAAAACTTTCTCTAAGGCAAGCATTGCAGGCAATCTTGGACGAAGAGGTCAGAAGGTTGATTTAGATGGAGCCTACTAAACCTGAAGAAGGTAATCTAGTTGATCTTGGTTCTTTATGTGATTTAATTCTTACTGGAGAAGATCACCTCATTATCAAATGCAAGAAGGAGTTAGCTTCTAAATTTGAAATGAAGGATCTTAGATACATGTGTTACTTCCTTGGTTTAGAAGTTTGGCATAAGCCTAATGAGATCTTTCTGAGTCAAGGGAAGTACACTATTGACATTTTGAAGAGATTTAGTATGATGGATTGCAAATCCATGTCTACGCCTATGGAGACCAACTTACTGAAGCTAAAGAGGCTGCAGCTAGTTCAGATCTCGTGGATCCCTCGATGTACAGGCAGTTGATTGGATTATTGATGTATCTACTCAATACTAGACCAGATATTTGCTATGCAGTGAGTCCACTTAGTCAATTCATGTGTGAACCAAGGCAAATACATCTAATTGCAGCAAAGCTTATCCTGAGATACTTGCATGGCACAGTTGGGTATGGCTTGAGATATTCTTCTGATGAGGACTTGAAGTTGCATGGATATTTTGATTCTGATTGGGCAGGGTGTGTTGCTGATCGGAAGAGCACCTCTAGACGTTGCCTCAGTTTGGGGTCTGCGATGATATCCTGGTGTAGCAGGAAACAGTCTTCAGTGGCACTAAGCACAACAGAGGTCGATTATATGGCAGCTTGTGTGGCAGCTCGAGAAGCGGTGTGGCTTCGGAAGCTCTTTACAAGATTGTTTGGACAATCATTGGAGTCGACTGTCATCCATTGTTATAATCAAAGTTGTGTGAAGCCTTCTAGCTGGGAGGGAGTCTCAGCATCAATGATCTTCTTTAATGCATTTCTCTTTAAGAGAGATTTGAGGTGCAGGCCCTTGTTAATGCATTTCTCTTTGAGAGAGATTTGAGGTGAAAGCCCTTGTTTCCACCCTCTGGGAATAGCCATGGTGGATGTCATGTGTGTGACTCCATGACAGCATCACGTGAGAGAGTCCATGATGATTTTCTTGTACTTGTGCTTTTTCACCCTCTGGGAGTAGCCATGGTGAATGTCACGATGAGGTGACGATATCACGTTGAGTGATGAGCACTTGTGCACTTTTACCATCCATGGGAGTAGCCATGATGGTTGATATCACGGTGAGGTTCTTTCCACATATGGGAGTAGCCATGATGGTTGATATCACGGTGAGGTGATATCTCTTCTTTCCACACATGTGAGTAGCCATTGTGGTTGACATCACGATTAGGTGATATGTCTTATGCAGCTGGAAGTATTTCTCCCTAGCTGAGACGGAGTGTTGATGTTATAGCAGCTTCAGGCTCATCATTCCAGCCACAAGTGAAGGCATAAATTCATATAGCCTAACGGCTATTCATTTATTTGTGATAATTAATGTGAAGAGGTGCTTCACATGGCAACAATGTAAATTTTCATCTTGGCCAACCTTCCTTGTATTTACATTTATTATTTGTAATTATATTTTCTTATGATGGCCGACCTAGCTCTTGAACAGGTGCGACCTCCCTATCAATATGTATATATACAAGGTCACTTTCATTCATTTGATCATCAAGCAAGTTCAATTATCACCTTCTCTTAAGTACGAATCTTATCAAGAGTTCTCTCTAGTACGAATTTCTTCAAGAAGCTGATTGCGAGTTCATCCTAGTGCAGATCTGAGTCTAAGGAAGGGCAGATTGTTATCTGTCATTGTCGCCATTATTGGTGCAGGATATTGGCCTTGTAATTGGCCTCATTGCAAAGCGAATTGTTGCCATTGTGTATATATATAAGAGATATATTTGTTGCTGGGTTTTTCTCCCTCAAGTGGAGGGTTTTCCCAGGGTATATGCTGCGTTATTGTGTCTGATTTTGAATTAAATTTCTGCTTATATAAATCTGATCATAAAATCAACACCCTTAAGTGGACAAAACAATCCCTTTAGTTCCTGTTGGCACATGTTCTTTCTCCACTTTCTATGCCAATCAAGTGCAAGAGAGGGAGACCATCCAACACAGACCCGGCCACAAGGAAGGATCTGGCAACAGCATCCTTGGAGCAGCTGAAGCACCTCCCTTAAGAATAGGAACTTCAAGCACATAAGCTTCAAGATAAATACTTTGCAGCAGAAGGGTTATGCATGGGCCCTGAGGGACTAAAGGAAATGCATAATTTGCGTCCATTTCCTTTATATAGTTGCATGCACCAAACTTTTTTTTTGAGTTCAAAACTCTTACCTGTGTCCTGTGGAGATATGCAGACAAGTTTTTTGATGTTAGTCTAGGTTGATTTTGAACAATCAGTTTTGGTTTAGTCCAATTCTGTTCTCTTTCTATTTGGCATCACCTAGTATCCTGTTGTGGTTTTCTGGGCAGATACTTCCTGAAACTCTGCTTACAGTTAGTATTTCAGTTTTTTTGCAGCGGGTTCACCAACACCAACCCCTATTAGCCAACCACATAAATGCTCTTCATTTAATTTAATTTTAATCAGCTTGTTAAAAGACTACATCAAAGAAGACCGTTGGATAAAAATGCAAGTTGAATTAAAGGATATTTATTGCCAATTAGAGTAGTACAGTTATTAATTTTCATCCAACAATATATTTTCAAACTATTCATGAACTAACATATCCAATTCAAAAATTCAGAGGCAAATAAAAGTAGAACATTCTTGATGGTGAACTTGCATTAGAAGTTATCAAGCCAAAACTAGTTTAAAAGAAAGCCAAACCATGCACTTCAAAACACTAGATACCAGCTCCAATTTATGCCACACATATCAAGATAAAATTATCTTGAGACAGAAATCAAACTATGTTGAGTGAATTAGAACGACAAACCTTTGTTGACCTTGCAACTGAACAAAATTCGAAATGCATTATTTGATGTATCTGGGTCAAGGCGCCTTGAAAGCCAAGAAAAAACCACGCCTTTGCAATCATTGACAGTAACTTGCTCTCCTGGGGATGCTAATGCAGCATTTTTTGCCAATGAACTCCAGTCTCTTGAGGCTAAACGAACTGCAGCCTCAACAATAGCAGGCTCACAAATTGGCCTGCAACACTCTTTCAAAGGATCAACAAATCTGCATGCATCTAACAATTTACTTGTATTCACTATTTGCTCAAAATTCACCACATCTTTTACTGGACAAGAGCCTCCAGTGAGATTAGAAGCCTTAACAGAGCAAAGGGCTGAAATTGTATTGTTTGCTCCACTGCTGGTTAAGACACTGATAATATCCTTTAAACAATACTTTGCAATTGTTATGTTTAGCACCAATGAACCACTAGCCAAACTTTGCCTTCCCTGAATTATTCTAAGCATACTATGAACCTGTGGACAGCAAATGACATTCCCCAGGTATGTAGCAAGAGGCGCAGAACAATCAGCTGCCGTCAGATCCACAGTTTTTGTGAATGCAGAAATATTCACTGGGCATTTTCCTTCATAAGGAAAAAAACCAAAAAAAATTTTAGAGAAGTTTTTAAAAAAGTAAAAAACTATAAAGACGTCCATTTTCTTCAGAAAACCATGTTAAGACAAATTTCATTATATTTCACATTAAAACTAGCATGCCATCACCAAGATCTATCCTTAAATGACAGCCCAGAAGAAGTAAGTCCTAAGCAAATAAAATTTCTTTGAAAAGCCAAGACCCTTTTGCAAACAAAGAGAGAAAAAAAAAAAAGACTTTACATGAGAATCCAGAAAATTTGTATATTAAGAGCTCAATGCAATGAATGTAACTTACCTGTTAGCACAGGATTGGGTGCAGTAGGAAAGTATGGATACATAGGCGGCATCGGCATTGCTGGTGGTATTTCACGGGGAACAACACTAGGTGAAATTTGTATGGGACCAAAGAGGTCACTTGGTATATCTGAAGGTGCAGTTGCATAGACACTTACAGGTGGAGAGCTCAGAGGTACACCAGCCACTGTCCCTAGCTCAATTTCCTTTACACACATGCAGGGTAACACGAACCACAAATAGAACACACCTGCAGTCCAAATATGCAGCATTTGGTAAGTGAAGGACTGCTCCAAATGAAAAGCCAAAGATATGAAAAATTTTCCATAAGCATAGCATAGTATAATTCATAATTTCATAGAACTCTTCATGTATACATATAAACATTGAATACATTTGTTAGCACCAAAAGTAGGGTATCAAGACTTAATTATTATGTAATTAATTGAAGTCCTAAAAATGTGAGTTGAAAGAGTTACTGGATAAACTGTGTATAAGCTTTCAGCATCAAGTTTCAAATCACACTCCATGATCCATCATCAGGATTAAGAAGAGAAAAAATGAGATAGGTTGCAACCATGCTCTTTATAAAGAAGAGGAGTGTGATTCAAAATTTTGATACTAAATTCTTGTAAACAGTTTTATCCAGAAACTCTTTCAACTCATTTCAATAAACTGTGGAAGAACTATGTCTGTTATTCCTAAAAATGTAGCAATATAAGATATTACAGTAAAAAGGATGTTTTGCATATATGTGTGCATACTTCCTATTCATTAAGAGGAAATTCTAGAGAGGCTTTGATATAAAAGCCTAGGGAGAAGCTTTGAGGAGACAATCCTGATTTTGGGATTTAAGGGGCAAGAGAGGATTTGAGCTGCCCCTTTGGGCAATGGAGGCCATTGTATGCAATTTGTTCATTGTGATGTTTATGAGAAGCTTTTATGTTTGTGCATCCATTAGTTATTGTTTAGCTTTTGTGTTGCATATTTGTTGTATGTGTGTATGCTTCAGATCTGCAGGCTTAAATCTCCATGGCAGACCAAGCATCGGATCTCAAATCCAAACACCTTAGGTGCAAATGTCCTTCAGGATTGTTGCCTTTAGCAAGCCAGTACTCTGTGTAAATGCTTGACCAGCAGGGTCATTGTGCGAAGAAGGGTGCAATGCAGTCAACACCATTTGTCTACTAATAGGAATAAGTGAATTTGTGACAGGCACATAGTGACAAACTCTTTAACAAAATAGGACTAAAGCATAGAAGAGTCACCCATACACAGTTGTTAGCTATTACAAGCACACAATTTAATCTAATTACCAGTCACATAACAAATGGAACGATGCTACAACATATGGGGCAATAAATGTGCAAAAGATGAACCAAGCCAATTTTTCAATTCTTGCAGACATATTTCAGTATATCGACTCAGATCAGATTTTCCAGTCACCTGAGCCATCCATACAAAATCTTTAGCTCAGCAGGAATCAACCTATTTTCTATGGTGAAGACATGTTCCAATTCGTCAAGTCAGGTCATACTTTCCAGTCATTTAAGAATAACAAGCAAAACCCTCATCCCTGTTTAAGGGTTAAGAAGCCATCAGTCAGAAAGAAAAAAGAACTTTTCATGTCTTGAAGGAAAAGGGAGATCAGTAGGTAAAGATAAGGAGGCCTGGCTCATCACCACACCTAGTTTTACTATGCTTAGCTTTGATAGGACTTCTAGGGGAGCAATCCAAGCAGTGCAGTTGTGGATGTAATTTTAAATGCAGAAAATGGAAGCTTTGTACAGGGTGACTCTCTCTTCCTTCTTCCTGGGAAACTACACCAATAATGAAGCCTGGAGGGAAGGTGTTGTTGTGAGGATCACATTGGCATCCACTTCAGGTGTGCAGCAGTTAGTGGTAGTGGGGGACTCCCTTGTGTTGATTAATGTGCCGCAAAAAGGCTTGTATCTTAACTGGCTGCTTAGAGGATTTTTGAAAGAGGCTTAATCTTTATGTCACCATTTCAAAAAAAGTTTTTTTCTCACATTGTCGTTGAGCCTCCAATTTTGCAACGGATTTTGTAGCTAGCTTGGGTGTATCAAGATTCCCTAATGGCTCTTTAGGGTGACCATCATATATCATAGTCGGGGCTTGAAAAGTTGTAATGTCCTGCATAACCTTTTGACAAATTAATTTATCAGTCCCATTGTAAATTCGGCATGAGATGATACTTGCAGATTTAATATTTTGTTATCAGATAGACATTGTTGCTTCAATACATGTTTGTGTTTGTGATTATCAAGCAGCATGTTTAAATATGCAATTGATGTTTGACTGGTTGACTTGATATTCATTTATCTGAGGGATATTTTGTGTAACTTTTGTGTAATGTTACGTTGTATTTATGGTTGGGTGAATGTGAGTGTAACGTGTGTTTAAACATATGATGGCTAATTAATTGGATTATATAAAAGCTACTGACAGTGTACTTAAGTGTATGGTGTTTCAAGGCACATGAAGTGGAAAAAGACTTAATCTTGGTTATGAGGATTAATACCAGATTAATACCCTTGTCTTTAATTAATTAAGATAAATTGGAATAATAATTATTTAGATGTAATTTCTTTTCAATAGATTAGAATTAAGAAATATATGGATGTTCTATAATTAATTCAATTGTGTGCAAACTTTGTTTGAATATAATTGGAATTATATAAATAAATAATTTATATCCTTTGAAAATTAAATAAAAGCAAATGTAATTATGAATTGGATTTGAGGATAAATATTAGTAATTAATAATGAATTTTAATTTAAAAATCCTACATTTTTTATTTAAGGATTTGAGAAGAATTAAATAAATATGTTTAATTGAAAATTCAAAGATAATCGAATAAAGCAATTGGATTTACAACTTTCAGGATTTCTAGGAGAAAAAGCAAAGTGCACGAGATTCTAGGATTCAACAAAGAGAGCATTACACACAATTGCATATTTTTAAGAATTAGCATTTGAGAGAATTTGAGAAAGGATTTCATATGATTTTTAGAGAACAAGCTAGAGAGAGTAAAGCTTTAAGCTTTCAAATTCAACAAGATCATTGGAATAAGCATTGAAAGGTTGGCACTATTACCATTGGAATGCTTGTAGGACTAATTGAACCATGAATTTATGAACTATGTGAATAATGGAATTGTAAAGAGAGAAAACTAGACAATTGAATTCATGGAAACAAGTGATTTAGGGAATCTGTGTAAACTAAACATGAGGATTTTGGAGATATGTGAGACTGATTTTGAATTGCTTGGAGCAGAATTCAAAACCAAAATATGGAACACTTGGCTATACGGAACTCAAAAAGAGAAAAAAAAAAACTCTACAAAAGAAATTGAAGCCCTAAAATTGGAAATTGTATCTAATTGGACTTATGGATGAATCTACACGATTGTAATGAACTTAGGAATAATTTATTTACTGAATTAGACCATGTTGTTATTTCAATTTGGTGAATTTCAATGGGAAATGTGTTTTTGGGAAAACAGAACTAGTTTTGATGTTGTGAACAATCGGAGTATCTATAGTCAATGATTTGTATGTTTTATGGTTGCCATGTCTTTTTTAGGATTGTATAAAGATCTAAGAGTAATCTTGGTAATTTTTTTGGAAGTGTGCATTGTATGCTTGTGAACATTTTTTTGATATTTCTTGTTTACCAGAAGATTTGGTACAAACATATGTATGTGGGAACCTAGAAGAAGTCCTAGCACACTTTATGAGCAATCATACTCTAAAAATCTACACTCACAGGTTGTTTCTAGTATTTTACACCTTCAAAAGTCAATCCCACACATCACTTCCACATCCAAGCCTTTGGTCAAAACTATTATTTTAAGTCCTCAATATTTGTATTTCTAAGCTTTTCTAATTATGATTGTCATTAAACAATGAGTACTTCCCTAGTGGAAATGAATGTCTTAATGCACAGGATGTAAGCTTGGATGTTATCTAGCTTTCCCCAAGATGGAATTTTTATATCATTCTCCATTTATGAGTTATTGATGATTTAGTGATTTCAATGTCCTAGCTGTGAATGGTAGCCTATCGTAGAATGGTAAACCATGTGCTACAACTATACCTAGTGCATGTGATTGAGTTGTCTTGTGAAACCTAGAAGGTTTTGTTCCCCCTAAATATTAAATTAAACTATGAGATTGTTCATCTCTCTAGATACATTGTATCATGAGGATTTGGTGGATAGAGTTTAAAGGATGTAGGCATGCCTTTACATCATAATGTACATCTATCGCTATTTCCGAAAAGCCTCTAGATTCTTAAGTCCTATGATCCATTTGATATTGAATATATTCCAATAATCTACCATGTGGCTAGAGTACATGTAAAGAGAACCTAGCATACATTGTATTATTATATTCTTGTACAATGAGGAGTATCCTAGTGTTAGCCAAGTTGTATACATTGTCTAAAGGAATAACTAGTTTAGTATTGCATGTTAGTAAGTGCGCCAATTGACAACTTACATGGAAATGAGTTCTAGGGTTTGTTATTGGAAATGGACTATGGTGTTTTGATTCAAATCATTTCAAAGGTTGTGAGTCATATATTTACATTTGTCTTGTTCAATATTTGTATTTCTTATATTCATGTTGATGTTACCATGTCATGTTGTCTTGTATTTATGTTGATGTATGTCTTGTATTTATATATGTTTGATGCTTGATGTGTATTCTTATTCAATATGTGTTTTGTTTGGCATGTATTCATGTTTATCTTGTATGTGTGTTTGTGAGGTATCTTTATGTTGGTGTTTAGTGAGTTTGAATAGTGTCTACTATGGATGGTACAAGCTCTTGTGTAAAGGTGTTAAGAATTCATGTAATATGGGAAGCCTAATGTTTTGCATTGAGCTTAATGGGATAATTAAAATATATGACATTGAAAAGTGGATACTTTTGTAGTATGGGATGTGTGCAATGTTAATTTGGTAGGTATTGTCTAGTCTTGGAGGTTTATGTATGACTGATTTGAGTGTATTGTATGTGTTTGATTTACAATATGTATGTTTCTAATAGTTGGTTTTACCCGCCGATTCTGGGCACAAAACATCTTGAAATCGGATTTGGGTACGAAACCACTATGGTCCAAGAATTGGATTTTCCCACACCAAATTGAACCTAAGGCTGCTCTCACATTTCCGTGAAATCGGATTTGTTTCGCTAGTTTTACCATTACTAATGCTTACATATAATTATTATTATTAAATAGTAAATATTATATTCAATACTACTAATTTATTAAATATAATTATACATAGATAAATATTAAATATTTATAGTTTATAAATTATACTTGTAGTTTATTTATATTACTAAATCATTAAATTATATTATTAAAATATAATTATATATGAATATAATATATATATTTTTTACAATATATATTATAATTCCATATTTTAATAAATTTATTGAATAATATATTTAAATGTCAATACTAAATATATAAAGTTTAGATGCTATGTACATTATTTAAGTTTAATTTGTTTTTCAAACTTCTCCTTACAAATTGCAAGCCTATTGCACATAGAGAAACTGTTACATTTTTAACATAGTAGCTAATTATGTTTCATCAGCAAACCCTCATTCAAAATTGAGTCAGGTTCATCGCTATGGAGTCATGTAGAAATGGTAGAGCAAATTCTAGGTGGGGGGACAAATGTTTGGATATGTTCCAATGTGATAAGCAGTATACAAGTTCCTACAATCAAGTGAAAATCCATTTGTGTGCAATTCCTAGATTGGGAATCAAAGCCTATCCAAGAAAAAATGGTGTGCCTATACCATCTTCTAAAATAGTAGAAAATATTAAGGAGCGAGAGGAAGCAGATGCAAGGGTTGCAAATAGAATGGGGCATCCATTGAGTAGAGAAAGGAGCTCACAGATGCCACCTGCTTCTCCATCTCATACACATAGTGTTGTCCCTAATATTGCAGTAGAAAGCCATCCATTTTTCACTAGGAATGAAGATGAGGATAGTAATGTGAAGAGGGCAAAGGGACCATTGGAGAGGGCATTTAATAATGATGCCAAAGATATTGCTAACCAAACCATTGCAAGATGCCTCCATGCAAGTAGTTTGTCCTTCAATTTTGTTCGATCGCCCTATTGGCAAGACATGGTAAGAAAAATAAATGAAGCACCAAAGGGGTACATAGAAGGTGCGTAACACTTAATTGTCAAAGGAGGTCAAACATATAGAAACCTCATTACCTCCCATTAAGGCCTCATGGAAAGAAACAAGTGCGTCTATTATTTCCAATGGATGGAACGATGCAAAAAATAGACCATTAATTAAAGTGATTGCAATGTGCCCTAAAGGGGCAATGTTTCTAAAAGTTGTGGATTGCAAGGGGCAAGTGAAGGATGCACAATTTATTGCTAACATCCTTACACAGCGCATTAACGAAGTGGGTCCTCAAAATCTTGTCCACATTATAATGGCCAATGCGAAGAATTGCAAAGCAGTCGGTATGTTAGTTTAGACGTGGTTCTCACATATATTTTGGACACCTTGTGTTGTGCATTCACTCAACCTCATCCTACAACAATTGGGTACAAAAATAGTTGGATCAAACAAGTCTATGCTAAGGCTGAAGAGATCCAAATGTTCATCACAAACCCCCACATGTCGCAGGCTATTTTTAGAACATTCTCACAACTAGAGCTATTGAAGGTAATTCAAACAATACAATTTTTTGATTTTATGTTTTACTTTAATAAAAAATAATAATCTAAATTTAAATATACATTCTTCTTTGTTTTTAACTATTTTATTTTTATTTTCAAATAGGTTGCTAAGACTAGATTTGCATCCAACACAATTGTCTTGAGACGAATTGTGAAGGTGCGAGAAACACTTTCGAGTATGGTCATTAGCCAATTATGGTCTAGATGGAGGCAATTCAACACTAAGAGGGCAACAAATGTAAAGCAAATGATTCTAGATGACACTTAGTGGGATCAGGTGGAATAACTTCCTAGTTTCACCAAGCCCATCATAAGTATGATCCACTTTATTAACATGAATAAGCTTATGATGGCATCAACTTAATGATTGAGAAGATGAAATTCATCATAAATGCAAAAAAGCAAGATCCTGAATAAACCTTCTTCAAAGAGGTGTGTGTAGTCAACTTGTGTTGAGCAATGGAATAAAATGACCACCCCACTCCATTTTCTTGCCTTCACATTGACTCCCAAATATTACAGTGAAGAGATCCTTGTTATGCCAACAAGGGTACCACCATACCATGATGTAAAAGTTAGCAACGGGTTTAGGAAAGCTCTTACTAAACTCTTCCTTGATGCTGATATGAAAGATGCAGCTACAAATGAATTTGTTGATTTTGTAGCCTCCCATAGGCAAAGAGTTTCTGCTCTCCCTAACAAGTATAGGAAGGATGCTCACTCTTGGTGGTACCTCAATGGCCACAAATTGCCACACCTCCAATTTCTTGCAATCAAAATTTTATCACAAATAAGTTTATGAATTTTTACCCACTCTTTAAATTAGTAAATTTGGTTTTATCTTTTAAAAAATAATATTTTCAAATTTGAAATTTGATTTACAAGATTATTAATTGAACAACTCTAATGAGAGCTCCCTTTGGTTCAATATGTTGCAAGTTCTTCTTCAACTGAACGGAATTGGAGTACATACTCCTTCATCCACTCAGTGAAGCGCAACCGATTGGCATCAAGCAAAGCAAAGGAGCTAGTTTACATGCATTCCAACTTGTGCCTTCTTACTCACAAAGATGATGAGTACAAGGAAGGGGCGACAAAGTTGTGAGAAGTAGAACCAGCGCAACGAACTTGGATCTTTCTTTTGTTGCATAGTTTTCAATTTTTGAGGAGTCGAGTAGCCAGCATACTTTTAGTGCAAGTGGCAGTGGGATTCCATCATCTAATGTTAAAGTTAATGACAATTTTGGTCTTGATGATGGCCTATATGATGCTGATTAGTGAACTGATTACCAATCTATTATCTAATGGTAAGCAATGATTATCTATCATGACATTCAAGTTTGATCCTTTTGATATTGAAAACTGAATTTAAATTAGTATATTATGTTTCAAATTTTGAAATTTGTCATGGTTTTGTTTAGCATATAAATTGGCATATGACATTCTAAACTTAATTCTGTTTTTAGGTTATATACATATATGTATATATATACATATGTATATACATATATATATGATATACATACATATATACATATATGTGTATATACATAATTATACATATATGTATGTGTGTATATACATATATGTCTATATATGTTCATACACACACATATATGTATATATATATATGCATACATATATATGTATACATATATATGTATATACATATGTACATATATATGTATATACATATGTACATATATATATACATATATATACCCAACCCCCCAAAAAAATCTGCCATACCAGTGTACCATACCCACACCCATACCTTACTCGATTCAACAACTTAGCTATGATGATGTCTTGTTCATATGATAAACATGTTAGTTTATGGTCTATTTTGATGTGTTGATAGTGTGGTGAAATGTTGTAAATGTTTGGTAGATTAGATGATGTGTTATTGTTATGAACATGTATGCTGTAAATATGAATATGGAATGAATCCAAGAAAGATAATCATCGTAGCTATTTCTTCATGGACTATGGGTTACTTGTTCAACCACTTTAAGCCAAGTTGATCATTGGGAAGGATAGGGTTCCTTCAACATGTGGGTTCATGTCACTTTCTCCATTCATAATTGAAGCATGGAAAGGAGCAGGAGTTGCTTGGATTATTGCTACATTGGATTTTGTACATTTGAATTACTAACATTAGACTGCTATTGCACATGTGGGATACTTGAGAATCTTGCCTATATGGATGTATATTATTCATTGAATGTATTAGTGATTTTGGGTGTTATATGATTGTACTATGATATTTTGGTATTCATTGATATTAATACTACATTGTAATTGATCTATGGACGTATTATGGGATTTGATTGTTATGTCAGTGACTTTATATTTATCTCATTGGACTTGTATGTGTTTATTATTTTACATGCTTATTTAATTGTTCAAGTAAGAAAAATTTTGGGTTCACATTTTGGAGGTTGTTACAAAAGTATTTAATTTTCAAGCCTTCCTTTTTTGAGGAAACATGTCATGATCTTCTTTTATCCTCACCTAGGGTATCTCTAGGGTTGCTTTTTGCTTTTTACTATTTTATTTTTCCTTTTATAAGCATTCCTTATTGTAATTCATTATTCAATGCACATAATGATTCATTTCTGTTTTTAATCAATCAGCTCTTGGCCTCCATAGCTTTGCTTTTTTTCTCTGTGTGTGACCAGTGTTTGATTACAGGTGATCCTTGGGAGCTATAGAGTTGAGGAATCAACTCCAACATTTTCATGACTCATTTGTGTGGTTTATGTTTTGTATATCTGTCAATTCTAGTGGCATGTGTGAGCTCCAATTATTTTTATGCTTTGATGGTGTACATTTTTTGTTGTGTTGTATCCTTTGCTCCGTAGTATGTGGCTTTGGTCTACCAAGTATTAGTTGTGGGTGATAGCAATATGTTTATTGTGATTCACAATGACATGTCAAAAGAAATCTCTTAATCCACATGACCCATACCTATGCGGAAGGGTATCTAACAAGCATCTATTTTCCATTTTCAATTGTCAAAAGATAAGTGTTAGGGTTTGTGAAACTTGTGCTTGGCGAAAATGGTTTGGGCATAGCAAGGACTCCCCTCTCCAAAGCATCCATCAAGGAGGATTTTGACTCCAAGCTAGCAAAGGTTGTACCGAATTCCATGCATAGATTGTGGTTGTTGACTAGTTCTATTTCACTTCAGTGCCTCTCAAGTTTGTGAAATGGTCTAGATGTGCCTAGAAGAGAGAGTAATGTGGATGCCTTGTGGAAGGTGGCAAGTAATGGGAAGCTCCTTAAATGGAGGTGCCCAATGGTAGAAAAGAGTTAATGCAAGTTCAAAAGGAGCTACAAGAGTTAAAAGCATACTATAAGGATCTAGGGAAGTCATTGACTATTTAATGGTGAAACACACAAAAGGGCATTTGGAAGTTTTGAGTGCATTCATGATCTTATCATTTAGTGCAAGCAAGTTGATTAGGGCACAAAAATGCCAAGAAATGATTCACAGCCTCAAATTCCTTTCCTTGGATATTGTAATGCTTGGATCTTCGTCTTCTATGGATCAATTCTTGAATTTGGCTGCAATGGAGGACCTTGCTATCTAGGTGGGGCTAAAGGTGGTGGGTTTGGTCGATGGAGTGTCTATTAGTGATGACTGATGTGTCTAGGATTCTTTTTGTGTGTATCTCTTAGTGTTGATTTTTGGGTGTAGGTTGATGTTCCCTCTTCTTTGAGCAACATTTTCATTGGCTAGTGCTTTGATGGTGGGTGTTTGTTCAGGTGTTATTAGTCAGGATTTTCAGTAAAGCTTTAGCTATTCACTGTTATTGTCATTTTTATGTAAAACATTTATCTTCTCAGATCCAGGTCCCAATAGAAACCCCCACTCATTAATTGAAAAGAACAAACAAAACCTTTAATTCCACCAGGATTCGAGCAATTTGATCAAGTGTAGGGTGCCAAGTAACTGTTGGTTACTCTAGCAGGGAACATAGACAGTGATAACTAATAAGAGTTGCTCTCAATGAGTGGCTGATAGAGAATGTCAGCCCTCTTATTCCTAGACTTGAATCTTTGATTCCCATACCTATGTTATACTACCCTACCCCTTGACAATCTAGACTACAAGGCAGGTTCACATTATCAGTTTTCTCTCTTCTTCTCAAGAATCATTCACTATAGATGCTAGGAGAGGTACTAGTAGTATCAGAAATGTGCAACCAGACCTTCTTAGCCTAAAGCATACTTTAAAAAAAAACTTTGAATTGCATTAACCTTTCCTTGTATTCTACAAAGATGATAAATGTCTTTTGTGCAGACTAGAGTAGTGATCTTCTTCTACCCTCTTTTGTTGGCTTGATAGGTGGATTGTTTTTGTACTGTTGCCTTTGCATATACCAACTGGCTTAGCAGCCATTTGAGATTACCCACTAGCTTGGTCAAGTATCTAGTTGGATTGGTCAGTTCTTTGCTTCGTGATTTTGATACTTTAGATTCCAATTTTGATCGCATACATAAATGTATTTTTACTTTCTAAACCGCGTCACATAAAAACTATAAAAAATTTAGCGTTTATATAAAACTTAAGATTGTAATCCACACAGGTAGCGGAGTTGGCTTGGGCCGTGGGTTTGCTCCCCATAGGTTCCGGGTTCGACTCCGAGGCCCAAGCTTACCCGATGCACATGGTTCGCGGGTGTTTGCAAGCATCCCCAGAGGATTAGTCTCGCCTCGGCTCACCCTCCTGGACCCCAACTTGGCAAAAAGTAAGACCAAGGCAAGGCTGGTTGGGTCGCTGGGCTGGGTCGTGGGGGTACCTCTAACACAACAAAAGAAAACTTAAGCTGGTTTATGTGTATAACTTTACACGTTGTCTATATAATTTTAATTTTTACGTAAACAATTAGCAAAATATGGCAGACGAAGTTGCGAAATAAATAAGGTCATTCTGACCTCGTAAAGAGATATCTATGCAATGCTTTGAAATAAATAAGGATGTCTTATCCTTATAAAGTTATCCATGTGAGGAGCTATACTTTGTTAGCTTCTTTTCATAAATCTTGTGTAAAAGGTGCATCATCAAAGATTCAAAACCTTTGCTTGCCAAGGTTCTTTGTCAAAACCCTTGCTTGTCTTCCAAAGGCTATAATATGTGAGAGACGGGGAATATAATATGAACACTTGATTTCATCCCTGGCAGCTCTGGTTCAACAGTAGGCAAAGATAGGTTACACATCGCTGGCCCAGCTCTAAATTGTACAAGTTGCTCCTGCAATTGATTACGTCAAATAATAATAAAAAAGAAAGTGGCTTGAACACAATGTCGTGGAAATTAATAAAAAAATCCGTGCACTTGTGAGGAGTTATTATGTAAGGATCTGCAATGCAGAATTGTAATAGGTATTTTTCATGCTAATGATGGATCGGGAATGTTGACTTTCAAGCGACAAGCTAGTAAGCAAAAGTTTGGACTAGAGGCTAGGACCCACTCCCCTGCTTGCAGTTGAGCTCCTTGTCTTTTATATGGTCCAGAACCAACTACTTGTAGAGCAGAGTTCTTCACTGAAACCACGAACCGGAAGGCTTGGCAAGGAACCCACTTTTGAAGATTTCGAGTTTGTTCTTACAAAAAACCTAACCTGGTCCACCATGGGAATTGTTCTTCCTTGTTTATGGTTGGGACTCTTAGTCTGACTTTGATACCATGCACCAGGTAAGACCGGGTGCTCTATGACTATCCTAAATGCGGATGCTTCTTCCGAGAAAGTATAAGCAAGCATTATTATGAGCAGTTTTTTCCAAACAAATCGATGAGCGCCTCGGCTACTTCTAAAATATTAATCTCTAGAAGTGCCCCTAATTGCAATCCTCGTCTCAGGCTGTATATTAAAGTATTTGAAGAACCATTTTTCACATACTATTTCTTCAATGCACAACCTTAAAGTTTCTAACTGATAAAAAAAGACAGTTAGTGTAGAATTGCCTATATTGTATGTATTGGAAATCAACTTAATGATCACTGGTTTTGCCCATACGAGAAAGAAAGAGGTTTTGGGTCGATCATGTAGTTTTTCAACACACAGAATCTATTAAATAGAAATAAACGAAATATGTCTTACCGTAGGGAATGAGCAGTGTGGCCATCATTTGAGCTACTCCTCGAAAAAACACGAGCATCTATCATGGACTGGCAAACACGCAGATATCAACATTTGCGTGAGGAAGAGAGAGAGGATGAAGAAAATAACCCCTCCACGCGAGGCGGTGGCGGGATTCGAACAGCTGACGAACCGAACAGCTAATAAGAAGGCAGGCAAATGTCGCGGGGTCGATTCCCCTCCCTCCGCAGATCTGTAAAGTCTGGTTAGATGTGAGAAACTTTTGACACACAGCTTTCCCTTGCCAGCTGTCCGATGTTTGGCAATGTTCTTGCTATGATGCGGACATGAAACTCCGCCTAACTATAATTCATAACTTAGCAGGCGGTCCCATTGATGACCGTCAGAAAAGTGTGTTTAACCGACCGTGCTCTTGTTTTGTCCTCGCCGTGGAAATGAATTAGACTTGTTCATGGAGGGTCGTCCATTCTCTATCTTCTTCAACTCCACTCATAGTCTATTCTAATGCTCACCTTTCCTTATGTTTTGGTTAGAGTGTCTTTTATGCATTTTATAAATATTATATTTTCACATTCATCATATTAATATATTTAAATTATTTTTGTAATTATAAATTTTTTATTTGTTATTTTAGAATAGATTTGTCGGTATCATATTGATTCAAGTCATTTTTATAATTATAAATTTGAATTTAAAATACAAATTCAAATCTTGACAATTCTCTCTTACTAATCAGCTAATTTAGTAAATATTTGTATTGATTTGTGTGTTATGTTGTCCTAACAATTCTCTCTTACTAACTATTATAAGCTAATTTAGTATTTATTTGTATTGATTTGTGTGTTATGTTGTATTTTAAGACATTCATCATTTGCTTTGAAATCAAGAAAGAGCATTAAGAGATTGAAGATTAGTTGAGAGCTCATAGTGGTATTATAAGAACATGTCTCATTTTAGACACCCTTGCATACTTGTTTGTGGTCTTTGATCTTAGTTTATAGTTATTGAATAAGTATATCTAATGGTTTGACTTAAGAGATTATGTTCTAGCATTCCTAAAAATTTCCCTAGCATTTTAAAATCACCCCTTGATGAAACAAACAATTTGGAATGAAGTGAAAAAAAAAGATAAAATTTTAACTCATCTTTCCCCAACATTTAGGAAATTGTTGACCTATAGGTTGATTATAATATCAAATCTATAATACTATATTTGAGGTAATTACTTACTCTCTCAAACCCCAAATTCATACAAGAGCATAAATGACAATGCTACAAGTAACTTAGACTACCAAACTCAATTTCTTGATCAAATTTCTACCATATAAAATCGGAATTAGATGAAGTATAATATTGAATTACAAATGTGTCCAACAATGTAGCAAGTCATAAAACATAAAACTTTTCATTTTATAAGTGAATTTGATGTGTGGCGTGGATGAATAAAGTGTGTGGAGTGAAAGCTTTGAATTCATCTCTGAGCTCATAGGTTAGAATTACTCACAACTTACACTTTTACTTTGTTGATTATCCACACTGACACCAATAACCTCTAAGAAGTGGTGAGTTTTTATGTTTAAGGTGGTTGGAATGATGGCCAACAAACAAGGGAAAACACATTTCTCTCCTACTCTTTAGACTCTGTAGAATCCGAGGGGTGGCCCTATTAACACAGTGGACTCTATATATATTTAAATTGACTTGTCATGGCATATAATAAATAATGAATTCATACAAATATGGAAGGGATTTACAAGATTATTCATGCTCTCAAAAACATTCCTTATACCATTAATGATGAGGTATGAATAAAGATAAATTATAGAAATAAAGTTATCACCAAAATATTTTGATTCTTGAAAATGTGAGTAGGGTTGGGAGGAAAATATTTGACTAACTAGTCCATGTTCAAGGAAGTACAGAGGCAATACATGTTGACTCCATTGTATTGTGACGTCTCTAGTGGTTTGATATACATATCGTTGCCTTACAATGATAAAATTGATGAATATAGCTTTCCTATGCAATCCTACTTACTAATTTTTGAAGATAATAATATTCCCTATTATAATTTATGAAAGATTTATAGTATTATTTGAATACAAACTAACATAAACTAATAATTCAATGTTACAATTGAGCATGAAGAGGACAATAACCCTTAGTTACTATAAGCTCTTAGTTTAAAAATCGAATTGGAAGTGCATGTAAACTAAAAATTCTTAATCAAACCAAAGCAAACCTCAAATAGAGCACACAAAGAGAATTCAAAATAAAGAAAATAAATAAACAAACAAACAAAACAAAGTTACCCATGAACTCTATTGTAGATTCAATTTTCTCCAATGATTAATTTGAAATGTGAATGCTCTTGCACAAAAGGGTACTATTTTAATAGCATATAGTTAGCAAAAAGGAATTGATGGAATGCATAGGACTAGATGCCTCAATTTATAGATTTTTGAGAGAGGCAATGGATGGTGGAGATGTGATGGGAAGATCAATGGTGAAGGATGAATGGGAGGGCTTTCCTAGGAATGAAGAGAGAATGGGGGATCATGATGGAGGTTGTTAAAATGTGAAAGGTTGGGATGCACTTATCAAAAATAGTAAGTGGTTGCAACCATGAGGGATGTGGGGGACAAGTGTACTTAGGACCCTGTTATTCTTAGAAGTTGTAGAGAATATCTAAGTCATTATTTAATAATATTATTATTTAATTATTTTAGTCATGCGTGAGGTAAAACATAGGTGCAAATAATAATAAAGTTGTTTAATTTTGTGAGATGGAAAAGGGACTAATTAAATAATAGGATTATTTAATTGGATGGTGGACATTAGGTGAGGGTATTTGACTAGGTTTAAGGGATTATATTGGTCAATTTGGAAAAAAGTGCACTAAAAAAATGTTATGGTCTATATTTTGCCCCTCTTTGATATAATGTCATGACTAAGTGGTGTTGTATTAAAGAATAATAAAAAGTAGGATGGAATGGTGCTTTGGTGGTAGGTTGCATCGATCACTCAAGGATAATGATGGAAGTGATGCCCCCTCAAGAGATTTTTTGGGTGAACTAGAGCCTAGGAGGTCCCTTGAAAAGATAAAGGATGATAAAAATATGTGTCATGATGGATAAAAGGTTACTTCAGAGAAATCATATTGGGATGATATACATTGCATGGATATTGAACCAATGATAGATGAGGATTGGACATACTCATTGATGTCACTTAGATGATTTGATGAGATGATTTTATATTGTATGGTTATATGTAATGTCCCTTCCATAGGTAGCTTAGACTATAGAGGAGGTTGGCCTACTATTAGGGTTCTCGTACGTCAACAGAATGGTTAAGGGACCCAATCGATGGATGTGAATCTTAGCTAGGGGCTTTACGAGCCTTTCCAGTTTGGAGTTTAGAGGATGAATTTAGGAATAATTTGGAAATATTAAAGTTGGCTCTATTGGAATAGTAAAAGGGTGAATAGTAACAAAGAATTAGAAGATGAATAGTGAAAAGTTCACCCCCCCTTGTGCCATGATGCCAAGAGACATAACTTGAGAGCTTTAAAAATAAATTAAATGATTAAAAATGGGGCATATTGAAAAGCCACGCCTAGCATTAGGAGACCAAGTCATTTTTATTAAAATTACTAAAAAGTATTCATGTTGCTAAGTTAAAAAACCCTAAAAGGGGCGACCTCTTTCGAGGAATAGTAAAAAGTTGTAAAAAGAAGTTGGAGGCTACCATTTGACATATCATGAGTTTATATTTTTAAAGCAACTTGCAGGTTGGAGCTCAAGGAGGGTTTCTACATGCAGATTTGGCCTTCCAAGAATGAAAACTCTTGGGAGAAGGAAATGTTGGACATAGCCCCAACATTTTAGAAGGTAAAAACCATCGTAGAAAAGATTTCTTATCAATTTGGCAACAACTATTTGGGAAGGATATTGCAGATCAGTCATTTGGAGGGGCAGAAATTCATATTAGATTGCAGACCAAAACCTTTTGAGGACATTTCTACCATCCTATAGGAGTCTTACAATCAGTTACACCTTCGTTGGGAATTTGGGCTTCAAACCCTACGTGCCAAGTGGAGTTCTTGAAGATTTGGAGCTAAAAATTCACCTACAATAGTTGCAAAACTCATCTCACACCTGGAACCAAATTGTGGAGTCATATTTAGAGCTGAGAGAGATTAAAATTGTTGTCACAAAATTATATTAGACCTAAGAATTTTACTTTAGCCTTGTAATAGTTCATTTCCAAGTCTATGGATGAATGGGTATGTTGTATTTATCCCACATTTATGGAATTACAGTATTTTAGTAATAGAACTATTGTATGCTTTAGGTATCTTTTATTTCCATCATTTGTATATGTCATGTTATTTGCATAAAACTCAAAAACACCATTTTTTTTTAAATGCAAAAACAAACAAAACAAAACCTCTCCTATCTGCTAGACAAAGACTTCTTGAAAAGACAAACTTAGAAAAATCATATCAGATTGGGTTGGGAATCTTTCAGTGGTATTAAAGCCTAGATTTTGGAAGCCTATTGGGTGAATTCAAATTGTGTATACTACAGTGGATTGGTTTCCAGTTTGGATAGCGAGATAGGTCATCATGGCAGGGTTGTTTAACAATAAACAAGCATGGAAAGAATTTGAACAAACACAACACAAGATCATTCGTAAATTGTAGTATGTTGAGGATTCCCTTTCAAGGAAAATTAGACACAATACTGGTTCATATCCATCTACAAGAGCAGCTAAGAGTTCTCATGCTTCACCAACAAATAAAGCAGTTATAGCCTGCTATGACAAGTATCTCTCTCTTCCTCAAAAGATACAAGACATGATTTCTTTCACACAATTATTAGGTATATATTGGATGAGGATGAGGATGATTCAAAGTTTTCAAGTCCATATCAACAGCAAAATAAGAAATAAATATCAAAAGATGGTAAAGAAGCCACTGGAAAAGGTGAAGATTTTAATGTGCAAGACCAAGGAAAATAAGAAACACTTGTTTGTAGTTTGCAGCCTACAAGTGATCACAATCAATACAAAAATCAGTCATCATGTGGGAGTCCTAAAGAAGAAATAACTGTGGATCAAAGGGAGATACGTAGCACACCATTGAGTCATCATGTTGATCACAAAGTGGAAGGGCTTACAATCACAGGTCATCCCATTAGAGGTGTTGAAAACATGGCACCAAGGTTTGACATCTATTCTAATTTTTACAACAACATCTCTAGTCATGTAGTAGCATGCATTTCACATGAAAGTAATGATGTTGTCGAGTCTTGCTATGATGATACTCAAGTTGAGAGTGCTACACATGAGGTATATATTATGGATTCAAACCACAAAGTTCTTGATTCTATTCGCCACACTATGGAAGATGTTATAAGGACACAAGGGTTGTGTGATGGGTGGTCACTAAGAGCTAAGAAGGCCAAAATGCTTGTTTCCCAAGAAAGAAAACACTTGCATGAGGTCAAGGAAAGATGCAATCAGCTTGATAATGCAAGAAGACAAAGAGAATCATACACTAGGTCTTTATCTCTTCTAAGGGAAGAATGTGGATGATGGGAATACAAGTGAAGAGCTTCTTAAGGTAAGCCCACAAGAAGAGTGTGATAAGTTGTGTGATGAAGAAAGTAGGTATGATGCAAGGGATTCAATTTGGTCTAGTTTGCATTACGAATTTTATGACTTACCTCCTTTAGAGAGCCCCTTGAAGGCTCAAAACAATGATGATAATACATACACACTTGTTGGGCTGCCACAAGTGATATGTCCATGTATGTGCAATGGAATATATTTGAATTCATTTTAGTTATTCATGCATCTTTTACAGTGAAAGGAGAATTGTGAAGATCTTATGAAGCATTTTATTTTAAAAAGTTAAACAAAGAGACTAAGAGGTTGCTTACTAAAAAGATATTGCATTTTGATAATGTTTGGTTTGTCCAAGACTTCAACAAAATGGATTTGGAGTTTATGGCTGATGGTAAGAAAATTGTGCTTAAAGCTCTTTCAGATGGTGGGCCTATAGAAATATCAGCACATAGGTTGGAGTCTTCCTTCACTCATAATGGTAACAACCTAATGACTCCTATTGATGAGGATATAAGTCACCTAAGATCTAATTCTTTGTACCGTAACATGGGTGATGTGGGAAAGACACTAGACATGTGCAATAAGTTGAGTCAAAGAGCATCAAAGGCTAAGGCACTTGCTACCCAAGCACAACAACAATTGCAAGAAATCAAAGATCATTGCAAATACAGGGAAAAAACACGACAACAGAGAGAAAATTACTTTAGATCCATGTTTCTTCCAAGGAAGGAATGTATACAAGTTGAACAAGCAAAGGAAGATATCATAGGAAATGAAACAAAGATTGAAATTGGTATTAATCTTCAATTTGGGAACAACATTGATATACTTCACTTTCCTATTAACATTGCCACTAATAGTTATGAAGAAAGTAATGGTACCATTATTACTATTGACGGACTACAAGAGGCAAGTATGATACATGACAGTTTTGATGATGTCTCTTGTTTGAAGAGTAAGTTTATGCAATTTGATACACCTGATGTCGCACATCGCACTATTGCTACTCTTTTCGATGTTCCTAGATATCACTCTTTCGTGTGGGAAGGAATTGTCAAGGAACGAGTGTTATGCATGGTAGATAGTGATGTTGCTCATAGTTTCATCAATGAGGGCTTTGTAGCCAATATGGGACTAGAAGCTGAAGAGATTGAAGGATTCCAAGTCATGCTAGTAGATGGTTCCAAAATGAGTTGCACGAGGAGGATACCATGATTATCCATTGTATTGGATAATTATTCCTTCACAGATGACTACTTTGTTGTAGGTATTGGTGGAGAGTCAGATGCAATACTTGGTGTGCAATGGTTGAAGTCTCTTGGAAGGTTTGTCCAAGACTTCAAAAAGATGGTGTTAGATTTTACTCATATGGGTGAACACATTGTGGTTAAGGCACTTGAATACGAGACTAAAAATGGGACAGTGAAGAGCATGTTAGTTTGCTCTAACTTTGATGACTCCAAAGGTATGGATACAAGGAAATAATTCAATCCTAATTCTCTGATTTATAACAGTAGTGATTCATCCTCCCTTTTTCATGATTTTGGTGCTTCTAATCATAGATAAATGAGTCATGATAATTCTATTATGGTGAGTACACATGATACATGCTTTGGTCATGATAAGTCACATGATATATCTCATGTTAGGACTAAATTTAAACACTTTGGAGTAGGGGATATGACTCAATCCCAAATTTTGAATGATGATTGGCTAGAGAGGGCAAGGCAAGCCAAGTTGATGGCTCATCAAGCCAAACTTCATCTTAAACAGGATTTTGATTCACACAACTCCACGAATGATGAGAAGCAAGAGCTATCTAACATCCAAAATTTTGAGTTTTTAGTTGATGTTGACAATTTCATTAAGGTGTATCATGATTTTATGGGTGATATGTTCAATGGATCAACCACTCCTGGTTTGACTTTGGGTATTAATGGAGACAACTACAATATAACTATGGATTTGTCCCCTATTTCATATGCTTATGCGGCTGTTTATTGGTTGGGTTGTGACATAATTTTCATGGATTCATGGTTGTCCTACATGGTTGTCCTACATGGTTATACATTGTATATTCAAATTTATCTAGGTCTACATTAGTTTTTTGGTTGGATTAGAGTGTGTGGAGACACGATCACTTGATAGATAAGGTATATGATGGGTCTCTTTTTTATGCATGGTTATACAAACATCATTGACTTCATCAGTTCCAGAAGTATTCTTTGGAATGGAAAAAAGTCTTCAAAAGATTCTATATTCAATTAATTGAAACAAAAAATATATATTCTTTTGAATTGGCAAAAATAATCCATCAATACTATTTCCAAAAAATGGCCAATGAATACTTTTTGGAATTAAATTTTGAAAAGTTCTAATGGAAATTCCAAAAAATAGTTAGCATGATCATCTGTGATAAGTATTTCATCGCATAAACCTTGGATTTGCTCTTTGAACCATTATGCATTGTGTTTGCAATAAGTACCTACACAACTCACATGAATCCCCATCTCTCAAACAAGTATTTTAGTGATTGAAGCAACATGATTTGTATCACCAAAAAAATGTTTGTTCCTACCTTCCCACCAACCATCCTGCCTCTTTCCCCCTAAGTGTGTTTCCACCCCCCAACTACCGTAGGGTAGGGATCCTCCCAAGAGGAGCCCTTCCCAAAGGAGGGGGGTGGGTGTTCATTGAATTTGGGAGTTGTCCTCCACCCTTGGTTTGGAGCGGCCCCCATAGTTTCACTTTAGTTGTTGGTATGATTTATAATAGCATCCTTGAGGTGGGAAGTTTGACAACTCATGAGAGGAGTTTTCAGTATGTCACACAGCTTGGGACAACAAGCTATGATAGCATCTGTGAAGTAAAATGTGGAAGATACGAATTTAAGGTGGGTCTCATGTTGGTGATCAGCCACCTCCCATCTTTACATGGTTTTATTCATCTTGTTGTTATGCAAGAATATGTGATAAGAATTGAAGAACCACGTTGCATGCAAGGTTTGACATTGTGCCTTTGTTTCATAACAATATCATTCCTTGATCACACTTGGAGAGTATATTTGGTAAATGAAGAAGACACCATGGAGCATGTAGAGGATAATAGTACTTCATATTCGAACCTTTGGGTTTTGAGTTACAACACAAGGATAGAGTTTTCTCTACATTTTTTAGCATGGAATTTATAGTCATGGTTCATTGGGTTAGAGTTCTCACAATGGTGATAGATGGTTGTTTCATACTATTGATCACAAAGACTTTAGTTTGGTCCTTTAGGACAATAGCTGGTTGGGGAATTTGGAAAGATTGGGATCATTCTTTCTTTGTTAGAGGTTGGAAAAATGATGAGCTCTCATCATCCTTTGACATTAGAGGTACCCGTGGTTTCTATTGGAGTGAGGTTCTTAGTTGGATAGATGATGTTCTCATTTATAATAGCAACACATGTTAGATTGACTTGATTGATTATGCACGTGGGATGATTTGGGATTCTGGCATTCACATGATTGGTGCATTATTTCTTATGGATCATAATGAGTTGTTTCACAACTCCAAGCATAGTGATGTTTATATCAAAGTAGCACAATAGATTGGTGGAGCAGCATTCTTGAAGTGGATATGGGATCCCGATATTTGGTTTTGGCATGCAGGTGCAAATTGTTTGAGGGAAAACAATCTCCAAGAAGGGAGGACTATAATGTCCCTTATGTAGGCAACTCAGACTATAGTGAAGGTTGGCCTACTATTAGGGTTCTCGTAGGTCAGTAAAATGGTTAGGGGGACCCAACCGAGGGATGCAGAACTTAGCTGGGGGTTTACAAGCCTTTCTGTTTGGAGTTTAGAGGATGAATTTAGGAATAATTTGGAAATATTAAAGTTGGCTCTATTGGAATAGTAAAAGGGTGAATAGTAACAAAGAATTAGAAGATGAATAGTGAAAAGTTCACCCCCTTGTCCCATGATGCCTAGAGACATAATTTGAGAGCTTTAAAAACAACTTAATTGATTAAAAAGGGGGCATATTGAAAAGCCAAGCCTAGCATGAGGAGACCAAGTAATTTTAAAAAAAATTACTACAAAGTATTCATGTTGCTAAATTAAAAAACCCTAAAAGGGGCGACCTCTTTGGAGGAATAGTAAAAAGTTATAAAAAGGAGTTGGAGGCTACCATTTGACATATCATGAGTTTATATTTTCAGAGCAGCCTGTAGGTTGGAGCTCAAGGAGGTTTTCTACATGTAGAATTGGCCTTCCAGGAATGAAAACTCTTGGGAGAAGGAAGTGTTGGACATAGCCCCAACATTTTATAAGGTAAAGACCATGATAGAAAAGATTTCTTATCAGTTTGGCAACAACTATTTGGGAAGGATATTGTAGATCAGTCATTTGGAGGGGCATAAATTCATATTAGATTGCAGACCAGAACCTTTTGAGGACATTTCTACCATCCTATAGGAGTCTTACAGTTAGCCGCACCTTCGTTGGGCATTGGGCTTCAAACCCTACTTGCCAAGTGGAGTTCTTGAAGATTTGGAGCTAAAAATTCACCTACAATAGTTGTAAAACTCATCTCACACCTGGAACCAAATTGTGGAGTCATATTTAGAGCTGGGAGAGATTAAAATTGTTGTCACATAATTATATTAGACTTGAGAATTTTACTTCAGCCTTGTAATAGTTCATTTCTAGGTCTATGGATGAATGGGTATGTTGTATTTATCCCACATTTATGGAATTACAGTATTTTAGTAATAGAACTATCATATGATTCAGTTATCTTTTATTTCCAGCAATTGTATATGTCATGTTATTTGCATAAAACTCAAAAACACCTTTTTTGTTTTTTAAATGCAAAAACAAACAAAACAAAACCTCTCCTATTCATTGGACAAAGACTTCTTGAAAAGAAAAACTCAAAAAAATTAGATTAGATTGGGTTGGGAATCTTTCATTATACATGTTTGATGATGACATCTCATAAAGATGAAATGTAGCCATAATGACATGTTATTTTATATAAATAGGAAGTAATATGGGAATTGGTAAAAAATGGATGAATGAATGATGTCAAAGTAACTTCATGTGCAAAGAGAAACCTAATATTTGTTGTAGCACTAGCATTATGCACCATAATATAATGAATGATGTGCTATGTGTGTATGGACTAACAAAAAAATAAAGAGTTTGTAAATAGCATAATGATCCAAGAAACACATTGCCAAGGCACCTCATCATATAAAGGATGAGGGTGACCATGATGGTGTGATGGATGAAGCAGTAGGATTACAGGCAACATGAACAAACACACGAAAGCAAAGAAGCTACAAATAACATAGTGATCCAAAAGACACGTTGTCAAGGAACGACATCATATAAAGGATGAAGGTGACCATGAAAATGTGATGTATGAAGCGCTAAGACTATAGGAAAAAAAATGAACACAAACACAAAGACTTGTAGACAAGAAATCAAAAAATACAAGATGGTATCCAAAAAAATGTTGAATCTAAGAGACATGGGACGTTGAATGGGATGAAAGGATGGGGGATGAAGGGTGGGATGGTTTGAATTTCAAACAAGGATTGAATTACATGGTGGGAGAGATGTGATAATAGATGGTTGTGGAAAGGTCATGCCCTAGTGGGGATATCTATGGTAACTATTGTCAATATGAACATATACCCTTTGTTGAATCCTAAATTCAACTACTCAATGAAAACATGGAGTTGATCTCAAGGTGTGGGACCTTGTAGACAAGATTAAACCTCCAAATGAAGGGTTGGTTCTCTCTCTAAGCTAGATACAAAATTATTGATCCAACCTAGCATTGAGTTATCTTATAACCAATCATATCAATACTATTGATCTCTCAAGGAAAAGGGGAAGAAGTAATGCATAAAATGGAAAGGGTGGTGATGCACCTAAATTAATAGAGTCTTCTTGAAAACTAGACTCAAAGAAGTTAATGAATTGCTAGGAGAATCCACACAAATCTCTATTATATTAGCTATAGAGGTGTGTGCAAAGGTTAGGGCTTGACAAGCATTAAAAGGAAAAAGGAGTATCCATGATCAAATCCTAGAAACATGTTTAACATGGCATATATACATGAAAGATAGTAATAATCATTCAAACACAAAAGTAGGGGAGAGGACCCAAAGCATGTTTCAATAGTTGTGATAGTAGTTGTTTATATAATGCCCAGTATTTTTATCAATACTGGACCAATAGTTGTGACTTTAAAGTTGTTAGTGTTGATGATGGCTACCCATAATTAAACAAAATGTATTCCTTTGATCTAAAAAGCAACCAATCATGTGATTCCACATCAACACTCAATAAAACATGTTGTGAATGCACAAGTATTGGTCTCACTTTTTTTTTGGGCCTTTTTGGACACCTTGACAAAAAGCATGCTAATGTGGCATCATATTTGATGATGTCGCCCTGAAACCTTAGTTATAAGCAGGGGACTTGCCAAGTAAGCTACTATAAAAAAGGGAAGGATTTGAAATTTCCACACAGGATCATCAGAAGCGTGAAGTTAGGGTGCTCAACTATTGGGTCCTCTCCCCTAAATAACTTTTACATAAAGTACAAGAAGCGAGAAGAGATGAAAATAATAGTCTTTATTCATTTAGAGGCATGGAGCTTGTTTTACAAAAGAAGAGTTGCAAAGATGCATAGATCTAAAGAAGAAAACCTAGGAAGAAGGCCCTTATAATGAATGCAAAAATTTATTTTATTGCCCAAAAAGGCATACAAAAGAGAGGGAGAGAGGAGGATGTGACAAGGAGAGAACCCTACCATTGTCTGCCATTCTGGCATAACTACAGAAGAAAAATCTGATCTACAAATGTGAGAAACACTCTCAACACCATTGTTGCTACCTACATTGGTGAAACTAAGGGTTAAGTGCAAAAAATATTGAAAACGTAGCCCAAAAATGGTCATTTGGCAACAAGAGGATTACAGATCATAAAGGAGATGTGGGAATTGCATTTTTCCTTCTAAAATTAGTGGAAATGCATTTAAAATCATCATTGTAGATCCACGACTCAAGATCAAGTATTTAGGAGGGTTGTTGCAGCATTAATGGAGTCGTGGAAGAGGATAAGCAGATAAAACTGCACAATTGTTTATTCTATTGTGTATAGAACAGTCGACCTTGGTTTTAACTTTTTCCCTCTCTTCCATCATGCCTTAGATTTTCCTTACGTTCACTTCACTTCTTTGTTTCCTCAAAGTTTTGTGGTCTTCATGGAGACATTGGTTCTTATTGTGCCTACAAGAGACATTCATCCCCAACCAAAGCCAATGTTGGGACTCAAATTTTTTATTCATCAAAATAAAATAAAAACCCACAAATTGGCTAAGTCCTAGTGGTTCCCAATAGTGATGTAGGTAGAGGTTGTCTTTATATATGAAAGGTTGTATCATTATAAATATTTCTATTGATTACATAGACATAGCTCTGCTACCATAAAAACATATATATCCTTGATGGAGATACATTTGATCTCTTTCTAGGCATAGTTCTATTGCTAGCTAGGCATCTATAGCCTTGGTAGAGTTATCTAATTCACCTAGAATGAATACGGTGCTTAATTTTTTTATTTTCTTTTTTAATTTTCTTTCTCCTCATCTTATAGAAATTTAAGTCTACCTTAAGTTTGGGTCCATTGTGGTAATTAATTCTTGTATATCATTATAATCTTAATTTCAATTGATACCTTAACTAAGGTAACCTTGTCAAATAAACTTTAAGAACTTTTAAATGCTTGTAAAGTGAGGGATGAAAAATACATGAGATACATTTCCATGTGAAAAATATTCTACACATCAAAATGGAAGATGTGTAAAATCTATATCCTAAAAATTAGTCCATCATGAAAATTCAAGGAAAAGATAATTTGTAACCACTTATAAGAAACACTTCTTGATTTATCACACGTTATTTTTGCTTAGGCAATTAATAAAGTGAGAATTTTAAAAATTGATTAAAAAATTTAGATAGAAATAAGAATATAGATTAAAAAATATATAAACCTTCCAAAAAATAGAAACAAAAACAAACCAAAAATATTATAAAATCAAAATTTTGTAAACTACCTACCCCTCAAAATTTTGAAGGTTTGAGAATTAATTGGTTAACTTCCATTTCTTCCCTTTTTAATGTTATCTTATGATCTTAGCAATGATATTCCTAAATATTGCAAATTTGAAATTTTTATTTATATTTTGAAAGGAGAATATTAGATCATTTAAGATCATAGTCTTGATTATTTTGAGAGAGAAATAGGGGTTGAATAATTTTTTCTCCCTCATGCTTTATCCATTATCATGTTTTAAGATTTGAAACTTCATAATTAAAATAATATGAAGGATTTATTTGAATATTATCTCTCAAATATTTTTTCTTGATTTGTTTTAATGGCATGAGATACATCAAAATTTTCATCATTGAAACATAAAAAATGCGATGAATGAAATATAAGATATGGTTTCGGAAAATCATGTTTCATTGTGTCATCTATTAAAAATGTTTGTTCATTATTGGACAGGTTACATTCCTTGATGTACATTCCTTGTTCCATATCGTCAAATTCATTTGATGCATGAAAACCATAAAAAAGAAATTTAGTTAAAACCACTACTTTCCAAATTTGACTTAACATTATTATTTTCAACAAAACCTCATCCTCTATTTAAAATAAGTAGATGACATATAGAAAGCACCTTCTTTCTTTTCAAAATCGGTATAAAATATCACCATTAAGTTTAGTTTCTTCAATTGAATCATTTGAATCTTTCCCTGTAATGTTAATTTTAGAAGTAATATATGATTTGCTATAATTTTGACTATGTTCAAACCAAAAATTATTATGTCTAAAATTTCTCTAGGGAAGGATCATCTAAATCATATATGTAAAATATAGTTCTACTTTATTCATCATTACGTATTGAATTATTGAAAAATCTTAAAGCCTCTTAATGATTGATTAATTGGTTTTCCTTTCCAAAACCTTCTATAAATTTCTTGTTCATGTTTATGGTTAAGGTCATCAAATTGAATAATTTTAACTTTAAATTTAAGACAAAGCATTCTAACTTCTTGCATATGCAATTCTAATGGATCTTCTTTTTTCTAAATTTGTTATCATTTTAATATAAAAGAATTGGTTTCAAATGGTCCACTTATTTTTTATTAGGTTGTGTAAAACCTAAATCATGTTATCAAATCTAAAAATAAGGAATAATCAATAAAACCCAATTCAATAATAAAATGACCACATCAATGTGAGTGTGTGCACGAAACATGAAAGTAAATCAAATTAAATTATCTTTCCTCCAAAAACATGTCTAACCTTACTCCATTGTACGTTATGAAATGATGTAAATGATATTACGTTGATTGCTCTTAAATTAGCATAACCTTAATAGCAAAATGGATTCAAATATGGCTTGGTTTCTCAAAATTTATGGAGAGATTGAATGACTAAATAATGGGTGTTGGATGATTGGAGATATCGACAAATGAGATTGGTTGAGAGACCATGATGAACATGCAAGTGACATGTGCCAAGATGAAGGGCTAATATGTGGAGTTAAGTGGTTGCATGGAAGCGATGACTAAATGCATGGATGAGTGAAGTGGGAGTGAGTGAGAGTGAACTGAGGTTTCTTTTCAACCAACTCACTATATTAGGAGATGGGAGAATATAAATAGAATTAAATAAATTTACATGTGCATGAGGTGAAGATATAATTATGTTTTAGAGGAAATATTAGCTAATTAAATAATTAAAAATATTTAATTGGTGCGAATAAGATAAAATGATAAATAAATTAAATAATTAAAAATCATTTAATTAATGTTGATGAGGGAAATTATGAAATAATTAAAATATATTTAATCAAAGAAGATAATATGTTAGCTTAATTAAATAATTAAAATTATTATATTAATAGTGATGAATAGATTGATGATGAGAAGGTGATGATGGTTTAGATGAAATATGTTAGTCATTTTTGGGTGTCTACATTTTGCCCCTCTTTGAGACAATATGTCCATTGCATTATTTCAAAGACATGTTGGTATAAAAGTTTTAGGTGATGACATGCCCCAACGTGCCCCTAGTGGATTGAGGGATAGAGGTTGGTTGTCCCATTGAGAGATCTACAAGAAAAAATATTTTTTGGATCCAGTTTATGATAGGTAAACAAGGTAGATTTAGTGAAATAGAAGGTGGGATTGAGTGGCTAATGAACGGAGTTTGAGGAATATGGGCTATGAAAAAATGAATTGGAGGAGGGTAGGGGTGACAAATTAGGATTCAAAAGCCTATATATAGGAATGGGAGGGTCATTTTTAGGTTATTTTCACTCTCCTAGTTATAGATTTTCAGAGCCTCAAGAGTGATCAGAGCATGAAAGAGCTATTGAGATGACAGTTATTCTAAGGAGCAACCACTGTGTAGAGTGTGTTCACCAATACCAATGGCCAACTAGAGCACCCACAATAGTATGTATCTAACCCTTAGGTCCTTAGGTCTAGGTCTAGGAGCAATAAATGCTAGGTTAATTTAGGCAATCAAATGCGTAAATGTATAGAATGGAACTTATGAAACCTGAAATGGCACATCTAGTACCCAAAATGGTGCTTCTGAAATGGTTTTACATATTTGAAAAATTTATTGGTGCATTTGATTTTTTAGGTTGCATATGATTTTAGGGCTCGCATATTATTTAATGTATTTGATTGGAAGATTAGCACATTTGAAAAAGAGGTTGCATTTGACAACAAAATAGCACATTTGATCAAATGGGCCACATTTGATAGTTATTGTGGCACACTTGAAAAATTGGGTCGTAATTGATTTTAGGGCTAGGTTTCTTAGGATTATCTATTTTGGAATTTGATTGACATTGCATGCGCTATTTTTGTAGGTTGTACTAGAGCTTATTATATCTAGGGAGCATCATCTATGGCATTTCATTTGAGTACTGAGTTGGCTAAGCTAGATCGTACCTTCTTATTAGTGGTTGGGCTATGGAATATTACCTATATGCCTAAGATTAAAGCATATAGGGCCAT
The DNA here is from genome assembly GCA_007258455.2 of Sequoia sempervirens. Lineage (NCBI taxonomy): Eukaryota > Viridiplantae > Streptophyta > Pinopsida > Cupressales > Cupressaceae > Sequoia > Sequoia sempervirens. The sequence goes on along the minus strand of VDFB02000002.1, from coordinate 108,983,301 downwards.
GATGTCAACCTTGGTTGAAATATGGCAAAGTGAGTGATGTTCCTTCGTGTTACTTATTGGAAAGATTACCATCACTTTGGAGGACGTTTGGAGGATTCTCAAGATCCCTATTCATGGGGAGTCATATATGATATTGACTCTAGAGAGGATGCATTGGAGACGATATTTTTGGATGATGACCCAAGGATTAAGGATGGGGATATAGATCTAAGGAGGGCGATGGGGAGATTTGAGAGATCACCTTTGGTATTGGCTAGATTGGTTGGAGGTGTTTTAATTCTTGATCAACGGTCTTATGGATTCCCTATCAGTTGATGAAGGGTATTGGAGAAGATGCTTAGTGATGGAGGGTATTGGAGAAGATGCTTAGTGATGGAGTTGTGTTCTCTTAGGGACCTTGTGTCCTTACATTTCTATACCATGATATACATCGAGTTGTATATAGATATGGAGTTGATCTTTCATGCAGAGTGACACTCCTTGACATTTGGGCTTGGGGGCACATTACAGTTATATGGCTAGTGGGATGGAGGATTCAAATTAGTGACATGCCATATGCTTTTATTTATGATGGAATTTGACTCCTCATTGGCTAGGTACCTTGCCTACTTGAGACATATTTTTATCAGCTAGAAGTTGTGGACTAGAAGCCATGGTGGCTATATGAGACATAGGTAGATGATGCAACACATCTAGTATACTACAATAAGGATTTATTTTTGATTGGTCGTACTGATCATATTATTGATTATTATTTACTAGAGTGGTTTTTGAGACAGTTTAGTGAGGTGCAAGGTGTACTCAGTGTGGAGGCAATTTTTTCTCACATGTAATGAGAGGTTGAGGATTGTGGTCCCATGAGATCTTTAGATACAATTATTGCTTATTTCGAGGCACAAGTGCCCACTTAGTGGGCTTGGGGAGAATCCATAGTAGATATTGGTACTACAACAAAGTATGATGCATGGTGGATCATCATATGCTAGTGAGATTGACACATCCAAATGGTGGCAAGGTCGTGAGGATACATGATCTGGAGCCAAGTACAACTCGTTGAAAACAAAAGAGAGTCATGATAGTTAGTGTGGGAGATGGGGATGGCATGGATGGGGGAGATGGAGGTATTATTGTTGTGGGAGGTGACATGGGACATGATGGGGTGGTGTGAATGGAGGAGATGGTGATAAAGGCCAGGGTGGGATGGATGGTGATGATGGATGGGGAGAGGAGGTTGTCACAAATGTATGGGGGATGTAGGATTAGAAAAGTGGAGGTGAAGATGGGGGAGATGGGGGAGGAAGTGATAGAGGAGATGAGGATATGCAAGTGTGCCTTGTGACTTCCCTATCTCAGCACGATTAGGATTGGCATGAGAGAGATTCCATATGGGTAGAGTGGGATGCAAATATTGTGAGGAGACATTAGGTGGAGGAAACAGGTGGGATGTTGATGGTTTAGGTGATGGGTGAGGTATGGAATCTCACCTAGGAGGTCACATACTACATGAATATCTATGAGAGAGAGGTATCCGTAGATCATCGTGCTCCTAGTTTTTTTAACTTGGAGTCATTCCAAGGCCTCCCAATTAGTGATTTTTGAGGGTAGATCGATCATGGGAGCACCATAAATACCACCACCAACACTTGCAACATAAGAACCAACAACTCAAGGTTTAGTAGGTCAGGGCCTAGTAGTACATCTTGTTGTGCAATTTTCGCACACATGCCCCACTGAAGGTAGGGACCGTCTTTTGCTTTGATTTTTGGTGTTTTGGCCATTGGATTTTGTGGATTTGAATTGCCTTGGCATGAGCTTAAAATATTCATCTTGCTTGCCTAAGTGTTTTCCCCAAGTTACACTTTGAAAATCTTAAGTTTTGAGCGAAATCTGGTTTTTGCCTTGGTTCGGGACTTTCCACCTCGGCCGAATTTACCCGGATCCTACTCAAATTCTAACTAAGTGCTATGGTTTAGAGATTTTCGGTCTTCGTAGAATTCCGAGTGGAACGGATTTCCCCGAAGTTTTGTCTCCTTGTCAAATTCCCAGTTTTTGGGTTTGGTATGTTATTTTATGAATGTTGATGCCCTTGGGAAAATTCTGAGTCTAGATCCATTAATGAATGATTTTGCTTTTTAGCGTGGGTCCTCAAATTTGTGATCTTCAATTAATTTGAGCGAGATCATTGGAGAATGTTGAAATCTAGGTTTTCCTTTAGTTTCAGGATTTTCCGGTGCTAGCGGATTTCCCCGGTTTTCCCTGTCCTCTGCATTTTCCCGAAAATCTAGAGTTTTGCCTGCTTCACAGATTTCTGCTCCGTCTGGATTTTCCCGAATTCTCATTGCCCCTTCAGTTTCTATATTTTTTCAACTGTTGATCATTTTCGCTAGAATCCACCTGGTTCGGATTTTCCCGAAAATCCCTTCTGGCCTGGATTCCGCATAGGGGTGAAAATCTCGAACTGTGTAGAAATTTTGCATTAATGTTTTTTCACGGGATTTTGATTTTTCTTGGATTTATTTGAATATATTATTGATGATGGATATTATTGATGCTAGTTTTTGTTGAGTGCATGCTGGGTTTAATTTGATTGAAGGAGGATTTAGGGCATTTATTTATTCACCTGTGGCTAACCTAAAGGGTATTTGCCTCAAGATACCAGATAAATTAAGACAGGGATGAAGGGGCAAGTTAATGATCAATTGCATGGGGAATTGTGCTTCGCATGCATTGGATCAAGTTACATTTTAAATCCCAGGCTAACCTGGATGAGTCCCATGCATTTAATGCATATCTTATCTTATTTCAAATTTCTTTTGGTTGACCTATCTGGGCTATTTTATTATTGTAAAATCTATATTGGGCCAACATGTTCTGGGGTTTTCTATAAATATGGAATTTCGCCTCATTTGTAAGGGGGGGATTATTAGAAGTCACCGAAGATAGTTCTTGGAAGCAATTAGGGTAGTAAAGTAAGAATTAGGGTTAGGAGTTAGTCAATTCTAGAGCAAGTGTTGTAACAGAACATTAGAATTGTTGCTGAAATTGGATGATTCAATACAATTGAAGGGCATTGTGATTTTTCTAGTGATCTCTTTTGTGTTGACTTATCTTGCATGGTTCTTATGATTCAATATTTCAAATTGCTCAAGGTTATTAGATGTATGTTAGATCTAATTCAATCGTGTTCATGATTTGATGCTTGAAGTGTTTGTCGCAATCCCTGGTCCATACTTTTTGCAGCTAACTGATTGTTAGTTGCTTTTCAAAGTTAGCCTGAACTTTATATTCATTGTGCTTAGTTTAATTGTGGAGATTTATTCATTTCAATTACAATTGGGTTGTCTTGGATGAATGTTCATGATCTGAAAATCTTAATACCTTAGAAGATTGCACTGTTTCTGTGAGATTGTAGATTTATCTTGGTCAAACAAGAATTAGTTTATGAGGGATTGGTCCATTTCAAACATTTCATCATTTGCATTGTTAATCTCAGGGGTAGTTAAATTTAGATATCTCTTTGAAACCCTAATCTTTTGTTATTTCTTTATCATTTGAGTTAGATTTAGGATCAAAGTATCATTATATTGCTAGATCTGATAAATTGAAGATTCAATTTTTGTTTGTAGTAAGGTCCCTTTGTGATTACCAACATTTTCACATTATCATTGAGTTGTTTATGCATTGTCAAGACTTGACATTAGAGACCTTGGGGTTATCTCTTGAGGCTTGCTGATAGAGATTTACCTTTACAGAGAGATAGGTTTTCATATTTTATCTAAGTTGTTGCTGTGCAAAAAACATCATCAATAAATTGGCGCTAGAAGGAGGGCCTGAATAAGCAAGTTGGATCAATTTTTGTCTGTCATCTCTCCTGAAAGATTCAGAAGAACTAGATCTACACCAAGAGAAGAGAAATTTCAAGAATTGCAAGCCCCTACTAGGTCAAGAAGGACTAGCAGAAGGGGAGAATCATCATCCCCCCGACCACTTCCATCATCCCCATCATCTCCATCTTCGTCAAGTCCATCTTCATCCAATTCTGAGGACATCCCCATTCGAAAACCTCAACCAGTCATAGATCAGCCATTACCACCCCCACCTCCACTAATGGATTTCCTAGTTGATAACCCATCTCCCTTATCTTTCAACCATTACAATCCTATGCCCAAGAACCCTGAGCTTTTCTGCTCCAAGTTTCACATTAATGATCCCAAAAGGACTACAGAGGAGCATATTAGGATTTTTAAGACTACCCTTAAGGATAGGGGAATTAATCATGATGATGTTACATGCAGAATTTTCCCATATTCCCTTTGGGATGGAGCATTTTGTCGGTATAACCATCTTCCTGCTAGGTCTATCACTACTTGGCTTCAGTTGGAGACTACATTTTTATAGAAATTTAAGATCCCAATCAGTGCTAATTAGTTGCTTCTACAGTTTACTGGAGTCAGGAGGGAGGCAAATGAACCAATAGTGGCTTTCAATAATAGATTTCATATGGATTATGCTAGGCTGTAGCCCCCTTCTGCTATAGATGATGCCTCTGCCAGGGAGGTTTATTATGAGGCTTTGGATAGTTTAACATCTACTTTCATCAAATGGAAAGCAAACCATCCTGGTAGCTTATTTGAAGCTTATGATGTAGCTGTTAAAGTAAGTACAAATTTGAGACATCAGTTATCTGGACCCTTGGCTAACCAAACACCTATGATGAGTTCAATCCCTCAATCACTCTTGGTTTCACACCCAGGTCATCCCTGTTAGGCTGCACCCATGTTGAATTACCCTCTAGATATGAATTTGTGATCCTAAGAATTTTATCCTACTCTAACGTGCAAAATAACTAAAAATGCAAATGATAAAAGACTAAGGACACCTCAAGATTAGCCTAAAAAGTGATAAAACAAGAAGGAAAATGGACAAAACAAGATACAAACGATTTCACCTTCCTTGTTGTTGATGTCTCCTTGATAGGCCCTTGCTTGGGATGATTTTGTGTGCTCCTTAGATGGTTTCTTGAGTGACTAAATGCGAGATTGAATGTGAAAAATGATTAGAATGGATAGCTAGATGATGGTAAATGATTGAGAATGCAAATTGGCAGCATGTAGTTATCAAATGACTAAGTGTTCCCCTAAAATGCCCTTGAGGAGGGGGTATTTATAGAAGAATTTGAATTCTCTAGAGAATTCAACGGTCAAGATACATCCAACAAGGCCAAGATGAAGGGCTATGGTGGGTTGAGAACCCACAAACCCTCACATCTTGACATGTGGATGGTGAAGTGGCCAAGAGAAGATGAGGTGTCAAAAAGGTACATGAGGTGGAGGAAGGACAAGCATCTTGGGGAGTGAGAAGATTTCCACAAAAAAGGATTTCTTGTCCCCAAGTGGGAGTGAAAGGGACATTTGAGAATTTTGGAATTCCTCAAAAATCTACATGGGAAAAGGAAAGGTGGTTGAAAACATAAATGTGAATTAAAAATTCACATTCTTAGGAAAATCTAAAGGATAAAAGGTGGGCTCCAAAAAGGTGGGACTTGGTCACATGTGGAGATTGTGACAAGTCCAAGGTTCTAGAAGCCTTGGAAGGATAAAATGTGAATTAAAAATTCACATATAAAAGAGGGGAATCTAGGATAAATAAAAAGGAATTAAAAATTCCTTGGGGGGGGAAGAGTTGACCAAGGTACTAATTAGGTTTGACTAATTAGTAATTAAAGGATAATTAGGGGTTAATTAGGATTAAAGGCCAACTTGCAAAAGTTGGAGGATGTGACACATCCTAATCAAGGATTAGGCATGTGCACATCCTTAATGAAGAGATTACAAAATGGATTAGGATTAGATGAAAATGACATGTGAGGAATTAAATAAATGTAATAATTATTTAATTTATTCGATGAAAAGAGGATTTAAGGAGAGTAAGGTATTTAATTATTAATTAAATACCTTAGGGATTTGGCAGAATTAAAGATATTAATTAAATAATAGTAATATTACTTAATTAACTCAGATAGGAGGATGTTTAGATGAAAGTGATAAATTTGGATAAATTAAATGTCCAAATTTGGATGTCTACATTTTGCCCCTCTTTGAGACGGTGTTATGGAATAACATCATTTCAAAGAATATTAAAATATAGAACCCAGAAGGAGATGGTTAGATTGAAAAAGATGCCCCAGTCATCAAAGGAATGACTAGGAAGGAAGATGATGGGGGTGAAGATGAAGAGTAGGGATTGAGGATGCCCCCTCGAGAGGACATGCGGGTTGAAAAGAACACGTGTGTGCTCTCGAAATAGATGATATGAGGGAGATGATGCGAAGTGATGGACAAGAGAGAAGGAGAAGCGATAGGAGATGGATGAAGCACAAATGGATTTCAAAAGGTGATGTTGCCCCAGTCAAGGTACAAGCCAAAATGGGTTGATGATGGAAGGAGCGTTGTCAATGAGGGAATGAAGGATCTCGAAACAACACGAGGATATGGAAGGATACATCCCACTGAGTGGTATTGATGAGGGAAGGATACATCCCAAAACACCACTAAAGGATAGGGAAGAATACCTCCCGATGATGATGATGAAAGTGTTGTTGATGAAGGAAGGATACATCCCAAAACAACAACAAAGGGATAGGGAATAATACTAATGGATGATGATGATGATGGGTCAAGGCTAGTAATGAGACTGGGGACAAGACTAAGGATTTGATTAGGTGATTTGTACGAGATTGAACAGATGAGGAGAAGATTTATATGTGAGATGGAGAGAAAGATTTTAAGATTTGGTTTGATATCCAAAGATTTGGACTGTAGCTGGACGAAAGCTCAAATTGGGATAAGATTAAAGCTCAGATGAGGATTGGATTGAAGACTAGAATGATTGAAGGATATGATTGGATTGATTCTACACTGAGTTCCAGGGTTTAAAGGGCGTAAGGTGTTGACAATAAGATTTTTTTCTGATTTGGCAATTTTCAAAAATTGTCAAATTTTGCCATTTTAGAAAACCTCATGGATGTACTTTTGGGAGTCCAAATTTTTTCCAAGAAATACCCAATATTGAGATAGGATGAATTTCCAACTAACATCCCAAATTTGAGATATGCATTTCGAGTTATGAGTGAAACAATTTTTCAAAATGCTAGAAAAAAACACTAAATTGAGATTTTGAGGGTCAAGATGAAAGTTTGAGGCCCAAAAAATGGGCCAAAATAGGTTCCAATAGCTATCAAAGAAACTAGTGGGAAATCCACTTGTTATCTTGTAACGCAACTACCCATCAAATTTTAGCTCAAACGGACACCCGAGTCAAAAGTTATGGCCTCTAGAAGTTTCGGTGTAAAAATAAAAAATCAATTTTGAAAATTTCAAGACATGGGTTTTGTTCGTTAGGAAAAATAAGAAAATGGGTCGGAATTGGTTTTTTGAAAAAAAATAATGAAAACGTGAATTTTGGGGGTCAAAATTTGGCGAGGTAGGGGCGTTGCTGCCCTAACAGGGGGCACCACCGCCATAGCCTAGGGCAGTCCCACCCCGTTGCGGTGGGGCGCAACCGCCCCGGCCGGGGGCGGACCTGCCCTGACCACTTTTCATCACTCATCTATCTATCATACCATCATCCCAAATCATTTTAATGCTTTGGATAACTATCCCATCCTTGAGCTTTATTCGATCATCATCATCCTATCCAATCCAACAAGTCTATCCTATCTTGTCGTATTGGTACCATCTTTTTATCCATTTATCCTATCATCTTATCATCCTTTATCCATTGTCTGCCTTTGGTCTTGTCGAACTACATTGCCCCTGCGCTTTCACGTAGGCAAGGTCAATCATTTGATCCGCCTCCGCCCTCGGGGTCCCATCATCGATCTTTATTGTCCACTTTGCTCTTCTATCATCTATTATCGGTCTTTCTCCTTTCGTCCATCCTATCTTTACCATCCATCAAGGTCTCCATCTTGGTCAGTCATCTGTCTTTTATTGAACTACGAGGGCTCTGCGCTTTTATGTAGGCAAGGCTAATCTTTGATCGGCCCCCGAGCCCCTAGGTATTTAGGGTGTGTCAGTCTCATGTCTTGTCTCCCCTGTGTCGTGTCATCACAGTATGCCCTTATCTAGCTAGTTCTTAACAAATGAGATCCACTTATATAATGAAATCCAATCGATTTTGAACATCCCACGTCATAACGATCTTTTAGTTTAGTATCCATCATTTTTGGTCTCAACAGGATGCATCCTTCCTAACAGACCTCATCAATCCCATCCATCCCCCTGATTGATCCTATGGCAAAAGACGTTTGAAATTGATTGCGATCTTTTGATGCTTTTGGCTTTTGTTTATCATTTGAGCTCCCTATCATCACTTTTCAAGGCCGCCATAATCCATCATATTATGGTGTGTTTTGACTGGTTAACATAGGGGCATATCTTGATCTTTTGCTTGATTGTCTTCTTGGTTGTCCCACGTAGTACCCACCAAGATCCCTGAGGTCTTGTGTTATGCTGGGGCATCCTTTTGTGCTTGTGGTTATCTCAATATCTAACCCGACCAAGGTCATTGTGACTTTGGGGTGTTGGGATAGCCTTTTTGTCTGTTGTGTTTGTTTTATGCATTAGACACTAATTTGCCTTGGTCCTTCATACCTTGGTGTAACATGTCTTATGCTATAGCAAAAATCAGTGCTCTGAAGATGGAAAATTGCATTAGGATTGCATTTCATTTTCCATTTCATCATCCTGCATAAATCCCCCATCCCTCCATCTTGTTTCCTATCTCTTCGTCCTTTCTCTTGTCTCTTGCATTATGGGGGTAGGAGTATGGGGATTATGTGTAAATGGAGGATGTTTAGGTAAGTGCCTTTGTTGATCCTAACTATGGGGTATGTGAGAGGGATGTTTATGATGGATGAGATGGATAGGTGATGAATGGATGAAAGGATGGATAGGATGAGATGGAGGAGGTGATTTTGGGATATAGTGGCCCAAAATAGACGTAGGATCTAGAGGAAACAAGGGCATGGTAGATGGAGGATTGGAGATGGTAGATGGAGGGATGTAAGGACCCAAAATGGATGGAGCAGATGAAGGAGGAAGATAGACGATTGTTTTGAGGTGATACGATAGAGGAGGGATGGCCACATATGATCTAGTGGGGCGATGGGAAGAGCCGATATTTCTTTTGGAAAAGGCTCGTTGAGGACGTCTAGAGGTTGTACCAACATTTTTGGATTGTGAGTTGTAAGTAGTACATCCAAGACCTTGCAAATACAAATGTTCTTTAGCTTGGATGGGCTCTATAATACCTTGCTCATGAAGGCCTAAACCTTTTCCTCGATCTAGGACATGAATTTTGTTATTCTGGAAGAATGATGCGAGTTCATTATGAGGTGGAAGAGGAGGGTTGGTGTATATGCTTTGTTTTTCTTCTACGAGGAGACCACCATGGAGGAATGTGAGAGGACCAAGGGGATATGCAAGTGGTGTGGGGATAGCATTTTTAGGCGATGATGGGGGATCATGAGAAGGAGATGATGGGATAGCAACATCAAGAGAGGGAGTAGGGGCCATGATAGGATTTGGATTTGTGGTAGTAGGCTCATGCGATGGAGATGGAGATGGAGTAGTGGAAGCTTGAATGACAAGGGGATCATGGGATGGAATGGATGGGGGACTATGATTTTGAGGTGGACTAGATGGGATGGTAGGATCTTGATCTGGAGAAGGAGATATGTTGGCATGGTTTGGATTAGACTCTTAGCGTGACTCATCATGTGCAGGAGGCATGGTAATGGAGTCTTGTTGGGACTCTTCAAGTGGGGAAGATGGAGGGATGGAAGATTCATGAGGTTCATTGGAATGGGTTTTGGTGCTACTAGGAGTGGGAGGAGTGGATTGGATTTGGGTGGATCTAGGAGTAGAGGGAGTGGATTGGAATTGGGTGTCTTCGATGGATTCGGTGGTTCTTGGAGTAGGGGATGGGGGTTCAATAGATTTAGTGGGTTCAATGGTTTGAGCAGTACTAGGGGTGGTAACATCAATAATAGGTGTGGTATGGAGAAGGGTCTCATCACTAGTGAGCGTGGATGATGGATCTAGATGGCATGGTTCCATGACTTCAAGATGTGGAGTTGGGGATGGCTTCTTTGTAATGAGTCCTTGGAGAACTTCTGAAATGAGAGACTTGCATATAGTTGGCTTGGATGGGGTGGTAGAAATGGATGAGGGATTATGGATTGGTGGACTAGGGTTAGATGGAGGAATGGGATCGAATGTAGGAATATGAGTAGATGGGGGATTAGGATTGGATGGAGGACTAGGAGTAGATGGAGGATTAGGATTGGATGGAGGACTAGGATTGGATGGATGGTTAAGGTAAGGATATTGGAGTGGTGAATTAAGATAGGGGGACATGGATTGTGGATTAGGACAAGAGGATATAGGTGGTGTAGTGGGACAAGAGGATGTGGGGGATGGATTATAATAAAGGTATTGGGATGATGGATTAGGATGAGGAGACGTGGATGTAGGATTAAGGTAAAAGGGTGTGGAAGTAGGATTAGTATGGGAAGATTGGGAAAGAGGACTACGATAGGGGGATATGGATGGGGAATTGTAATAGGAGTATTGGGATGGAAAATTAGGATAAGAGAATGTAGATGTTGTATAAGAGGATGATGTAGATGAAGGACATGACAAATATGGGGATGAAAAAGATACTGGATATCCATTGTCAAAGGTGACATAAGGAGCATGATTAGGCATGGATGAAGACATAACGGGATAACTAGAAGGGGTGATTGGATTGTGGAAAGTGGGTGGAGAAAGCTTACTAGTGACGATAGCATCAAGGGGATCTATGTCATATTCTTCTTGATCGACAAGACTTTCGTTATCGTCGTCCATGTAATTAGGGTTTCCCTGGACTACTATTGATGGAGGATGAAGATTCATGATGGTGAAAGGATAAAGAGGACGGATAAAAGATTTTGGATGGGAATGGATTAAAGCTCAAATCAGGATTTTGGTCAAGCTCATATCAAGATTAGACAAAAGCTCAGATTAGGATGATTGGATGATGCGATGGGATTGATTTTGATTTTGATAAGATTCAGTAAACAGATGATTGGATTGGGTAGATGATTTGATGAATTTGATTAAAGTACTAGATCAATTTGATTGGATAGGATCAAATGATTAGGTGATGTTGATTGGATAATTGTGATTGGATGAACTTAATAGGATTGGGGTGCTTGGATTGATTATTTGATTAGAGGAATGGATTGGTTTGATTAGATAGGAATAAACAAAAGGTACCACTAGATAGAGCTTAAAAAATTGAGCAATTTTAGTTTTTGGACGAAGTCGATCCGATGCACAGTTCGTAAATGATGCCCTGGGAAGTTAAAGGGGCGTAGTTAGCATTCTGCAGTAAATCAGGGGCGTAGTCAGCAAAATCAGGGGCGTTGATAGCTTTCTGCAGTAAATCAGGGGCGTTGACAGCAAAATCAGGGGCGTAGTCAGCAAAATCAGGGGCGTAGTCAGCTTTCTACAGCAAAACAGGGGTGTTGACAGCAAAATCAGGGGCGTTGACAGCAAAATTAGGGGCATTGACAACAAAATCAGGGGCGTTAACAGCTTTCTGCAGCAAAACAGGGGTGCTGCCACCTTTCAGCAGCAAGATCAAGAGCACTACCACCTTTCTGCAGCAAAATTAGGGGCGCTACCACCTTTCTGCGGTAAAACAGAGGGCACTGCCGCTTTTTTGTGGTAAGACAAAGTTTGGTTCTGATGACAATGGTTATGTCAAAGATGCAAAATAATAAAATAAGGCCAAAGTATCAAAGATTTAACATATTTTTCACAAGAAAACACTTCAAGCAAGCACAATCCTATGATTAATATTAAGGGTATGGCTAGGCAAGGTCTTAATCTAGGATGCACAAGGCTTCTAGGGAGTCCTCGATATACTCTCGGTACGTGAGGCACAACCGTGAACACTAGTCCGTCACAAGCGTGAGTCGGGCACTCCAACGAGATACTAAAAAGTTCGGACCAACTCTTCACGTCTATCTAGGTATCACCCTAACTTTGACGCTCTGCCAATTACGACGTGACTGGATTGGGGTACAACTTTCGTTCTCCCCCCTTTATATACCCCGTCGGTACGCGTGGTTGGAATCGTCCCTTGGGGTGATGAAATTCCCAAGCAGGTTCCACTAAAAAGAAGACACTAACTGTTTCCAACTACTCCCTAGGCTCACACAAAGTGCAAGGGGAAAGTGAAAAAAATTAATGCCCCCTTGGGTAACACAAGAATAAACAATCATAGCAAGCAATGAAGTTTACTCCCCCTAATTAGACTATGTTCCAAAACAGCAAGGATAATTTTTTGCAGATCTAATCAAATAGATGGCCCTGCAAACAAATGTTAGATGTCTTTCTCTTCGTTCTTGATCAATTACGCCCTAATACGCTGCAAAATATTAGCACAAAACACCAATATCCTTGCCAAAACAATGTTAGAGGGTTATTACTTGACAATAGCAAAAAACGAGAGCAAAAACAAAGCCAAAATGACTGTTTTACCTTCCAAACTGTGCTATTTTGGGGTGCTACTACCTTTCTGCAGTGGACAAGAGGGCGTTGCCGCCTTTCTGCAGCAAAATGGGGGTGCTGTCGCCTTTCTGCAGTAGACAAGAGGGCACTGCCGCCTTTCTGCAACAAACTTTATCAGATTTTTTTAAAAAAAGGAAAATTGTGCCCCTCCCACTGCAAGAAAAGTGCTAGAAAAACCTTCTAAATATATCCCTAATTGTAGCAAACTTGTTAGAAGAAAATAAAACTTTCAGATGTAGGGCGCTGCCACCTTTCTACAGTGGACAAAAGGGCGCTACTGCCTTTCTGCGGTAAAGCAGAGGGCGCTGCCGCCTTTCTGCAACAAAATGGGGGCGCTACCGCCTTTCTGCAGTAAAGCAGAGGGCGCTGCCGCCTTTTTGCGACATTTTTCTACAAAATTCTTAACAAAAAGGGAGGTTAAATGCAAGAACCCGTTTGTGGGTCCCACCGGGCGTGCCAGAAATGTGATCCTAAGAATTTTATCCTACTATAACGTGCAAAATAACTAAAAATGCGAATGATAAAAGACTAAGGACACCTCAAGATTAGCCTAAAGAGTGATAAAATAAGAAGAAAAATGGACAAAATAAGATACAAACGATTTTACCTTCCTTGCTGTTGATGTCTCCTTGATAGGCCCTTGCTTGGGATGATTTTGTGTGCTCCTTAAATGGTTTCTTGAGTGACTAAATGCAAGATTGAATGTGAAAAATGATTAGAATGGATAGCTAGATGATGGTAAATGATTGATAATGCAAATTGGCAACATGTAGTTATCAAATGACTAAGTGTTCCCCCAAAATGCCCTTGAGGAGGGGGTATTTATAGAAGAATTTGAATTCTCTAGAGAATTCAATAGTCAAGATGCATCCAACAAGGCCAAGATGAGGGGCTATGGTGGGTTGAGAACCCACAAACCCTCACATCTTGACATGTGGATGGTGAAGTGGCCAAGAGAAGATGAGGTGTAAGTGAGGTGTCAAAAAGGTACATGAGGTGGAGGAAGGACAAGCATCTTGGGGAGTAAGAAGATTTCCACAAAAAGGGATTTCTTGTCCCCAAGTGGGAGTGAAAGGGACATTTGAAATTTTTTGGAATTCCTCAAAAATCTACATGGGAAAAGGAAAGGTGGTTGAAAACATAAATTCACATTCTTAGGAAAATTTAAAGGATAAAAGGTGGGCTCCAAAAAGGTGGGACTTGGTCACATGTGGAGATTGTGACAAGTCCAAGGTTCTAGAAGCCTTGGAAGGATAGAATGTGAATTAAAAATTCACATATAAAAGAGGGGAATCTAGGATAAATAAAAAGGAATTAAAAATTCTTGGGGGGAAGAGTTGACCAAGGTACTAATTAGGTTTGACTAATTAGTAATTAGAAGATAATTAGGGGTTAATTAGGATTAAAGGCCAACTTGTAAAAGTTGGAGGATGTGACATATCCTAATCAAGGATTAGGCATGTGCACATCCTTAATGAAGAGATTACAAAATGGATTAGGATTAGATGAAAATGACATGTGAGGAATTAAATAAATGTAATATTTATTTAATTTATTTGATGAAAAGAGGATTTAAGGAGGGTAAGGTATTTAATTATTAATTAAATACCTTAGGGATTTGGCAGAATTAAAGATATTAATTAAATAATAGTAATATTACTTAATTAACTCGGATAGGAGGATGTTTAGATGAAAGTGATAAATTTGGATAAATTAAGTGTCCAAATTTGGATGTCTACAGAACCAACCTACATACTTTCACCAGCAAGCTAATATACCTAGTTATTTGTAGAGCTCTGAGATATTTAATCAACCCTTGAACCATGGGTCACATACTGTTTATACGCAAAATTTAGCTGGTATCGTTCCTCCATCAAACAGTGCAGACAAGGAGAGGTTGGATGCACTCACAGAGCTAGTTGAGAAGCTAAACACTGAAGTCACCTACCTAAGGCATCAAAATAGTCAATCCCAAGCAGCCTAAAGGGAGATTCAGTTCAATTATGATCAAAGCAACAAGGTATGATGCAGGCTCAGGGGCAGGGCTTTGATGGGGGACAACATCTTGATAGAGATCATGGAAGGAAACTACCACCTCTAATAATGGAATATCCTTAACCTCTTTGGATCAGCCAAACAATCAGGAGAAACCTAGTGAAGTTTATCTAGAAAAAATAGCTCTTTTAGGATGGTGTAGGCTTCATAGCACTAATCAGCATTCTGAGTCAGACTATCAAGAATTCTAGACTACTGCATCTATTTTCCAACAGAAGGTTCAACATGCCAGCAATAGTTCAAGTGGGATGGAGATAGTACCATCTAATCCCTATGACATATTAGTCATGGTGGTGAATCATGTCCCATTTCCAAGAAGTGAAGGGAATGAACCAAAAGAAGAACAAGATAAGAGAGTTGAAACAAGGTATGCATACAGTGAAGGATCTGTAGCTCAACCTTTTGGAAGTAATGAGGAGAATGATAATGGTCCACTAGATGAAGAAGAGTATACAACTGAAGAGGTTCAAGCATTCCATCATGTGTCTACTTAGTATTTCATAAATGGAGGACAATTTGATGCTAATAAAGAAGGAAGCATTGAAAGTAACAAGGATGAATTGATAGTTAGCTCTGAGGACAATTGTTCTACCATGACTGTAAAGAAAATAGGAGAGTGTGTGGTAGAAGAACTCAAGAAATTCAAAGTCAACCTCTTTGCTCGTGAGTTGTTAAGGGATCCTACCATTAGGGATGAAGTACTAGGGTCTCTTGAAAAGGATATGCTTTCTGAACAAAAGGGCACTTTAGGACATGTTGATACAAATACTTTTAAGGAGGTATTCCTATCTGAAACAAGCTTGGGAAATTATGTATTGACAATTGACCCTCAAGGATGGGAGACTGAGGAAATCCTCATGTTACATGATATGCCTATCCATAAATCTAACAGTGTTTAAGCTTTGGTAGAATCAACAGAGGAGGTACAAGAGCAAGTATGGTTGTCGGATCATACAAAGGATATACATCAAATTACAGAGAGTAGGCTTCCTCCAATGAAAGAATCTCAACAAGCTATTGGCGAACGTCTAGTAGAAGAGTCAATTGGCATTGGATCAGAGTAGGTCATGGCAATTAATGCTAAGGTAGTCCTGGAGGAGGTTGAGCTTTTGATTCAGGAGCCCCAACAACTTGCTAATGAATGTCCCTTGGAGCAAATTATGGGATCTGATATTGTGGGTAAAGAAGCCGCTTTTCCTGAGGGTTACAGTTGCAATCCAGAACCAGAGCCAATGCCAACAGAGGAAGAATTCAAGGAGTTCTCTTATTTATCAAATTCTTCTTTTCCTCTGTCTGTTGTTGAATTAAGCACTGAAAATTTACAAACTTTATGCATCAATGATGACATAGCTAATGTGGTTCATATTAATATGCATGAAAACTTGAATGATGTTAGAGAGAGTAATGTTGTAGCCATCATTGATGAACTGGATCACACTGTTGTAGGAGAAAATTTGTTTAAAGATCAGTTTGCGATGCCTTTTGATGAATATCCTGTTGAGAAATTTGTTGTACAAGATAATATTTCTACACATTCGTCATTGATACCTCATGATGAAATGCAAATAGGTGAAAAGTTCCATGTTTATACTTCTAAACTTGTTCAATTTGATCTTCACCCTGATTTGTTCATTAAGGATTCTAACCCTATTTTGCATGTCACGAGCACAAGAGCGATATTGCATCATCAATTGAGATCTCCTGAAAATATAGATATCAACTTTTTACAAGTGTAGGATGCTAGATACCACATTCAGTCTACAATAGTACAAAATCAAGTTGTTTCTTTCCTTGAAAACAATTCTGAAACTTATCAATTTGATTATGGTAATTTAGGGAAGGCAACTTGCATATGGATTGATCATGGTTTCAATGAATTGCCTCAATTATTGATTGTTCATGATTATGAGGTTGAATTTGAATGCTACCTTTTTGAGGTTTATTTTGCTGAGTATAAAGATAAATTTGCATTTTTGAGGATTGTTACCATTACCTTGTTACTTGTCCATGCATTGATGAACCGTATGGGGGTGGGTCTTAGTTCACCTTGTGTGATGATGAGTTGTTATGAGTCTTTTGTACATAGTTAGGATAGATTGCTTTAGAATTAGTCTGTTTTGGTTAGTTTACATTTGCTTTGGGTATTGATTTGGTTGTTTGCCTCTCCAGCTTGGGTTTTCTGCTTTCTGGTTGGCGAAGTGTCCTACTTGCACAACAACCATTTCATTATCTATGATTGTTCTGAGTATTTCCTTGATGAACTTTAATCACATGTCTTGAATGGATGGTTGAGATCTTCGTTATCGTCACACTATCTAAATGTCTGATTTAAGGAGGATGGTCACTGGTTTGATTTGAATTTGAAGTATTCTGAAATCTTATATTTTCATACATCTCAAGAATCCTGAGGTTGCAATAGGATCCTTGTGAGGTCATGGTAGGTGAAAAATCTTATTTTTGCTTCAGTACCACTGTGGTTCCCAACCCTAAGTGTGAACTTCATTGTTCACAAGTTGAAATGAAAAAGTGAAAAGAAAAGAATATCAAAAGAAAAGTGAAATATTGAGAATCAAAAGAATGAATTCAACTTATTAGGGGTATCTGAATATCTCTACCAAGGCTATGGATGCTTGGCTGGTAGTAGAGCTATGTTCGGGAGAGTCACAACGATAACCTCGTTGGGGCTATAGACACTTGACTAGCAGCGAGGCTCTATCTAGGTTGCTTTTGAAGTTAGAATCTTTATGTAGCCTGTCTTGATTGAGCTTGATTTCTGCAGTATCCCAAGGAAGGAAATGAACTCATTTGCACACACATGGATTTTCAGTCTATGGAAGGTTCAGTCTGCCTTTGGTTTTGATTCTTTAATCTTTTATTTTGGTTTGTTTTTTTGATAGTGAGATTGAAACCAGAGATTCTGGGTTCATGATTCTTGTTCGTCATCAAATGCTCTAGAGCATTTCCCAGCAGAGTCACCATTTGTTGTGCAGTTTTTGCACACACACCCCGCTGAAGGCAAGGACCCTCTTTTGCTTTGGTTTTTGGTGTTTTGGCCCTTGGATTTTGTGGATTTGAATTGCCTTCGCATGAGCTTAAAATATTCATTTTGCTTTCCTAAGTGTTTTCCCCATGTTACACTCTGAAAATCTTAAGTACTGAGCAAAATCTGGGTTTTTGCCCTGGTTCAGGACTTTCCACCCTGGCCGGATTTTCCCGGATCCTGCTCAGATTCTGACTGAGTGTTGTGGCTCAGAGATTTTTGGTCTTCGCAGAATTCTGAGTGGACTGGATTTCCCCAAAGTTCTGTCTCCTTGTCGAATTCCCAGTTTTTGGGTTTGGTCTGTTGTTTTATGAATGTTGATGCCCTTGGGAAAATTCTGAGTCTAGATCCATTAATGAATGATTTTTCTTTTTAGCTTGGGTCCTCAAATTTGTGATCTTTGATTAATTTGAGCGAGATCATTGGAGAATGTTGAAATCCAAGTTTTCCTTCAGTTTTGGGATTTTCCGGTGCTGACGAATTTCCCCGATTTTCCCTGTCCTCTGCGTTTTCCTGAAAATCCAGAGTTTTGCTTGCTTCATGGATTTCCTCTCCCTCCAAATTTTCTTGAATTCCCATTGCCCCTTCAGTTTCTGGATTTTTTCAACTATTGATTGTTTTCGCTAGAATCTACCTGGTCCGAATTTTCTCGAAAATCTCTTCTAGCGTGGATTTCGCGGAGGGGTGAAAATCCCAAACTATGTAGAAATTTTGTATTGACATTTTTTCACGAGATTTCAATTTTTCTTGGATTTATTTGAATATATTATTGATAATGGATATTATTGATGCTTGTTTTTGCTGAGTGCAGGCTGGATTTAATTTGATTGAAGGAGGATTTAGGGAATTTATTTATTCACCTGTGGCCGACCTGGAGGGTATTTGCCTCAAGATACCAGATAAATTAAGATAGGGATGAAGGGGCCAGTTAATGATCAATTGCATGGGGAATTGTGCTTCACATGCATTGGATCAAGTTACATTTTAAATCCAGGGCAACCTAGATGAGTCCCATGCATTTAATGCATATCTTATCTTATTTCAAATTTCTCTTGGTTGACTTGTCTAGGCTATTTTATTATTGTAAAATCTATATTGGGCCGACATGTTCTGGGGTTTTCTATAAATATGGCATTTCGCCTCATTTGTAATAGGGGGATTATTAGTAGAAGTCACTGAAGATAGTTCTTGGAAGCAGTTAGGGTAGTAAAGTAAGAATTAGGGTTAGGAGTTAGTCGATTCTGGAGCAAGTGTTGTAACAAAACATTAGAATTGTTGTTGAAATTGGATGATTCAATACAATTGAAGGGCATTGTGATTTTTCTGGTGATCTCTTTTGTGTTGACTTATCTTGCATGGTTCTTATGATTCAATCTTTCAAATTGCTCAAGGTTATCAGATGTATGTGAGATCTGATTGAATCATGTTTATGATTTGATGCTTGAAGTGTTTGCAGCAATCCCTAGTCCATACTTTTTGCAGCTAACTGATTGTTAGTTGCTTTGCAAAGTTAGCCTGAACTTTATATTCATTGTGCTTAGTTCAATTGTGGAGATTATTCATTTCAATTACAATTGGGTTGTCTTGGATGAATGTTCATGATCTAAAAATCTTAATACCTTAGAAGATTGCACTGTTTCTATGAGATTGTAGATTTATCTTCATGAAGCGGGAATTAGTTTATGAGGGATTGGTCCATTTCAAGTATTTCATCATTTGCATTTTTAATCTTAGGGGTAGTTAAATTTAGATATCTCTTTGAAACCCTTATCTTTTGCTATTTCTTTATCATTTGAGTTAGATTTAGGATCAAAGTATCATTATATTGCTAGATCTGATAAATTGAAGATTCAGTCTTTGCTTGTAGTAAGGTCCCTTTGTGATTAACAACATTTTCACATTTATCATTGAGTTGTTTATGCATTGTCAAGACCTGACATTAGAGACCTTGGGGTTATCTCTTGAGGCTTGCTGATAGAGATTTACCTTTCAAGAGAGATAGGATTTCATATTCTGTCCGAGTTGTTGCTGTGCAAAAAAAATCAACACATCCAACAATAGTCATCCTCCTCATCCACCCTCACCTAGGCATTTAGAGGGTGGGAGCTCAACCTAGAGGGGATTTTTGTATATTGTATCATATGTTGTAGATATTTATGATTATTCCTATAGGATTTTGTATATATGTATATTCATGCTTCATATAGCACGTTGTACATACATTATCTATGATGTATCATGACACTTATTTTGATATATATATATGAGATGAGTTTTTTTGTGCTAATATATTGTGTTATGATGATATATGTATGCAAACAATTATCTTAATGATGATGCTATGTGATGATGATTTCATTTGATGATGCTATTTGATGTATATGATGATTTTATTTGATGATGTTATATGTGATGGTTGTATGCATATAATAATGATTCTATTGACACCATGGTAATAATGATTAATGCAATAGATTATGATATATCTTTTGATGATGATGATATGATGCTATGATCTTCCATTTGATACATAATGACCTATGTGATGATTATATTATGATGCAATGATTTGTGATGTTATATTCTCATGATTATAGATGCAATATATGTATGATGTTATGACCTATATTAAAGATTATGTATGTAGGGGTTGTATCCCTTGCATGGAATTTGACTCTACAAACAAATATGATTATCCTTATTCATACCAAACATACAAAAAAATTGTTTGAATTTGTGAGAGAATAAGACTTAGAGCATGATAGTCCTAGTGTACAAAAGCTATGAAAGACCTGATATGCAAAGGATGTTTGTTATGCAAGAAGCTACCTCAACACATACTTGGAAAGTATTCATTATGGTCATATTAGAAGAACATCCCACAAAAATAGTATATGAAAGCAATGACCATGCCCCATTCTATGCTTCTATAGACACACCGATATATTGAAAGATAGAGGTGGCTTCAAGTAAATGTTGAAAGGAGACAAAAATATAAATATAAAAAAAATACTAACTAACAAAACATATAAAAATCCATCATATTCTTGCCAAAGAGAGTATAATTGTTATCCTAGATTGTGCCTATTGTAGGAAATATGTATTTTTTAAGGTATAGATTGCGACGATGAATCAAATGGTTAGGAAATAGGTATATAGGTAGTGGGTTGTTTCAGTAGTGATCCTAGATTGCAATTTGTCATGAATGCTCTAGGTTTCGACTAATGTGTAAATTTATTTTGTTTGCTTTGAAAAAGATGATTGTGGTGATGAATGTGCTTATTATGGGTGATGATTTTACTATGGATGGGTGAATTTGTATAGGTTTTGATTTTTTTTTGGAATATTTATTGTTTTTAGATTTTTTTATGTTTATGGATTTTTTGGAATATTTCATGTGTTTTGATTTTGTGGAATATTTGATGTTTTTGGTTTTTTTTGGAATATAATATTTTTGGATTTTTTAGAATATTTGATGTTTTTGGATTTTTCAGTTTAAGACAATAACAAGGATCCAATCTGATGACTAGGTCTAAGAAAAAATTCACCCAATTAGTTATAGGATCATTTATTATGGACTAAGTGGACTGATTTTATTATGATATTAGGTGGGATGGATAATGCTAGACACTAGTAAATTACCAAGCCATGCTAGGTGGATAAGCAACAATATGATAGGAAGATGGATATGGATGGGATACTAAATTTATTATGAATGTAATGGATAAGAAACTGATAGATGGTAGATGATTCTTACTACACATGGTGCATGTAAACAAATTTTCACCATAGTACTTTTCCAAAGTGCCACCAAAGTGGTTTTCACTAGAGGATGACTTTTTTATCTTTACTTATTTTAATTTTTTGGGTTTTACTACTCATGACACCTATAAAAAGGTTCCATGGTACTTGCCTAAGGAGCCAGTGAAATGGTTTTCACCATTGGAAAGATTATTTCTCTTTACTTTTTTAGTTTTACCTTGGGATACCCTAAGGTTTAAGTATGGAATTTATTAAGGTGGTTGTTATTGATGGGCTCTTGTAGAAGATCACCTTCAAGTGTTGCAATTTGGTAGGATTATAAACCATAGCTTGCCATGATGACAAATGGCCCCAACCAGCTAGGCTCAAACTTTCCTTTTTTTTTCTAGTCTTGCTTCTTTTTTTAATCTTTGAGGACTAGATCACCTACTTCAAACTTTTGGGTTTTTATCCTTTTTTTGTAACTACACTGAAGATAATTTTGATAGGCTTGTAAATGATCCAATGCATGGAGATGTCTTTTGTATAGAAACTCTAACTCATATATTTTGGATACTAGGTACTCTTCATTGTCAATAAGATGTTGCAAGGATACCCTTAAAGAGGGTAGTTTTAACGCAATAGGAAAAAATGCTTTGATGCCAAAGATTAGTGAATATGGTGTAGCACCTATAGGTGTTCAGATGCTAGTATGGTAAGCCCATAAGGTGGAGTTGAGTTGAAGGCTCCAATCATGACCATCACCATTGATTGTCTTCTTTAGGATTTTAAGTATGGTTTTATTAGATGCCTCAACCTAAGCATTTCCTTGTGGGTAATATGGAGTGTAAAAATTATTTTGTATATGGAATTTTGTGCAAATACTATGAACATATTGGTTTTTGAAAGGTGCACTATTATCTATGATAATAGCATGGGGAGCACCATATTAGAAAATTAGGAAGTTAAGAATAAACTTAGCTGTCTATTTACTAGTGATGCAGGTCAATGGAATGAATTATATCCACTTCGTAAACTACTCAATGGTGGTGATGATGAACTTGTGACCATTAGATGAGGTGGAGGTAATTTTTCCTATGAGGCCAAGTCCCCATTATGAAAAGGGTCAAGGAGTGGTAATCAATTACAACTCTTGAGCTCGTGCATGAATTAGATCTCCATATTATTGACACTAAAGGTATTTATTTGTAAATTGATGTGTCTCCTGATCCATAATAGGCCAATAATATCTTGTTCTTAGTAATTTATTAGAAAGGGTAGAACTACTAGAATGAGACCCACTTGAACACCTACATGAACCTCATGTAAGGTGGTTTTAGGTTCTTTTGAGTTTAAACATCTGAGGTATCATCAAGACTCTTTCAGTATAGCTTATCACCAAGAATTGTGTAGTGGGATGAGTGAAAGATGAAAGTTTTATTTTGGTTACTGGTTAGGTTGGGTGTAATGTTATTATTATGAGGGTAAGAATAAATATTTTGATACCATGGGTAGTAAAGACCAATAATTTTTCACATGAATTCAAACTTTGGCACATCGAAAGTAGGAACCAAAATTTGTTCCACTAGAAATTTACATCTCTAACTATTGTAAGGCATATATAGAAGAGATCCAATCATTTCCATAGTATATACAAATTTATTTTTCAATCATGATATTTGATCAAAGGATATATTGGAAAACTATTGCTTGAAATTGTTGACCATTCTCTTATATGGTAGCAACTTATCATCCTTTATTTGGTACTCATCATCAAATTGTCTGTTAACTAGTTGTGAATCTCCATAGACTTGTAGCTCTTTGATGTGCCACTTGATTGACATTCTAAGTCCTATAATGAGTGCTTCATATTCATAAATATTTTTAGTACATGAAAATGCTAGACAATATGCTTTGGGAATAAAATCACCTTGAGGAGTGATGAATATGACTCCTACCCTTGAACCATGTTGGGTGAGGGAGTCATTGAAGTATAATTTTCGTTGATTTTTTGGGGTAATAGTGAAAACTATTTCAATTGGAAAGTTTGATATAAGAGGATTATCATCATATAGAGATGATTTTGTTAGTTTGTTTACAATGACTTGCCCTTTAATTTACTTTCATTCTAAACTCACTCAATATCATAACCCATTTAGCCATGTGACTAGTGAGTGTTGCTTTTGACAACAAATATTTAAATGGATCAAATTTTGAGATGAGATTAGTTTGGTGATTAAGCATGTAATGTCAAATATTTTGTGATGTGAAGGCAACAAATAGACATGCTCACTCAACAAGAGTGTAATTTATCTCATACCCTACCAATATTTTACTGATGAAGTAGATTGATCTCTCTTTTTTGATATCATCATGTAATGCTAAGAGATCTCCTAATTGTGTTATTGTAGATGAGATGTACAATATCAATGGCTTGCCTTGAACTAGAGGCATCAATACTAGTGGTGAAGCAAGGTAATTCTTTAGTTGCTGAAATAATTGTTGGCACTTCTAATTCCATTTGAATGTGACATCTTTATGAAGGAGATGAGAAAATGAATGACATTAATTTTCTAGATAGGCTATGAACCACTTGATTGACTATAGTTTTCCTTGGAGACTACAAAGCTTCTTAAGATTTTTTGGTGGAGGCTTCTAAATTATTTCTTTCACTTTTGTGGGATCAACCTTAATACCTCTATGAGACACAAGTATCCCAATAGTTTTATTGAAGTGACACCAAAGATGTAATTCTTAGGATTGAGCCTCACTTGATATTTCTATTGCATGTCAAAAATCTATCCAAGAACATCCAAATTTTATTTTCTTGTTATAGATTTTTCTAGTAAGTCATCTACATAGTCTCCATTATTTTGTGAAACATGTCATGGAAAATTATCGTCATTGCTCTATGATAAGTTGCACTTGAATTCTTTAGACCAAAATGAATTATGTTCTAATAATAATTAACCTCAAGACATGTGAAAGTAGTCTTATGTTGATCTTATTGTGCTATAAGGATCCGATTGTATCCACGTAAACTATCCAAGAGGGAAAGCATCTCATTTCCTACTATCAAATATATAATAATGTTAATGTTTGGTATTGGAAAGTTGTCTTTTAGATAAGTCTTATTTAAATCTCTAAAATTTGTATAGATATGGATTCCCCCGGTGGATTTTGCAAGAGAGAAAATATTTGATATCCACTTTGGGTAATCTATATGACTAATGAAGCAAATGTCTAGGAGTTTGTGCAATTCCACTTTGACTAATAATGTAATCTGAGGATGTACTTCATGGCTTTTATATTTTATTGGTTTAGCCTTTGGTTAGACCATCAAATGGACTAAAAAATTTGTATGAAGTCCTCACATGTCTACATAGGACCAAGAAAAGTTGATTTTTTGTATCTCAAGGAATGATGTGAAATCCTTCTTTTCTTCAGGTGTCAATAATGTAGTGAAGAATGTGATCTTAGGACTATTGATTGTTCTAACATTTACTTCTTTTGATGCTTCTACTAAAAATGAGGATCTCTCTTAATATTTAGCAATAATTGGGAGGTCAAATCCTTCATCCATGGGTTCCTCAAAGAGGTTTCCACCCTTGGATATGTCCTTTATTTTTACTTTATTTGGATCCAAAAGTGCCACATTGTGGTTTTCACTAAGAATCATTTTCTTATTTTTATATTTTCACTTTTAAAACTATAGGATTTGATTTTCCCCCCAAATTATGCTTGTGTATCAAGATCTATGATAAATCCAACTTTATGATCTCCAAGTGGTATGCTTTCTCTAAGTCCATTAAGCTATGCAATGATTTCATCATTTTGAAATATGTCTAGAATTAGTGGTCTGTGTTAGTACCAATCGATAAGTTGAGGGTAAATAAGTGGGACACCATTGATTTGTGAGGGAGATGTGAATTATATGGATATTAAGGTGTAAATGGATGTATTTTTTAATATGTCAATGGTGTGCATGGAAGAATCATCAATGGTATCATCATTAGAGGTTTCAACCATGAGAAGAACTTCAATAGCCTTCTTAAGGACACACTCAATGTTTGGAGTAGCATTACTTAATGAACCATAACCAAACACTTGATATTTTTATCTCTTTTCTTAAACTATGGGTTCTCTTATTCCTTGGTGGTGAATTCCAAGGTCACCTTGGCCTATAAATCCCATGTTCTTGATAATCTAGAAACCCTTAGTATAATTCTCAACTAGTAGGGTGGGTTTTTCTTTATCTTCCTAGTATAACCATTTTGAGATATCTTCTTTTATGACCTCTTTGTTCAATTCTTACGCTTTGAGAATACAATGGGTTCATCATTGTTAATTAAAGTAGTCATATCTATGTGCTAAGGTTTTCCATATCTCTTAGGAGAAGACAAAATTTATCCTGCATAAAAGGACCCTTTTAGGTCATATTCTCCACAACCCTTGTCATGCATTTAAACCTTGATTTCAATAAGGGGATCATGCTTATTGAATGATGAGGCCAATGTGAATGGATCGATGTTAGATGATGATGAGGTGATGTTGTTATTAGGTACTTGGTGGAATTTTTGGTATTTTTCTGCTAAATTTTGGCAATACTGGAAAGGGTTAGGGTCCCCATAAATGGTTACCTCAATTTTTTCATGTTGAGATTTTATGAATTTGTTATAAGTGGATGGGATGGCCTGCATGGAATGTATCCATTGACATACTAGGGGATTATTTTTGGGGAGATCAACATCCAATAGTTGACAAGTAGCTTCTATAATTGTAGGACCAAGTTGAATAGGTAACTTGATTAGCCCTTCTCATTCACATCAACATCATTGAAAGCTTTATTGTAATTCTCTTTTTTTTTTGTATTACCCCATCAGAGTATCCCAATTTTTTTACCATTTTTAGGGTGCAAATGTTTAAGCTTGTCCCACCATATATTAGGACTCTTTTTATTGTGTGCTTGTGGGCATAAAATTATGTATAATGCTAGGTTATAGTATGAAGTGGTAGGGAGGTCATTTTCTATGGATATGAGATGATGATTTGATGCGAGGTTTACTACCATGGCTTGGAATAGTTCATAATCTATGTTGGTAGGTGTAGATGACGCATGAAGTTTTTCTTAAGAACTTCTTTATGTGTGGGAGATATGTAGAGGAGATTTGAGATGAAAATATCGGTTGACATTTTCTTTAGATGTTCTATAAGGTTGTACCTAGATGGTAAATGGGGTGCTTGTGGAGCTCTCTAGAGAGTCAATTTTCCACATCATGTAGTAACCATACATTTAGAAGTCTTATCGGGAAAGGTGATAGTGGCAATGTGGTTATTGGTTTCTTCAATATGTCCCACTATGGAGTCATATGAATAGTTGAAATTATTAGAATTCTTTCATTTGTAGTAATTTTTATTTCCATGATCAAATATTGGAGCCTTGTATATATTGATATTGTTATTGATAGAATTTCAAGGATGAGGCTCAATGTTTACATCCCCTTGATCAATAAGATCTTGGACGAGTTTTTTCAATTGATTTAGGTAGGTTTCTTGTCCCATTTTATTCTATGCTAATCACAATAATCATTTTAATTGTACCATGAGGGTTTGAATTACATATCTCGTCATACTATATTAGCTTTGGAAGCTTAATGAGATTGTTTTGGATTAGTTTCTCCAATACTACTTCAATTGGCTCCCTTATGAGAGTATACTTTTGTCTAGTATTTTTGTTTTGTCTTGGTGCTCATCTTGGGAGATTCATGTTTTGGTTGTTTTGTTGTGTGTTATGTGGTGTTTGTATATGTGCACAAATTTAGCATCCACTTCACTTATTAATACCTTACTTCACCTTGGGTGAATAGTATCTAGGGAGATATTTTGAAATTTTATAAGGCCATCCTTTATTTTCAAAGTATAGGGTTTAAGGTTTTTAAATCATGTTATCTCAAAAGAACACAAGTCACTTTTGGATTTTTGGCACCAAGAGGAAAATTTGGAAAAAGGTAAAAATATAAAAGAAATTCTCATTTTTTAATTATCTCCATTTTTTGTCCCTACGTTGAGCCTTCTTTCTAGAGGTTCAAGAATGTAGCACAAAATATTAAGGTTTGTTGTTTATTTTCTTGGGAAAATTCTATGTTATGGTGTTGTTTCAACACCTGGATACTCTCAAGATTTACCATGTTGAAGAGATAATGGAGGAGATTCAATCACATTGCAGGCCATATTGTAGAGAAAAGAAGACTTGATGCATTACGTGCAAGAAGAGTATTCTAGGAAGCAAGGATAGATTATTACTTGCATGTTCAAAGGCTTCAAGGTCTAATTTTAGTGTATTTTCATATATATTAGCAAGTACACACCTGCAGGTGTTAATGGTAGAAGAGTTTTCCTTCATTACATTGTTGTCCTTAAGGTGTTTATTGATTATTAAATTCCTCAAATGGGTAAATCCACAGATACCTTGTTGATACTACCTTCAATGCTCATGATCTAGAATCCTTGTTTAAAATATTACTTACATTTATTTACCAATGCATGTAAATATGTGAGAGATTTCAACTATTAGAAAGAATGTATTGGAATCCTAACAAGGTATTTATGTATGAAATAATAAATATGAATGGTATGGGTATTCTATGCTAAAGGACAATGCCAAGTAGATAAAAAATAGTCATTATGGACACTAAGAGGGTAGCTATAAGGTGTTTGGAAGTCATGATCCAGAACATTGCACTAATGAAGTCAACAAAGGTAGTCATAATGCTAAAAGAGACAATCATAAGATGATAGTCTCGAGAACAATCATATCATACAAATAAAGGACAATATTTTCTTACAAGTAAAAACCCCTCAAAAGGCACATATAGTAGGAAGCCATATTCCCTAAAATAGCAAAAGAAGACATGACAAAGGGTAACATTGATCATGGAATTTGTTAGGAGCTTAGAGTGCACATAAAGAGACAAACATATGTAGAAAGCAATGTCATAACAGTGTTGTGCTAAGATATGATAAAAGAGATGTATGAAGACAAATGACTAGAAGGTAATCAAGATGATAATGTCATAGTCCTGTTATTGTATTAGTAAGAGTATTAATTAAATGAAAATCCAATGTGGAGTAAATGTATGATAAACAGGCCTGCCATCATAGGCATGAAGAGTAGACACAAGTTTGGGTAGAAAAATTATAAAGGTTTTACATGATAATGGAGAAGCAATAATATAGCTATGACAACCACATGAAGCTTTCAATCATTATAAATACATTAATGGTGACTAGATTGTTCACAAAAGACAATGATTGAACAATCGTAATATTATGACAGTAAACAATGCTAGGAAAGAGTTTTGCATTGATATGTAAAGACCAATGACCAAAGGAGAATGTAATTTGAAACCCATAGTGCCAAGAGACATTAAGCATAGGTGAAAATACTACGAGGAGCAAGGTCAATCACAAATATTGACAATAAGGAGCAGAGTTTGTTAGTTCATGGGTTATTGCGATGATACTATTTACCAAGGGGATATAATATTATATAGGTGCAAGGTCTTATGAAGATACAAGTGTAAAGTACATGCATTCCAATATGAAGAATGATATGGCATGCATTAAGAGATACAAAGTCAATCATGTCTAAAGGAAAGTGTCTACAAACCTAGAAAGTTTGTGTATATCAAAGTATGAAGAAACCCCTTGTGAAAAGATATATTGGTAGGTGAAATAAAAGGTTACAATTTATAACATCCAATCATGAAGACAAAAGGGATAATTCATATGGAGAAGCTAGTCAAGGGATAGTGAAGAGATGTGATAGAGATCAACAATACCTTGAAGGACAAGTGAAAGTGAACAACCATCACAATACAAACATGACATTATTTACCATCAAAAAATATTATTACTATGTTCAAATCATCATAAAACCATCATAACATTATCATAACATAGTCATAAGAACAATCATACAAGTTTTTTTTTCCCTTTTTAAACACAAAGTTTCAAGAGCTATACAAATTCTATTGAAACCAAGTGTAAGAACAATGTATGATAATTTGTAGGGCATACTTCAAGTAGACATTTAAAAGGTATTCATAGGCCCTTCAATGAGAAAACCCACAAGGTGACAGTCTACATAATTCCAAGTATGAGGGAGAAGTTTTCAAGTATATGCAAATGCCCTGTTAGGATGTTGATATATATTAATAATATTTGTCCTTATTGGTTTAAGGTTAAACAAAATAAACCCTCATGAAGCTTGTAACACCCTACCCTATCAAAGTAAAAAAGGGACAACATTGTCTTATGCAGATTTTTTAATGATAAATATAGCATACACTATTATACATTGTCTTTATTTTCATTGTTTAGGGATTATTTTGCTATCAAAACACAAAGATAAAAGATCTCAAAAAATTCTAGGCAGAGGATTAAAAGATAGTTCCAAAAGCTAGGAATCAAAACAAGAATAGTTAAGGAAGGTCATACTTTGCACAATCCAAGAGCCATAACAATGATGCATGGAAGGGTACAATTAGGAATGACAGGTATCATAGTCAATGGATGGAAGTATAGTTGTAGGTCAAGCCAGAAAATAAAGAGAACTATGTGAATTTATCCAGTGTGAAAGGAAAATCCCTAAGCCCTAACCAAGAGAACTATGAGGATGATTTTTTGTAGAGATGAGGTATTGAAAATAGTAAGATTAGTCCATTATATGCATATAAGGCAATGCGCATAGTCATGCTAAAGTCATTCATAAGGACATCATGAGAGGAATAAAGTGACAATCGTGTCAAGAGACAAAATGCATCACAAAGAGCCAAGGGTTAGGAGAAGGTGAAAGAACCTTGTGATAGGTCTCAAAGTTAAAGATGAAACAACATTTGAGCTATAAGGAATCAATGACAATATCTATGAGATAGAAGGCCATACAAAAAAAGATTATAGTAAAGTCCTCTCTATAATGCAAAGATTGCATGATAGTGAGTTAATGATAAATAAAGGTATAACAAAGATGCAAGATTTTTCAAGATAGCAGAAGCCATTGATATAGAAAATGAGCTTCTTATGACAAGGCTAGAAAAACACAAGGAACAATGAACATGAAAAGGGAAAATTTCAAGAGTAGATATCTTAATGAAGGTGACAAATGTGTCATTTTTAAGCCCTAAGTGACCTTCCACTCTCTCTAAGGGCATTTAATCACTTTAAAATAATTTTTCACATGTCCTATGAGTATAGAATAAGGAATTATGGACATTTGCAAGGATGTAATGGTGGTTTAATAATTTTGACAACTATTTGAGAGAATACAAGGTAGTTGAGCAAGTCATAACACATTTTAAAGCATCTAGGAACCTTCTTAGGTGGATAAAGCCAAAAAATGTCAAGGAAGTCTTCAACCAACAACATGGAACCTTTTGAGGATATAAAGAAGTGGAGTAGTAGTTGGGTGCCCAAGAGAAGTTTTGACCAAGTCAACAAGTCAAGACACATGTTTTTCTTACCTTCATTACAAGCTACAAAATTCAATTCAAGGAAGTAGTTGAACTATTAGGGGAAGCCTATGAATAGTTAGAAGTTAGTTCTTGCATTTTTGAAAAAAACATTGTAGTTGGAAAAAGTTATTTTATATTATGTCAATTATAATACATAACTCAAGAAACTAGTTATTGAGATTGAAACAATAATATATTTTTATCATTTTCAAGAAATTTGAAGTAATTTTTAGACTATGTATCATTGTAAGAATGCCTTTATGAATGAAGTTTAGTCTTTTATCTCCTCAATTTTGTTATCTTGTGTGCAAATTCATGATTGATAGTATTTTTATGATTCTACTTGCAAGATCCTTAAATATTAATCTCATTCAAGCACCTTTTAATAGAGAACATATACTTATGGAGGTTGTAAGTTGTGAAGTGAACATCATCATTTATTAGTTGTGAAATTATGGTTTTTCCATTCTTATAACTGTGGAAGTCAATCCTTCTTGTGAAAAAATAATGCAAAGGTACATGAAATGTATGAGTTGTGTGAAAAATAATTGAACTATTGAGAGAATTATGTGTAAAAAAAATAGCATGAGTCTAAATATTATTGGTGCATCACCTTAGTAGGAATTAGGTTCATTTTCAAGTTATTCCTCTACTTTTTTCCTCAACAATACAATAGTTTAGTTCAATTTAGGTGATTACAATAAGGGAACCAACCCTCTCTAGAGGTTGTATTCAACTCACCAAAGCCAAAAATTTGATAAGTCTTCCCATTTTTCAATAGGTAGCTGAGTTGATAGCTCAACAAGGGCGCATAGTTCATTGTTAATTAGTAATATGTGTATTCTTGGTCCATCACAAGTCCTTTCGTGATGAGATATTTTTCAATAGTGATTTATTTCTCTATAATTCATCAAATGTGTTAGCACATTACACTTGAAGGTGGAAACCCATCTCTTTATTGGGATTTTGAATAAAAATGCTCACGAGTTATTTTCCTAGTATGGGCCATCGGAGTTTACTATCCACGTTCCTCCATTGTTGTAGGAAGTAAGTGAATGATTCTCCATTTCATTGTTGGGTGTTGCATAAATCTATCATAGATATCTCATGTTCAATGTTGTAAATGAGATAATCATTCTATTGCTTGCCCTCCTAACCTTTGGGGAAAAAGGTGCATCAAATATGTCTCATTATAAGCTATCTCTAGGTAAGCTATGTATAATTCCTATATATTCTCTCGTGGATCACCTCTTCCCCTATACTTGTCAAATTTTGGCATTTCAAAGTTATCGGGGAAGGGAACCATATAATTTTTTGGATCAAATGGACAAGGACATATATCCTCAAGTGTGTAGTTTTTCTTTGTATGTCCTAATTCCATATCAATTATCTTCTTATGCAATCTTTGTATTTGTGATGCCAATTCATGTTTTTCATGTGAATTGATGGTTGATTTGAGGGAATATATGTTTGATTTTGCAGGATGGTTGATGAATTAAATGAAGAATTTTTAGTTTTTGGAATGGTTTGTTGTAGTGGGATATTGAATGGATTCTATGAGAAGTTATAGGTTTGAGGTGTATGTGTCTTTGTGGGGATGGTGAATAGGGATTGAGAATGAAATTGTGATGGATTTAAAATGTTTGTATTTATAGGTATGTTATATGTGGAAGAGGGATTTGGGATGTTGAGTGAAGAAATTTTTGAATGGTTTGGAAGGTTAAGTGTAGAATATTGGTGGGAACGAGTTGGGTTGTATGTGTTCATGGATACATTGCATGTTTGTGAGGCATATGGAATATTTGCATGAATGCTATATGTGATAGGTTGTGAATAAAATAGTTTATTTTTGTGAATGTTGGATGTGATGGGTTTTGAAGCAAAGGGAATATTGGTGTTATGGGGTATGGATGAAGAAATTTGGTGATTTGGGATAGATATGGTCATGTGATTAAATGTGAAAGGAGTTTGATAGATTGGATTGATATATTGTTTATAAAATGGTATAGAACCTTTAAGGCCTCTATTGATTCTCAGTAAACTTGGTCCTAAACACACAACTCAGAGGAGGAGTTTTTGACTGAACAGTTCACTAATCCCTTCTAAAAATTTCATTTAATTATCAACCAGTACTTTGTAAGATTTTGATGATTGTAGAACTATATGTGCATTCATGGAATCTATATGGCCTAGATCAATTAGTATAGGTTGTTTACACATGTATAGGAAAATAATAAAGGTTGGAAAAGTAAATAAAGCATTAACTTGCAAAATAGAGGAAAAAACTTAATTTGTTGTTGATAATATGGGTACCTTTAGTTTAACACTGCAACTATTAACTACTAAACCTAAACTCTGTAGTTTACTAACATTATTCACTCCTACTTCTAACTACTTGACCTCTCCAGAGAATAACTCATAGACATATTACAAAGCATAATTCATGATACAATATATCATTTATGTGCATGCAATTGAGAATCTATTTGAAATGAATGCAATAATGTAAACATCTAAATTAACAATAGAATTAAGGTGGGTGAACAGTACCTCGAGTGGCCCTTGCTCAAGTTGTTATACCCATAGGAGAAACCAAATACATACTACTTGAATCAACTAATCATAACAATAATTTGAAATATCTTTATTACATATAACTAAACTCTATAATCTGACAAAAATCTTCACAAATTTCTCATTCATGAGTGCATAACAAAAAAATAACAATGAAGTATTATCTATGAAATAAAACTTTAACTATCAAACATATATCTTCTAACTAGATCTGTTCCTCAACCACCGATCCAACTATATAAGCTCAGGAGGAGTTTTATTTGCATTAAGACTAAAAATAGAAATTAAATGCAGATTTACTCTTTCCTTCAAAATTGAGAGAGACAAAGTCTTTGCAATTGAAACTATAACTGAAAAAAATAGAAGAAAAATATGATTGACACTCTACCCTAATGGTTTGACAAATACGTGCTCTATGAGAATAGTCACGTTGGCTTCCTTATCAATATAGAATTTGTCTTCCTCCTATCATCTTATTGGATTTTGGTGACTCACTATTGAACACTTCAATGGTCACCTTCATAATTTCTTGGAACTATCACGTTTTCAGTGTTCTGGACTTTCCCTTGCAATTTGCCTGAAATCCTTTGGTTGCGGGTTAGTCAATCTATTTTCTACAAATTGCAACTCTTCTAGTTGTAAGAGGTTAGTTTCATCTAAAGTATACACATTATTAATCAGCCATGAGTTACCAAAGAATCATATTAAATTTCATAAACATTCACACATTTATCCATGTAAACATCATCATATCATAATTATATTTACATATGGTAAAGTCTAGTTCAAGATGCATAAAAGACATAAAAGAGATATAAGGTTCATGATTTTCTATGAGGTAAATAGCTTGAAATGTTAAAAATACATAA
>VDFB02000002.1:108921537-108948784 GCA_007258455.2 Sequoia sempervirens | reverse complement strand
AAAGTTTGGATGAATGAGAGTAGGAGTGGCTGCGAGCACTTCTTTGATCTACTCAAAGCTCCTCTTACCTTCCTTGGTCCAGCTGAATGGCATATTCTTCTTCAGCATAGAAGTGAGAGGTTGTAGCAAGGCTGCGATATTTGGTATGAACCTCCTCACGAAATTTATTCTCCCAAGAAAGCTTTGCAAGCATTTCTTATGAGCTGCACGGTAATTCAAGAATTGTATAGTCTTTCTTCAAAGATCAATTGAAATACCTTGCTTTGAGACAATGTGTCTAAGCAATTTGCCTTCGTGCACTGAAAATATACACTTTTTCAGATTGAGAGACACTCTAAACTCTCTACACCTCTAAAACATATGTTCCAAATGATCCAAGTGTTCATTAGCATTTTTGGAAAAAATAGTAATATCATCTAAATATACCAGAACAAACTTGTTCATAAGGCTGTGAAAGGCCATATCCATAGCACGCTGAAAAGTTGCTCCAACATTTGGATAGTTTCAAAGGAATCTTCTTTTAGGACATCATTCCAATTTGGTTGTAAACATTGTTTCTGAATCGCATCCTCTTGCTTAACTAGAACTGCTATAACCGAAAGCCATTCAACAAAGAAAATATGCCTAACTAGAAACTACTTGTAAAATTTGCTCCATGGAAGGGAGAGGATAATGGTCCTTCAATGATGCTCTATTCAGATCTCAGAAATCGACACAAAGTTTGATTTCTCCACTCTTTTTCCTGATTGTCACTAAATTTAACACCCAAAAGGTGTGCTTGATAGGGAAAATAATACCGCTTTCAACTAGTTTATTCAGTTCAGCCTTCATAAGGTGTTCCAACTTGGGATTAAGCGGTCTTTGCTTCTGCCTTACTAGTTTTGCATCAAGCTCAAGCTCGATGGTATGCTGTGCTAAATCGGGGTTAAAACCTCTCAAATCTTTGTATTCCCAAGCAAAAACATCACTATATTTCTGACATAACAGAATGAAAGCTTGTTGTTCCTCTTAACTGCATACCTTACCTAGCTTGAGAAGTTTTCCCTTGAAGATCTCGATGAATGCATAATGTTCTTCTTTAACTGTCAAGCTGCACTTGTCCTTTCTCATTTGATCATCTGAGTTAAACACTGATTCCAATGTCACTACTCCCTTCGGCAACTTATTTTTTTTTAATTGCACAATCTGGTCCTCATACTGTTGCTGCCATTTTTGATGATTTTCATCTGCGAACTCAACTTTAGCAATCAAAAAATTCATGATTTTCTCATCGCTATCAAAAACCTGCCAGCTCACGTTATTGTCAGGTACATAAGTTCTGCCCGCTATCTTCATGTACTGATGTGCTTCTACCTTATGAATCTCTTTGGGAATGTCAAACTGGGCTCCTATGGCAGCGAGCCTATCAGCATGCTTATTTTGATTCTGAGGAATCAACAAGATATTAAAAGCATTAAAATCTTCCATTAAATCCCATACACGGTGCTTATATTTCTTAAGCAAATAATTCTTAGCAGCATTCAAATTTCTGACCTAATTCACAATCAACTTTGAATCACCATAAACCTGCAAACACTTAATACCTCGTTTGCGGGCCCACTCAAGGCCATGTACCAACACTTCGTACTCAGCTGTATTATTTGAACAGCTGAAAGCAAATCTGCAAGCTAAAAAATACTTATCTCCTTCGGGTGATATCAACATAGCTCCACCCCCAACACCAACACTGCTCCTTGAACCATCGAAATAAAGCTTCCAAAGCTCATTATCTTTTCTTGCAGATGGTTCATCCTCTTTACAAAGATTAGGCATGTCGCAATCAGACTCTCGAATCATATAAACTCCTAATCCTACCTCATCTGTGTTCTGAAATGGATCAAGCTCGTGATCTTCGGCTGCCCATTCATCGAGACTAATGTAGTCTTCCTGGGTGCTACAGTCTGAGGTCATGGTTTGCTCCTCCATTGCAGAGGTGGCATAGAGGTTAGCATTTATAGGGTTTGGGATGTATGGTTCGATATGGTCTTTGGCGAGAGGCTCAGACTTAATGGTCACCTTTGTACCATACCTTGTCCTAAAAAATAGATGAGACCAATCAGAAGACAAAAACCCACCTAACTTGGCTATAAAATCCCTCGATAGACAAATGGTGAAGTGCGGTGGTAAGTCTATGACATGAATATCCTGATGAATAGCGAAACTTGGGGATGTGTGCAAGGTAAGTGCTAAATTTTTGATAATACCAGTAGTCTTAACAACAGACCCATCTAATTGCACTATGCCTTTCTGAGGATTAGGCTCATAAACAAGACCTAATTTATCAGCTAAACTCTTAGGCATGACTGAACTACTGACACCAGAGTCGACCATACAATTATGCACAATTTTATCACCTATGATCAGACTTAAGTAAAACGGAGGGGGCTTTACCTCTTTTGCTTTCTACCCACCTTTGTCTTCCGAATCGTTAGCCAACACAACTTTCACAACTCCTTGATTTGCGTTGTCAGAAATAGACAACTCGACCAAAGCACTCTGCAAAAAAATTTTCTGCCCTAGGAGTTGTAAAGCATCTAAAATTGACATATTGACTGTAGTTTTCTTGAGATGCTCAACAATATTGAAGGACGAAACATTTACCTTCTGCTGGTTTTTTGTAACAACATCTTCATTTTGCTTCTGCACAGGCTGAGAATGTGTTTTTGATAGCTCCTTGTTGGGTATCTCCTACCCTCTTTGTAGAATATGCGTTCTAGGCTACATGGCAACGTTAACATCTGATGAAACAGGCTGCTTACTAATTGCAGGCTGCTGTTGTGAACTTCTAGCCTACTGTCCTAAGTCCATGACTCATTTTTTAGATCTAGTATTAGCTAAAATAGGAGAATTTTGTTGGTCTTGGCCATTCATGCCACAAAATTTGGAGCTCTACTAGTTCGGAAAGGCGACTTCTAAATCATCTTGCTATTCTTGATTCTGATCTGCAACATGTTCTGAAGCAGCATATACATTTTGCACCATTAAAGCCTAATTTCTCACTCCATTAGCACACGTCGATCGGTTATGGGGCTGATTGCACGGATAACACCAATCGCAATCCTGGGCAACATTATTTTGCGGCACAAGTTCCCTTGACGAACTGGCTGCGTTTGGATTGTATGGCTGGAATGGCCTAGGGTTAAAGTTTCTCCTTTGGGCTTGATAATCACCTTGAAAAGTGGGCCTATTTTGTTGGTTTTTCTGGTAGGGAGCTTGATAAGGCTTATGTTCTTGGTCAACGTGCTTCTTAATAGTCATGAGGTCATTCCCAATGGTCTTTAATATGTTTTTTAGCTCTTGCATCTCTGGATTTGGGGTTGGGGCAGCAACTTCTTCGGCTATGTTATGATATCCTATCGCTGGAATTGGCGGGACAACAGCCAAGGGGGGTACAATAGTGGGAATAGGTGGCTGTATTTTTGGAAATAAGGGCATAGGGGGTCTAGGAGCTATATCCCCAGCTTGAATGAGGAAATTTTTAGCATTTATAGCAATATTATAAGTGTTAGGAAGCGTTAGACCCCCCATAGACTGAGTCATAACAACAATCTTGCTATTTAAAGCTTTTAAATAAAACAAAAATGCATGTTCCGGTAAGGGCTTTATCATTGCTGGGATTCTATCCCAGGTCCTTTGAAATCTGTAATTAAAATTGGCCAAGTGTTCGTGCGGTGCCCTTTGAATAGTGCTCAACTGTTCTAATAAAGATAAATTATCAGATTTATCAGCAAAGTGCTGGTATAGGCCATTACCTAAAGCATCCCACATCGTGATTGAACTTGCTGTGAGAGCTCTGAACCACTGTAGCTCTTTGACTTTAAGTGATGCTGCTAATCTCCTTAAGGCGACGTTCTCCTAAGTGATGTTGTGCACCGAGCATAGCGTGGCTACGTCACGGATGTGCTCGACTGGTGTAGTGTAATCTTCTCTGGTGAAATATGGTAGTCCTCGAAGGGCTGCAACTAGAATATCATCATGTTGAGCAATATCTAATGGACTGACTCCATTGAAGGGTGTGAACGGGTGCTGCCTCGGTGGAGCTGCCATCGATGGTATTTGTGAAATTAGGACTGGTGTACCAGGTGACAAAACTAAGGCACCAAGAATAGGAGGTGTTAGCTTCGATCTTGTAGGGGTTTCAAAAAGCCTTCTTGCTATCCTGCCTCTTCTTCATGATGGGGACAACTCTCGATATTTAAATGGTGCTGAACTTGATCTTGTTTGAATATTTCTCATGCGTGGGCTGCACTAGCATGCAAAAATAGAACTGGAGTCGCCAAGTATATTGTGATAGCCTCCAGAAGGCTAGAAAAAATCTACTACATACACCAAACAACAAACTGAAATATTAAATATTCTATGAAAGTATCTTTTAAAGTCCCACCGGGCGTGCCAAAAACTGTTGTCAATAGATTTGCACCCTGCTGAATGCAATATTCAACAACCTACTGAAACATGGAAACCTTCTTCAGATGTGGGTGATCTGAACGAAGAAGGAATCTCTATAGTGAGCTGGTTCTCTGAATAATGAATTCTATCCTAAAATAGCCTCTGAGGAAAGGGGTAAAAGATGATTGAACATAAAAACCTATTTCTAATAGATAACTTTCTGAACTTAATAATGATTTAATGCAGGTTATGATCTCTTCCTCACAAACAATTTTTAGAAAGATGCAATAATTCACAACTTCTCAAGAACAATTGATACATAAATGATTTGCATGAAGACTCAACTTGAAGCACAATATGCAACCTATATTTTTGAACTTTCTACATTAAGAATTATAGTTTAAGGACAAAACAAGGATTCTTTAAACATAAATCACAAGAAAAAATCAAACTAAAACTACAAATGGACACATAAATGAGAAGTAGGAATGATGTCTTTATTCAACTGACGGAGAATGCCATAATCTGAAACTGAGTACAATATTGTGTTCACAAACTCAAAAAAAATTGTGTATGAGCAGGAACTCTGATCTCCACCACTCCCCCAATGAGAGTTGAAAAGACTAAGTGTATCAAGACATAGCTCTCAAGAAACCCTAATCCGAGCTTAGAAAAGCTCCAAGAAAAAAGGCTTCAAACTGTCTCAAAAAACTACCTAAAAGTAGAAAAAAGCATACTACTTTTATGATCACACTATCAAGCCTCTAAAAATAGGCTAATCTTGCTTTAAAAGCTCAAAAACAACCTTATCTCTCCAAGATAGGTCTAAAATCCGACCAAGAATAAAAATCAATAGAAATCTGCTAAAAATAGCAAGAAATCACAAAGCAATTTATAGAATATCACTTTTATGATTCTACTTTACAAGATGTAGATTTGCACAATTTATCTATTTTTGCAATTAAAGATTGAAAATCTTTTGCAAAAAGAAAAGCTCCTTATTTCTCCACTACAATATTCTGATTTTCTCAAAAAATCATAAAAAACATTATACAATCATCACTTCTCACCTTATCTCATTGATCTTATTGATTTCTCTAAAATCAACTAAAATAAAACCCTAATCAAGGTAAATGACCCTAAACAAAAGAACCTAGGTCATATGTATTCACCTTTACACCATTAATTGGTTTTTCCCTAAATCAATAACACAAGATTTAACACCAAACTCACAAAGGCAACAAAGAAAGTCATAAAGACTTTACAAGCCAACCTAGCATAAGAATTTCGGCCCTCACATAAACATTAGACTCAGGTTTTAATAAAATCATAATGCAAATATTAGAATTTTGACCTCCATTCAAAATTTGACATGTGCTTTAATCGAATATTCTGGATGATGAAATTAGCACATTAGGGCATGAAAATAGGGTCAAACCCCTAATTATCGCCTCATTTTGCACACTCTCTCTAATTTGGAAGAAAAGCTGCGCTGGTGAATACGCATACATGACTAACCTTGAATGATCACTTGTTATTACAATTCATAATGTTGTATCTACTTATTAATCAACTGGAACTGGTGATTCATTCAACACTTGAATGCACTTATGCAGAACTTTTGTATGCCTGAGCAACATGGTACTCTTCATGCATTTTTATGTTCCAATTATCAAACTACTTTCAAAACTGATCTCTTTCATGATGAGAATCAAAATAAACTGTTAAGGCATAATGTATGCCTGC
Organism: Sequoia sempervirens; assembly: GCA_007258455.2. NCBI lineage: Eukaryota > Viridiplantae > Streptophyta > Pinopsida > Cupressales > Cupressaceae > Sequoia > Sequoia sempervirens. Next base: position 108,942,610 of record VDFB02000002.1, on the reverse strand, counting down.
TCACTACTGAAACTTGCATGACATATATGATCACGATAAGTACAGAACATGAACTTATTCAACAATATCTGATGTAAATATACTTAGTTGAATTCATTTAGTGAACTAAACTCACTGTTCACCTGTAGCCTTCAGAAAACTAACCTAGTTGTTATGAATGCACAGTTAGTTTAGTCGCTCGATGGATAAATCTATTTTTACTCCCTCAGTTATATTTCATTTCTCTTGATGAACATGATAATGTATCTTTAAATCAGCCCATTTAATGAATAGGGCAGAATGTCGAGCTCTACCCTTGTGGGAGCCCATTTTCCTCCACATGCTTGGTCTTCGAATAATGTTCAGCTTCATGATTTTACCTATACCTGCACAAGGAAACAAACAATGTTAGCATAAAAAATGGAACATGAAGATCATGATATTGTTATTTCTCTTTCAGCTCATTTCTTCATACTACACTTGATTGATTGTTTCAATGCATGGTTAATAGTAGGTTGTACTATTGTGGGTGTCTCATATAGGTTACGCCATAATCAAAGCCACTGACACCCCTCTTTTCCTCTTATAGGTCGACGGAGCTCGAGAAGACACGGTGCACCATTCAGCATCAAACGTCGATAATCAGGCAATGATGATTATGTCGTCACTTATGTGTTTTACTTTCTACATCTCTTGTAGTGCAATGTGCTATTAGCAATGTGTTGTAACAGTTACATCCACGGCTTGTGTGGATTCTTGATTTCAATTCTGATTTTCAATTGAAAAGGAAAATGCATTTTCATGCAATGTTGTAATATCACTCTGATTGTTGAAATCAAATGAAGCCTTGTAAAAAATGAGTTCTCTATGAAATAAATGAAAGCATTTGAAATGCTATTTTGCTTATTCGTTCAAATTTGTATTTCTGCCATTTCTAGAACATCTTAATGGCATACTGAAAAACTTCATTTCCTCCTTTAAAATGCATAACCGTTACTCAATGCATAAGGATAATAATGTGCAACAACATTTGGACCTAAACTGCAATTCCACCTTATGATAAATAACATTTAGCCAACTCCACCAATTGAAAAAAAAAAAAAAATTGGTAACATTTTGGCGATTTCCGCTATATGCTTGCCTGCTAAGCATAGATCAATGGCCTTTAAATAATTCATTGGGCGCGGATTCAATTTTTCCCCTTCTTGAAACTCAGAAACTTGAACAACAACACTCCAAATAGCAGCAAGAAAACAAAACTGAACTGAAAGCAATCTAACAGGCCCTAATGGCCAACAGGACAATGCACAGCAACGCTTAGAGAAAGAAAAACGACTGAAATTAAATGTGTGAAACACACTTATTTGCAACCTACTCTACCTACTTTGGCATTTCAAAAGTGGGCTGGTCAAAAACCCATTCCGCGAGGTTGGGTGAAATAGCACCTTTTATTAGTGACTCACGCATTACATGATTATGTTTAGTTGAAAAACATGAAACACAAGTAGATGTTCAACAGACTGTTGCAGCATTTCATAAAAAATGCAAAGAAACCTACTTGAACCCTGAAAATGATCATGCATATCGTAGCCATGAACCGGGCAAGTGAGCCGATTTTGATCGCCTTCAGTTGCAATTCCAAAAACTACCTCTTGTTTGATTATATCCTCAGACAAGGGTGCAAGTATGACCTTCAGTACTTCAGTAGCCTCTGAATTGGCTAAGTATCTGATGGGTCAGCCTCTTGAAATGACAAAGATTGAATTTTTATTACTGACCTTCTGATGAATGTTTTGAAGAGTAGTATCTAATCTTTGCTCTTGTTCAACTTGAACAATGCTTGTATGCAGCTCAACCTCATGAAAACTTGAGTCAAAATTTTCCTTTTCAACAGAGGAAGGAAAATGTCCAAACAATGAGACGGCCTCTTCCAACATGCTTTCTATCAATGTAACCAGCTTCGACTCTTCCTTACACCAGAAAGGAAGCTGCTCATAATTTTCATTACTACTCAAAGAAAAACACTCCAAATCAGCCTTGTCTACCTCAACCTCATGTTGCTGACCCATAACCAAATCTATGGTTTCCTCATCATGCTCAACAAAACATGGAAGATCATCAAACGAAGCTATGCAATCATGACTCACCTCACCCTTTTCAGCCTCTTCAGGCTACTGTCCTGATTCTTGAACCTGCAACTCGACAACTAATTGCTTCTAACCTTCAAGCTCTTCATCATCACTACACCAGCTACATACTTCAAAGTAATTGTTGGCATCTCACTGTTGTACTTGGTCATTACTCCCTAAAATATGCTCTTGGCCTTGATTTGTAGCTACTGCGGATGTGAGCATGCTTTCCTCAACTTGGCTCATGAAAGAAGGCAACTCATTAGTGAGAACATTCAAAGATTCCCCAGGAGAAGGCTTCTCCTGTTCAATCTATTGTTGCAAATGATAAACTACCAAAGCCAAACGCAACGGGTTTACCTTTCTAAGCTCCTTGATGAAGAGTAAAGTATTTTGATCAGAGGGTTCACCCATGGATTCTTCAGGTGAAGAAGCCTGGGGAAATTCTTGGCTTTCCTATAATGAAGACTGCTAGTCAAGGGACTGATCTGCAGTTGTACTAGGCGAGCTATAATCATTTCCCTCAACTTGTAAGGAACAAAAGCTTTGGAAATGTGGGATTTCTGGTTTAAGAGGTGGGTCCAAGGAGTTTAAAGATCTATCCTACCTAAAATTTGGTATTTCGACTTTAGAAATGCTAGGAAGTTCACCCTGTGTAAAGCTTGGGAAAGCTTGGGCTTCATGCCTTTGAAACTGGGCAAGCAAAAGCTTTGTTTGTGCAACTGCTTCCCTCTCCAAATCTTCCTCGAACTGTGTTCTTTGGATTTCTAATTCCTGCTCATAAAGATAGGCTACATAAGCTAGCTCCTCCTGGTGTTTACTATATTCACATTGCTTCTTGATCTCCTCGAGCTGACTCATGTAATCAACCAGTGTGCTTTTTATACTTGCCATCTCCTCCTGCTAATCTATTTGACTCTTTTGCCTTTCATAGTTCAACCTTATTTCTCTGAAACTCAAGTCTTCGATCTCTTGGGACTGATTTTTAACATAGGAGGACTGAGATGAATAATGAGCAAGGGTGGGTGGGTGGCAACTATATTATGCGTGTTGGTTTTGAAAAGCTAGGGAATTGAAACCAGTAGCATGATTATGCTGGTATGGTTGATATGAATATGAATATGTAGGGCTTGCATGATATGGCGAATGGTATGATGTATTATCATGAAGCCTCGACATGCTTGTTCACCTAGAGGCTAAAAACAAGAAAAAAAATCTTTAAAAGCATACCAGCACTTGATCAATTAAAAGCATACCAGAAAAAGCTTCTTGGAGTCTCCATGGTGTTTGATGATTCTGCCTCCGAAGGCTAATAATTCTAAGGGGAACACTTGACCCTTCAGTATGTGTTCTTTTATGTGCTGTTCACATTGGATCTGCTTGAAAATTAGAGAACGGAGTCACCAAGTATATTGAAAAAGGGCCTCCAAAAGGCTGAATAACTTGCCGCATACACCAAACAGTAACCTTAAAGGATTAAAACTTCTTTGAAATTGATTTTCAGAGTCCCACCGGGCGTGCCAAAAACTGTTGTCAATAATTTTGCACCCTGCTGAATGCAGTATTCAACAAACTACTGAAAAATGGAAACCTCTTTCAGATGTGGGCGATCTGATCGAAAGAGGAATCTCCAGAGTGAGCTGGTTCTCTGAATGATGAATTCTATTCTAAAATAACTTTTGAGGAAAGGGATAAAAGATAACTTGAAAATAAATCTAAGCCTAAACGATGACTTCAAAACCTGATAATGATTTAATTATGGTAATGATATTTTTCTCACAAACAACTTTTAGAAAGATGCGGTATTTTCACCATTTCTCACGAACAATTGATACATGAATGATTTGCATGAAGACTTGACTTAAAGCACAACAATGCAACCTGTATTAATGAACTTCCTACATTAAGAATTACAGTTTAAGGACAAAACAAGGATTTTGTAAACATAAATCACAAGATAAAATCAAACTGAAACTGCAAATGGATACAGAAATGAGAAATAGGAATGTTGTCTTTATTCAACTGAAGGAGAATGCCATAATTTAGGCCCAGGTAATAAATGTATTTGCAAACTCAAAAAAATGTGTGTATGGTGAGACTTCCTCCCTTGAACCTCTTGAGAGAGGAGAGCAAAAAGACTAAGTCTATCAAAACATAGCTCTCAAGAAACCCTAATCCGAGCTCAGAAAAAAGCTCAAGGAAAAAGGCCTCAAACAGTCTAAAAAAACTGCCTTAAAGCAAAAAAAAGCACACTGCTTTTATGATTACATTGTCAAGCCTCTAAAAATAGGCTAACCTTCCTTTAAAAGCATAAAAACACCTTCTCTCCAAGATAGGTCTGAAATCTGACCAAGAGGAAAAGCCAACAAAAATCTGCTAAAATTAGCAAGAAATCACAAAGCAATTTATAGGATATCGCTTTATGATTCTGCTTTACAAGATGTAGATTTGCACAATTAATCTTATTTTTTGCAATTAAAGATTAAAAATCTTTTGCAAAAAAGAAAAGCTCCTTATTTCTCCACTACAATATTCTGATTTTCTCAAAAAATCATAAAAAACATTACACAATCATCACTTCTCACCTTAACTCATTGATCTTATTGATTTCTCTAAAATCAACTAAAATAAAACCCTAATCAAGGTAAATGACCCTAAACAAAAGAACCTAGATCATATGTATTCACCTTTACACCATTAATTGATTTTTCCCTAAATCAATAACACAAGATTAAACACCAAACTCACAAAGGAAACAAAGAAATTCATAAAGACTTTACAAGCTGACCAAGCATAAGAATTTTGGCCCTCACATAAACATTAGACTTAAGTTTTAATAAAGTCATAATGCAAAGATTAGAATTTTGACCTCCATTCAAAATTTGACATGTGCATTAATCGAATATTCTAGATGATGATGATGCTCGAATTAGGGCATGAGAAAATAGTGTCAAACCCTAATTATCACTTAATTTTGCACACTCTCTAATTTGGAGGAAAAGATCTGCTAGTGAATATGCCGCCATGACTGACCTTGAATTTGTACTTTGAGTGACTTGGAAGAATTCGCCATGCTCTTCAGTGGCCAAGCTCTTCAATGGGTAAGCTTCACTTTGCTTTGTATTGTAATTGTTATACTTCTTTTCAAAGAGCAAGAAAACACTAAGGCCATGGCCCCTTCACATTTTTGACCTCCTCTTACACTTCTGTGTGACTTCGGCCTGCTTGGTCATTCTTCTACGAGCTCAGGTTCCATTTGAAGCTCCATGAGGATTCGCGATTGTGCTTTTGTTTCTACTATAAAGGTAAACTTCCTGCCATAGCTCATGGCTCCTCATCCTTATTCATTATGGCCTTATGCCCGCGGCTTTACACACTCTTCTATCACTTCTATGTATCTTCAATGCTTACATTTATCATGAAAGCTCGACTGTCATCTTGATAGCTCGAACTCCTGCTTCATGGACACTTTATGAAGCCCTTGGCCACGACTGTATGCATTCTCCACACCACATATTGGTAAGCCAACACTCAACTATATACTTTATTCTTCAATAACTAAAAGGACCTCTCCTCACCAATGAATCTCTAGCCTTGTTTAGGCCGCACCAGATGTGATCCATAGAAAGCTTTGTTTTATAAATTTTGGGCTCGACCCATAATAGAAAAATCATCTTTATGTATATTTGAGGATGAAATCAGCATATGGGTATTATGGGAATATGAATAAAACTGTATCTTCTTCCTTCTAATGCTCAACCCAACTTAGGAAATTTGCATTTTTTGTATATTCTTGTTGTCTTTATACAAAACCCGTATGGGTTCTCTCCATTGTTGTATTTCTTGCACTTCGAAAACAAACTCACATGTGGGTATCATAGATTCGAAACTCCAAATTTATTTGTATGATCCTATCCATATGGGCTCGACCCAAAACAACCAGTGGCTTATTCTGAACTTCTGAAACAAAATAATGACATGGGTATTGGAAATTTTCAAAGAAAAATGCATGCATTCTAAACATGGATAATTTTGTGAATGGTGACAAAACTGTATATTCACTTGCATTTACTCTTAGGGTTTCGACTCAAATGACCAGTGATGCTTTGCTTGATATTGGTTTTTTTGTGCCTATTAATTTCCTCCATACAAATGGTTGATAGTGAGAAGGAAACTAAGCATTGACTGGGAACTCTCATTATGACAAAATACTCAATTTGTTGTTCAGAAAAACACATCCATATGAGTAAATTAGAAATACCGAAAATCTAATTCACATGATATTTCACTTCTCATCCTTTTGTAGAAATGTTGTATAAATTTTGATCTTTAACAGGACCTCCTCTTAGACATTTGAATGAACACTGATACTCTCCATTCTTGAAGCTCGTTCGTAATATTGAAAAACTGCTCTCTGTATAAAAATCTGAGCCTCTTTAAATCATTCAAATTCCTTCTTGAATCTGCATTTTTCATTACTCAAACATTCAACTCATGCTACTTCCCTTGAGACAGAACTTGTCATGCTTGAGACTTTAAATCATAGTTGAATCTACCGTGAACTCCTGCTTTCTGATTTTTCACTTATGCAGAACTTTTAGCTGAAACATTGTATTCCTATGAACTACACTTAGTGATCTGTTCCTATGCATAACTGACACCTCATAAACTCTTTCTTTAAATAAATTGTGCTTGCTCTTTCCTTATTATTCTACAATGATCACTTGTTATTACAATTCATAATGTTGTATCTACTTATTAATCAACTGGAACTGGTGATTCATTCAACACTTGAATGCACTTATGCAGAACTTTTGTATGCCTGAGCAACATGGTACTCTTCATGCATTTTTATGTTCCAATTATCAAACTACTTTCAAAACTGATCTCTTTCATGATGAGAATCAAAATAAACTGTTAAGGCATAATGTATGCCTGCTCACTACTGAAACTTGCATGACATATATGATCACGATAAGTACAGAACATGAACTTATTCAACAATATCTGATGTAAATATACTTAGTTGAATTCATTTAGTGAACTAAACTCACTGTTCACCTGTAGCCTTCATAAAACAAACCTGGTTGTTATGAATGCATAGTTGGTTTAGCCGCTCGATGGATAAATCTATTTTTACTCCCTTAGTTGTATTTCATTTATCTTGATGAACATGATAATGTATCTTTAAATCAGCCCATTTAATGAATAGGGTAGCATGCCGAGCTCTATCCTTGTGGGAGCCCGTTTTCCTCCACATGCTTGGTCTTCGAATAATTTTTAGCTTCATGATTTTACCTATACCTGCACAAGGAAACAAACAATGTTAGCATAAAAAATGGAACATGATGATCATGATATTGTTATTTCTCTTTCAGCTCATTTCTTCGTACTACACTTGATTGATTGTTTCAATGCACAGTTAGTAGTAGGTTGTACTATTGTGCTTGTCTCATATAAGTTATGCCATAATCGGAGCCACTGACACCCCTTTTTTCCTCTTACAGGTCGACGAAACTCGAGAAGACACGGTGCACCATTTAGCATCAAACGTTGATAATCAGGCAATGATGATTATGCTGTCACTTATGTGTTTTACTTTCTGCATCTCTTGTAGTGCAATGTGCTATTAGCAATGTGTTGTAACAGTTACATCCACGGCTTGTGTGGATTCTTGATTTCAATTCTGCTTTTCAATTGAAAAGGAAAATTCATTTTCATGCAATGTTGTAATATCACTCTGATTGTTGAAATCAAATGAAGCCTTGTAAAAAATGAGTTCTCTATGAAATAAGTGAAAGCATTTGAAATGCTATTTTTCTTATTCGTTCAAATTTGTATTTTTTCCATTTCTGGAACATCTGAATGGCATACTAAAAAACTTCATTTCCTCCTTTAAAATGCATAATCGTTACTCAATGCATAATGATAATAATGCGAAACAACATTTGGACCTAAACTACAATTCCACCTTATGATAAATAACATTCAGCTAGCTCCACCAATTGAGCTAAGGCGAAAAATTGGTAACACTAACAAATTCAGCTCCACTTCTTTTGTGATCTACACCTTAAGATTGGATGTGCACTCTTTAACAGAATCAACTATACACTTCAAATTATTAATCAGAGCTAAAGAGTTGTCTAAAGTAACACCGAGGGTTGTCTCTTGTAGAGGTTTGATGGCGTCATTTATCAATTCATCCCCATTTTGATATTACTCTATAACCTCCTGTGTGATAGAGCTAATAAAATTATTACTTAGCTTAATTCTATCATCGAGTGTGATCTTTGTTAAATCCACTTAACTTGGGTGAGATGATAGCTTAACTAGCTGAGGTGGAAGCACAGGTTGAATTATAGCTTTTCTTGAAAGAAGACCTTTAAGAGTTCTTCTGGATGCTTCTCCAAATGGATTTGATGGTTTAGGGCCTTTGGAAATTTCACCTTCAACTAGAATAGATTTCTTATCTTCCTCTTTCTTCTTTTCTTCTTCCATTTCTTTTTCTTCTTCTTCTTCTTTTTCCTTTTCTTCTCTAGATGACTTTCCAGAGGACTTTTCTCTATTTTTCTTATCCTTCTGTCTTCATCATCATTGTCTTTATCTTTCTCTTTGTCCTTACTCCCTTTACTTTCATCTTGGTTTTTATCTTCCTTGTTTTTGATAGGTTCTTGATGCTCTTCTCTCTTTTCACTAAATTGATCTTTATGATGGTCATCAAACCTTTTTCTAGTAGTTTCATATGTGTCCATCTAAGGGGTAGGAGTCTTAGAAACACCAAGTGTCTCACCAATAGTTCCCAAGATAGGGTTATCCATAACTTCTGCAATAGTATCATGTTCTTGAATTTGAGCAGTGTGAGATGAAGAACTAGTTCTTGTCCCATAGCTCCTTGCTAATTGTTGAATCAAATCTTGAGTTTCTTTCCTTACTTTTTCAACATAGTCATCTTCCTTAGTCATTAACATGTTGACTCTCTACTTGACTCTAAACAATGTAGACCATTCATTCAACAAATTTGCAGCTTTTATCTTTGAATAAGTTGAACTAACAGATTTTAAGGCTTCATTTATCATCTTGTCTTTGACATTTAAAGCCTCTCGCCTTTTGAACACTAACTCTTTCCACACATTTTTAGTAACTTTTGTCTATACATTATCCATGTTTATATTACAAATAACTATGTACTAAGAAAAAGAATTTATGATGGTTTCTTTTGCTTCATCATTAACTTTATCATATAATTCAGTAGTTGACATAAGTTCATTCTCGATCATATTTTTCACTAAGGTTCCAAGAACCAAGGGTGGGTGATTACTCACTGGAGGAGAACCAAACATGTTCTCCATAGGATCAGATGAGCCTTCTTCATTCTTCTTTGTGTGCACATGTATTCGGTAGACATCCTCTTCTTCCTTTGTTTCCTCATCTGTGGAGACCTCAATACTAGTTTTGACTCCTTCACCAGAGGTACTACCTCTTTTGTTTCTTTTCAGCTAATGCTCTTCTTCAAAACCAAGCTCAATTTCTTCCTCAACAACATCACTTAGATTCCTTTTCCTATGAGATTTTTCTTTCACTCTTCTTCTTCTTGAAGTGGTTGATGGTGTAGCAGCAAGTATATCCTTCTTCTTAGATGCCCTAGTATTGGGACTAGTAGGGGTAGCAACATCAATAGATGTTGGGACACTTTGTTCTTTCCTTTTCCCTTTCTCAACCTTAACACCATTGGGGGTGGAAGAATTGGAAATAGGTGTTGGATCAGCACCAGAAGATAGCCTTTCTGATTTTCTGGGTCCATAGGATTTTTCAAAAAAAATGGATTTCCTTTTATCAATAGCCTCCTTCAACTGTTCTATATCATCTCCAGTGAAATTTTGATCTTGGAAGAAAGCTTCAACTTTCTTTCTACGTTTAGGTGTTGCAGCTTCTAAATGAATTTCAATAGATTTCTCTTCATATGTACCAAGCCTAGGTAGAGGGGGGTGTTTAGGATTGGCCAGCAAAATCTCAATGTACCTCTCTTCCATTTTCTCTTCAATCTCATATCCCAGGGGTTCAATCCATTGAACTCTAGGTTCTACGGCCTCAATGATGCATTCATCTGTAGAAATAAGAAATGTTATCTCCTTCTCATACTTTTTCATCAAACTCCTTGGAATCTTGTCTCTTTCATTCATTTCATTTTGAAAGACTACAAAGAATGTAGTTAGGGCATTGTTATGTGCCCTAAAGTCTCCTAAATTGTGTAGATGATCATAAATCTAATGAGCAACTAGCATGGTGTTGTCCCATACTATGTTCTTTCTTCTTGGTAACTCCTTTGGAAAATAGAATAATAGACAGACAACTAGGGTTCCAAATTTAAAGACACGTCTCTTTTCCTTTTTCATACTCAGGTTTTCGATAAGTTGCAATCTCAACAACTCACAAAGATAAAAATACTTTCCATTCACCACCATTTCATAAGCAGTATGAATTTTTGTGGAAGATACTGAGTTTTCTTTGTTTTTGAAGTAGAATTTTTGATAAATCATAATGGTAGCATACTTGATGGCAAGGTTTGTGATAGAATTCGTGGTTAGGGCTCTCCCGTCAAACTTGGCACCAATTAACCTTGTAACCTCATCATTTTTTTACTGCTTTTAGAACTAGAATGGCACTAGTGTCACAAAGGCTAGTAACAACATGAATTGCTTCCTTATTGATAATCCTTGGTTCATTTATCCAAACAATATTGTTGTGAACCCTATTGAGGGCCATCTTGACAAATTTTTCCTCACTCTCACTGGAAAAGTTTAGAAACTAGTTCCAGACATTCAACTTCATTTGAACTAGGTTTTCATACTCTGCTTTGAATAGTGAGTCATCAATCAACTCATTGTCCCACAAGTCCTTCAACTCTTGGTGATCAAATTCTTTGAGCTTCCCACAAATGTATATTCTTGGGTCTTCGATGGGTAGCACATGACTCAAAGTGTTTGAGAACACACCCATTGGTTCATTTTCATATACTTTCCATGAACATCTTTTGAATTTTGGTTGGGGCCTCTCAGAAATCTCCACAATAGTAGGAGTGGCTATATTTCTTAAACAAACTTGAATAAACTTAACAAAGAGATCCTTCAACTTTAAAAACCACAAAATTCAGATAATAGAAAATACCTTTTTTATTTTGTCACAAACTAGGGTTTCAATGTACAATGCTTTGAATAGATTTCTATCTCACTTCCACTTGCACTGCTTCTTCCAACTTGCACAAATGTGTTTTCTTTAACTTAGTCTATTGCTTTATTGTTTACAAACTTTACCCTAATTTCACATTTATTTCTTTTATGCTTTAAAGTTGTCAAACACTTTGTGAAGAATACTGTAAACTAAGAAGAGATTCCACAATTCTCTTGATTTTCTTAATTTCTACTGAAATTTTCTCTAATTCCTTCAAAATAGTGATTCACATCCCATATCCTTGTGTCATTGCCCGACACTACATATATCAAGGGTTTTTTAGATTTTTTTGTAACTGCTCCCCCTGAAACCATTGTTGGGTTCAATTCTTAGAAGAGGTATCTGCATCGAATGCAAATACAGGATTATTTGATTCATCCTTGTTTTTAGGTTCTTCCTTCTTTCTCCATTTTTTTTCTATTTCCCTCCTTACTTCTTATGGATCTACCTTGTTCATGGGCTTGTTCTTTTGCTCTAGATTAGGTTACTTCCCGACTTTTCTCTTACAAAATTTTGAGATATGTCTTGGTTTGTTGCAAGTATAACATACAATATATTTTTGATCAAGCGAATTTGCATTCATCCTTGACCTGCACTAATTTACCTTGTGTCCAAAGATATTGCATGTGTAACAATATCCTTGAAAATACTGAATCCTTCTATTAGCATTAAACCTATCCATCATCAACTGGCTTCTACATTCGATGGCTCTATGTCCAAGCTTGTTGCAAACATAACATTGTCCAGTAAAGAATCCAACATTTTGACTCACTCTATTTTGGTTCATCCTATTTCTGCACTCTATTGCTCTATGTCCAAACTTATTGCATGAGAAACAAAAGCCATTAAAAGATGGGTACCTTTTAGCATTTGGCTATGGAATGGGAATCATTCCGGTATTGTTCCTTCAGTTCTTATTTTGATAAGCATTTCCTTGAATTTTCCTTTGATTGTCCATATTGTTGGAAGCTAATTTATCCTTTGAGATTTTTCCTTCTTCAAGTCCTAGACCACTTTTGTCCTTAGTAGGTTTCTGAGATGTAATCAAGTCATCAAGCATTGTAGAACTTGTCTAAATCTTTCTTCATGGGCTTTCAATTTTTCTAGATTGGCTCTTATGGTTACCACTTCTTGTTCAAGCTTTGTGCATTCATTAATTTTATTTTGGATCTCAATTTTTTTGGCATTCCTCAATTCATTTTTCTCTTCCACATGTACCTTCAATCTAATTATATCCTCATTTGTATTTTTCAACTTATCACTTTCTTCTCTATGCCTTTCCTTGAATTTTTTAATCTACTCTCTTAGCTTCTTGATGCAAATGTTTGCTTCCTTCATATTTCCTTTCAGAGTTTCCACCCTCGCTTTTGTCTAATTCTTCAAGAGCAATATTAATCTCTTTAGATACAAATTTTTCTTTTGGAGGAACAAAATAGTATTTTCCAGCCATATATTCAGTTCTGGGGCCTTCCTCAAGCTGTAAGACTTTTCCAAAGGAAACAAGCTCTAATACCAATTGTTGAATACACCGAATACTGAGAGGGGGGGTGAATTTGTATTCTTCTAGCAATGTTAATTATCAACCATCTAATTATCAGCCCACACCTAAATGCAATAGTGAACAAAACATAAAGAGATCGTAACACATTGACACCAAATTTTTACGTGGAAAACCCAAAGTGGAAAAAACCATGGTGAGGATTAACTCACAATATATTATAACTGGTTATAAAATATTATTTGGCTCACTACCAAGACCCATTGTCCTTAAAAAGGATCACAACCTAAATACAGAGTATGGCTTGTTGCCTAGATACAAAGGTGTGGCTCACTACCAAAATGAACTCGAGAAATCCACCCACAAAAGTGTTGAAGATAGTTCTGATTATGCTCTGGAAATTTCAAACTTCTGCTCTACCTACTAGTGTACAATTACTGTTAGAAACTTCACACTATCAACCTTACTGCATCATTCGCATACCATTCTCCATGTCTCTTCACCACTTGTCCATCATAAATATATACACAAGCATAACTTCCTTTATCAATTAGGTTGGATTAATACAAAATTCCTTTTTGCGCACAAAACAAAACATGTTATCTAAATGTTAGGTCAGCCCGGACCTAAAAAGAGGAACACACAAAAGATAAACCATGTCGGCCAAAAGAATTCCAAACTTTTGTCACCTGGATAGCTCAATCAGATCACACAACCATGTTGAGAACTCGTTTGTACCTATAACTAATATTCTTGAGCAACATATGAAAAAATCATAGACTTCCTTTTTACTAAGAAGATTTCCAGACTAGAATATCAAATCAACATAGACGCATAGTTTTCTTGGTCAGTTACCAACCAATGTTGGCATCAATGACAACGAACCCGAAGGGTACCTTCTTCATTCTTCCAACATCCATATGTAACATGAAAGAGACCATTACAAAATAATTTGTAGTGATTTAATGTGTTACAGTTGCACAAACAAATGTGGAGATAAAAATTCATAGGAAGGAGATATTGTTCCACTTTTATACCCAAAAATCTTACCAACTTCCAAATTGGCCAAGGATACATATGATTAAAAAAAATTCTTCAAAATCTACCTCTCTAGAACTTTTACAATACACTAACCTAATGGTGAATGAACTAACAAATTTGAGACCATAGAACATTCTTTGCACAATTTTTATATGAAAATAAAAAAAATCAATCATTTGTATGAAGAATGAATTGGCATTTATAGATTTACAACTTGGGTATGTGACCCATGGAGAATATATATATATTTAAAATAGGTCACCCATGCGCATGATATCATTACTTTAATACCCATGTATAGAAATTTCCTCTTCAGAAAGTGCAAGGATGCCAAGAAGATAAGGAAATCCATATCTTCATGATTATGACCATTCTTGTAATTAATTACATCCATTGTCATAAGTGAGAAAAGAAAAAATAACCCTCATAATCTACCAAAATGATAGCCCAAAGATGACCTAATAATAAAATGGGTCTAAAAATTAACAGTAGGATTAAACATGATACATGTGCCTTCATTATTTATTCTATTTAAATACATGCATTTGGAATAAGTAATATTTTTTTGTTGTGAGAAAATTTGATCTAGTATTTTTAGATCTTTGTTAGGTCATTTCCTTTTTTCACTACTAACAACATGTGAATTCACACCATTACAACGAATAGCTATTTATGGGTAATAAAAATCCTTTTTAGTAAGTTTTAGTATAAAATTTATTCATAAATGAAATTTTGGAATGTTCTAGGAGGTAGGTGGGACTAAAGATTGAAAAGCATGAGAGTTTCAAACTTCAAGGGTAAGGGATATTTCATAACTCATACCATTGTCAAAGTATCAAGGTTTAGAGGTTGAGGATGACAAGGAAATCATACCATTAAGTACAAATAAGAAATCTCAAAAAGATAGTAAAGTTTTTTAGTGTTAAGGATTAGGGTTCATGTGTACCTCATAATAAGTACCAAGGTAAGGGTGAGGTCAACAGTTAGAATATAATGAGATTTATACTATAAGTTATTAAGAATTAGGGTTTAAATATAATTATGAAGAAATACTTTGGTAAAGGGATGATAAAAAATCCAACTCTAAAATACATATAAAGAAAATGATGGATTTCAAGGTTTGAGAATGATAAGGGATACACGCCTAGGTAGAGGTATGGCTACAAATCCAACTCTAGTGAAGTAACTTAGTGAAAATATGGAGTTGGAAGTTAGCAGTTGATGATGATACTTATGAGGTACTCAAGTAAGAGGAAGGCTGAAATTGTAACAAGGATAAGGGAAAGAGTTGGAAACAAATGAAAGGGATGTCAGGATGGAGAAATTTAAATCTCTTATAAAATAAACTTGAAGAAATATCTTTTCCTTAGCCATTTTTACTTGTGAAGAAAATGAAGGGGAAAAGGAAAGGACTTGTATGGATTTTTTTAGTGTCAAACCTAGACATCAAGGGAAAAAGTTTTAAACTTTTGGGGATTGATGATTAGAGATAACAAGGAATGGGTACTTAGAGAAAGGTATAGCCAAAATTTTGACGCTAAAATTAAATTTAAGGTAAAAGGTCATGGTTTTAGTGATCAAGATTGCTTCATATGAAGTATCCACACAATGGTAAGTCTAAAATAATGATCTTGATAAAGTACGTAGTGAAAAGAATCAGGGATTAAATTTCAAGGGAATGAATAAAATAATACTTTTGTAAGGGAATTCCTAAAACTATTCCATTGAAATAAATTAATGCAAACAATTTTGGTTTCATCCATATCAAGGAAAAGATAAATTGACAAGAGAAACCATGAAATTTCAACAGCCTACCCAAATCAGGAGAAATGATTAGAAAATATCTCACATTTAGAATTTTCTTGGATATTTTCAATTTATAGGACAATGATAAGCACATGGGGATGAAAAAGGACAACACTTAAGTAAAATTGATAAATTGAGACCCATACAAAGATTTCTTAGATTAGATTACATATTTGATCGGAAAAATGAGGCCTAAGTACATAAAGGAGTTGGGAATCAAGAAAAAATAGACATTACATGTTTGCTTTCTAAGATAATCCTCTTAACAATCATTAGGTGCCACTTTATTAAAAGTCCAAGAATATTGAACGATAAAAAGCCCATCATTTTTATAGCCCAAGGAAGGTACAATAGTTACCACATGACTAATAAAATTATATTGATCTAACAAAATTAAGTTGCAATAAAATAGAGTATTTAAAGAAGATTGGGGTCAATATGTCATTCTATGACATGCTACATTTTCTAGGAAAACATGAATTTGTTTTTAAAGCATTATATGAATTTAAATATAGAAGAGTAAAATATGATAAATTAAACCTCTAGTGCACATGTGGTGATCTATAAGGAGAAAGTTGAATCTACCCTCTTTCTCTTCACCATTAGAATATTTGGAAGTATAATCTATAATTATTTAGTAGATCTAGGTGCCTCTATGAATATAATTCCTTCCTCTATTTTTTAGAGGCTATTATAGACAACTAATAATTTAAATAGAAAAAATGACAAGGTAAAAGATAGGTCAATATGGTTGGAAAATTGGCATTCCTTATAGCTATGATATATTGTTGAGTAAATGTTAGTCAAGTAATATTAATGAATACTTCTCCATATACATTTCATACATTTGAATCCCTTATAATAGACAAAGAACCTCATATGAAACATTTAATTATGGTAGATAAAAAGAAATTTGAGGTTTTCTACTTAGAGATTAAGCTAAGGTTGTATGCCCTTGAATTGAAGGATTCAATAAATGATGAATACGCCAATCATCCTAGCTCATCCTAGACTTTATCTTTTGGAAGAAGAGGTTGGAACATATGTAAATAAAAATCATGCTACTAGTATCTAGTGAATCCATGAACCAAAAAGATCATCCCTATGTAAATAAATAAAACCCTAGAATTCAGTTATATAATACTAATATTTTTACAAGAAATTTTATCCATTATAGAGAACTACAAGGTGTTAAAAATCATATTGTGGATTTTCAATTATGAAATTTATGTCATATTTATGATAGCTATCATTGTGAACTATTTTTTCTTCCTACTTGGTCATCATTAAAAAGTTATGTGATGAGGGTTGTTGTAATAAACTTTAAATTTACGTTATATCAATATAGGGTGGTTTCCAAAGGCTATCTACAATAGGAACTTAAACATATTTTGGTAAATAGATTATTTAATGAAAATAGAAAACTAAATTAATTTAATTTATAAAATTAAATTTATATATTTATTAAAGAAAAAATACCCTTACATGAGTTTAAAATTATAGAAATAATTTACACAATTGAAATTATAGAAATGAAACATACTTGCGTGAATCAAAATTATGACAATAAAACTATTCATTGCACTCTAAACATAATTGACACACATTAAGCTAATGAAAATGATGAAATAAATAAATAAATACTAAAGAATATTATCTTCCTCAAAATGAGTGGTCTACTCCTCTCTTCAAATTGGATCAAGATCAACCACCCCAACTTTATACTCAATGCCCCATGTTTTTATTACTTGAATAAATTATTAAAAAAATTATTCTAAAAATATTACACTTGTTCTATTTTTAAATCCAATAGTTGTTATGATTATTCCAATGTAGTATCTTTAGTTGTCATGAGTTGTTTAATATCTAGTCTTTGTTATTGACATTATTATAGCTCATATTCTTCTCAAGATAGGGATACGACCTATAAATTATGCATGTGATCTTTTTCCTTTGGATTTGATTCAAAAATAGGTTATTTTCCTTCTCTCCTTAAGATACTAAGATTTTTTTCCTCAGAGGTTGGATGACTGGAAGACAAGATGCCTAATATTTTAGTGAGCATTGTAGTCTCAATGACATTCTCTTCCTCATCCCTTTAGAGGATAATTTAATGATGTCATCAAGTTGGATATGTGGAGGGGTATCTTGTTCTTCTTCTTTCTCAAGATCAATGATAGGAGTTTTTTGAGCCCTTCAGATTCTAGCAAAGGCATGGGTAGCTAGCACTACCAAATTCAAGGCCAAAGAAACATATTTCTTCTTTAATTTCTTGGGTTTGGTGGGTTTAATTTGGAGGAATTCCTCCCATTTTTTCATCCTCCTATTGGAGGAAGTAATGTTTTATCACCAGGTTGATGATATTGTGATGAATTATTTATCCATCATGGTGTCTCACCCTATTAACCATAATGTGCAAACAATGGTGCAGAAATGTAGGTAAAATGGTAAGACAATCAAGACAAATGACACCATGATGAAGATGGGAGAGAATTTTTATACCTAGCCTAAGAACTATCCTATATTGGCTATTGTAGGTAAGTAATTCCATTTCCAAAACCACCAATTTTGACCATGTTTTGGGAAGGTTGGCTCATTCAATGCCCTTGGTTTCTCCTTTGTTGATTATGTAGTGGGGTAGTAGCTCTAGTAGTACATGGAATTTTTGAATGATCTCTTTATAGGGGGATTTGGTTTGGGATATGTATTCACCCACTTCTAAAATTTTAGAGATTTGGCTTATGATAGTTGAGGTTGCTATAATACAAATTCATTTGACACATGATCAAGGAATAATTTAAACAATATTGCATTTAACCATTTAAATTTGGAGCTATCCCTAATTAGCCGTATTATTTATTTGGGATTAAAATGTGGAGGACACTTCCCTATGGATAAATAGTTGGCCAAATCGGTGAACCAAGGAGACCTCCTAAATTTTTTTTACCTTGATGTCTAGGCATGCACCTAAAAAAGGTGGCATTGATCTAAACTATTTAGAAGTTTGTTAAGCAAGCAATGTTATCCTTTGGTCAAATCTCTATTATAGATTTAATATCTTAGCAAAAATCATCAAAGACAAGAATTAAACATTTAGTATTACCTAAGATGTATGCTAATGAATTCATAGATGCTCTAAGATACTCCTTGAGTGAAAATGCAAATTTGAATGAGAGATTTTGGATAGGTATTCAAATATATTGAAATTAATTAATGTGTCCTTAAATACAACACACTAGCACACAACCTAACACATTCTACACTCAAGGCAACACATAGTGGCTAGTTGGAAGGAGTTAGTTTGGGCCAAAAATTTAAATTTAAATTTGAAAGTTTTAGGGCCATTTGTGTTCCCATGAATCCAATCTAGGTCAATTATGCACTAATAGATTTGACTCAAAATAAAAAATAAATAAATCAAATATCAAAAATAATCTATAAAAAGGGGTGACCCTTTGGTGAAATGGTGGGGCTTCTTTCGTATAGAGCCAACAACCAAGGTTCAAACCTCACGGGGTTGCTCTCTACCACGTAAAAAATTGAGTTTGTTTACTTTGGTATTAAGGGGAGGCTCCTTGGTGAACTGGTCGGGATTCTTGCCTGTAGTGCCAACAACCAAGGCCCAAACCTTAATATCGCTTAAATTTTGGGGGCGACCCTTTGGTGAAATGGTGGGGCTTCTTGCTTGTAGAGCCAACAACCAAGGTTCAAACCTCGCGGGGTTGCTCTCTACAACATCAACAATTGAGTCTGTTTACCCTGGTGTTAAAGGGAGGCTCCTTGGTGAACTGGTGGGGCTTCTTGCCTATAATGTCAACAACTAAGGCCCAAACCTTAATATCGATTAAATATTAATTCTTAAATGGTAGAGAAATGGTGAGAAATCCACAAAGTAGTCGTGGTTGGAGATAGAACAACCAGAGCTTGGGAGGATGGAAGCATGGAGCCCGAAATTAGAAAAAAGTGGACACTGAGGAGACAAAGGCTTAGTGGCAAGAAACAACTTCCTACATGGGGGACACACTCAATATTGGAGGCCAAAGCAGCAAGAAAAGTAGAGGAATGGATGGTTCGAGAACCAGAGGAAAGAAGGACAACCACATAATCCTAGGGGTAACAATGAAACATCTCAGCACCCCCAAAGAGACAATTCTAGACAGACCTCCTAGAAAACCTACAAAAGGAGGAACAAGGCACAAGCTTGGAGACCCAATAAAATGAGGCAAAATGTGATGCCCTGCTCCCCTCTTAATCAAAAAGATAAAATTGTATTAATCGCGAACAGATATATGCAACCGCACTGGAACTTCCTCAAATCCCATGGCTTATTTGTGAAGTGGACGAGAGCCAACTTGCTAAAGTAAGAGATTATTGAATGGTTTGCAGAGTACTTCGAAGGACGGGTAAGAGCTAGAGCTCTGTCTGATAATTTTTTCCTACTAGAATGTGAAGAATTGATTACCAAAAAGAAAATTTTATTTGGGGAACCAATATTCTTCAAGGGATTTTATTTTTATAAAACTGATTGGGAACCAAACTTCAACCCTAGACAACATAAGCCGAAAAGGCTTCCCCACTAGATAAGCTTGGAAAATCTACCCTCTGAATATTGGAGTGAAGAAACCCTTGGGACCTTAATCGGCTTTGAAAAGGATTTCATCTTAGGAAAATTGAGCATGGTAAAACTAATAGTTGACATAAACATCGAGTTCAAGTTCTTGGATAATCTAGAGATCCTCACAGAGAAGGGAGAATGGAGGCAGAAAATAATAGTAGATTCGAAGGGGGGAGAATGCATCATAAGTAAAAGTTACCTAGTGAGTTGCTCAGAGGGAATAGGAAAGGAAGTTGACCAAGGCTTAAGTAAAGGATGGGGTGGGGTGTTCCCTAGGTGGACAAACCAAGAGATGTCGAGTGAAGGAAATCCTCTCGAAGGACAGTTAATAGAATTGACCGAGAAGCCTCCCAATTTGAACAAAGAGATGGATACAAAACCCTAGGAACAATTAACAAACCCCGAAGGTCTCATACAACTCTAGGCTTTAATGAGGGACACATAGGAGTTGAAGAAAGAAATAAGTGACAAAATATTAGCTATTTTGGCTCAGGTAGGAAAAGGGGAAGACAACAATAATAAAACAAAGGGGATTCATTATGAGGTCCCAGGAATGGTGAAGATCCAAGAATTGGAAAATGAGGAAACTACACTCTAGATCCTAGCATCAAATGTGGCAGGGGAGGTCACCAATGATGGAGACATGCCATTGGCTGAGGGTAATTCAAACTTAGTCAGGAATAGTAACATATAGAAGTTCCTTACCTCTACCAATTTAATTAAGGAGGAGCTAGATGAGTTTCTCAATGCCCCTATGTCCTTAACAGAGCAGCAACT
>VDFB02000002.1:108733743-108921437 GCA_007258455.2 Sequoia sempervirens | reverse complement strand
ATTCCTGTAATGAGTGGTTGTCACTGATATATTGCTAGAATTTAGACTGCAAAGCAATATTTATGACCTTAAAATGACAACAATTCCCAATCAACGGGAGGAGAGAGAAGGATTGGGAAGGGGAGAGAGAGGGCGCTCCTTACCAAACAATTATTAATTTGTTAAATCTAATACATGAAGCTTTAAAATTCTAATTAATAATTATTTTGGTAAAGAATGCATCCAACATGCTGGATAGACGTTACTACAAACAGCTGCATGATGGGGGAGAGACTGCTCAAGAAAACAAAAGAATTGAAAGCTGTAGACCAGAAACACAAAAAGAGTTGTACAATCATTGGTTTTCTGATTTTTCTCCTGTTTTTAGGTGACCAAAGAAATGAAATAAAAATAAGTTTCTTCAATACACAGACGCACACATGCATATACACACACACATTACATCAAAACTTCTGATCGTATTGCAATAGGCTCTTTTCTTTTCTATTCTCTTAGATATAATATCAACTAGAGCCTTATTTTCTGTAATTTCTTTTAATTTTTTTCTTGATTTTCTGCAGACTTGTTTTGTTCTTCACAGAAGTGATTTAAATTGGCTTCACGCTTAGTTTATTGAGATGAAATACTATTGGCAATTGTTTTAGTTCTTGTTATGTTGTGAGCCATGATGGTAGTATCAGAGTAAGTGCTCAAGGTTTGAGCATTTAATTGAGACACTTCTCTCTGGAGATTTTCTACCCTTGCTATGGAATCTGAAGTATAAAATGATATATCATCAATATTCTCTTGGGCAGGAATCTGCTATTGAACAATCTAGTTTATTTGTGTTTTTGAAGCTTTCTACTTTTTTCCAATCCTTGAATGTAGCCTAGCTGAATATTTACCCTACGACTTACTATCTATGTTTCTGTGAAATTTTCTAGGGTTGTCCATCTGCCAGTTTCAAATAGCTCATTTTTTTGTAGCATTCCCTATTTCTAACTCATACTTAGATTTTTTTCCTTGATTCATTCTAGGCAATCTTTCTCTAATGATGCTCACTTTATCTTTCATCTGCCTGATTTTTATTTCAGTTTCTTCATCCTTAGGGGTGGGAGCTAGTTTCAAACTAACTTGCTCGGCTAGTCTATACATCAGTTCAGGATTAATGCTTAGATCTGAGAGTGTGGCTATAAAAGCATTTCATGGGTAAGGATTTACTGACAAGCTTCTTCTTTTGGTATTCATAGTATAGGGTTGATTTGAGCTGGGACCTGCTTCATCAGGATTGTAATATATATAAACTTTTTGATTAGTGCTTGGCATTGGTATGGGTGTCCTTGGAATTCTCATATTGGATGGGGTTCTAAGATTGGATGTTCGAGAATATCTTTTTACAGATCTTTTGGCTGGTTCTTTTTCTTGGACTTGCTCTTGGATTGTTTGATCAGGTAATGTGAACATGTCTATTGTGGATATCCACCTCCTCTAAAGGTGTGAATGTTCAGAAAAATGAAACAGTGAACTAGAGAGGAAACTTAAATCATGGAACTTAGGGGTTTCTCTTCTGATCAACTGTTCAATAATTGCCAATATGGAAGCCAATATGATCTATGTCTTCCATGATAAAGAAGATTAGAAGACTCTTAGGGGTACAACACTCCCATCGGGAAATTGGAAAGGGGAAAACAGTGTTTAGCAATTCATAAATACATCTACCACCTATAGCAGTATAGACTAAACCCTTTGCTAATTCAACACCATTAACTTCTAAAAGCAAACAAAATGCAGAATATATGTGTTCTTATTCTAATGATAGAGTAAATTTTGTTTACCATTTGCTGTAAGTATGCCCCTGAATTGAGCTGTCACAATGTGTTCCCAAACTAGACATCTAGTATCTATAAGAGTAGTAAAGTACTTGACTCCTATGTCAGAGTTGAATTGGGGATGAACAATAATGTCAACATAAGAGAAGTGCACATGAAAGAAACCTTTAGATTTCCATCTCTGGTTGTAAGTTGTAACAAAGGGTGAACATACAGGTTGGATACCAGTTCCTTTAACTTGAATATTAACTTATGATTGTTTTAACAATTTTAAGCATTTTGGCTTTAATTCCTTTTTCAGGATAGAGGTCACGAGTATTGACTTCTGGAAATTTAAATGATCCATCAAGATTGATAGAGACTTCTTGATCCTCATAGAAATTATAGAAATTATGTAAATGTTGAACAAATGTAGCATTTCTAGGACTTACCAGTGGTCTCATATCCATTTTTATTAAACTTATGAATTAAAAACATGACTTGCTTGGAATTTGTGAACAATAATAGATTTCGTTCTTGATTTGCAGCTGTGCTTTTGTCAATTTATATGATTGATTTCTGCAAACATCTATTCTCTATCACTTTCTTTTTAATATTTTCAATCTCTATTATCTTTCATAAGATTTAAAAATTCCTTGTCATAATAGGACCCAATCCATCAACTAAAGAATTCCACAAACTGAACACAAGCTTTAATTGTTATTAGAATGATATGTAAAATAAGAAAATATTACATGGATTGCAAACAACAAGAGTTCATATGACATTTGAATAAGCTGATAGGTACTTGATCAAATCCTAAATCAGATTTCTACTAGCGAGATTGCAAAATTACTCAAGCTAAGAGCATATGTTTGATCTTTATGGACCCTCTAGATCTCTAGTACTCGATCCCAAAATTATTTGACGCCAAATGATCTTGGATCCCTTGTACTTACGAGAACATATCGAGGAGATTGATGGATCAAAATAGAGATGTTGCATCAATGGTAGATGGGTGAAGGTACAATCACTAAGAAAACTTTATGTACAAAGATTCCTATGAATAGGAAAAGTAGTCTGATATTGGTAGGGCCCACTGTGCTTTCCTATACTCTTGGGTCCTCTTTTTAACACAGCACTATTGACACATGATAATGGTGTTGTACTCCTTATGTCCTTCCCACTGTAGCTTTAGTGACACATGCTAAAGATCTTCACCCAAGTCATAATCCTCTTGTCGCTTTGGAAAGAAAAGTTTATTCTCCTATTGATTCCATCTGATATCTGGTCTCCCTCAATTCTTCGTGCTACTTTTGCAGGTGCAATCTTGCCGAATTTCTTGTTGATGATAACTTTAGGCATCCATTCCCAATCCAAATGATAGAATTCTAACTGTGGGAGATGGTAATTATTTGGTCCAACCAGGTAGTCAGTTAACCTGGTACATATGTGGCTTGCAAAACGCCTCTTGAGTTTTTTGAACATCACCCAAGTTCCATCATCTAGTAACCTATTAGTAACATTGGTGATCTTCAAAAGTATAGCTTCCAAAGTTTAATCTGTTAACAAAATCTAATTTGCAAATTCTTAATAAATTTCTTCTGAGATGGGGTGGCCACCAATGATCATCAAATTACATTGATAGAGATCAAATGAACAAAAACTTCTAAGTTGAAGTGAAATAAGTGCTTTGAGAATCAAACCATCATATTATTCTGGCCCGTATCACCAACAATCTTGTATTAAACTTATAACTTCACATAATCAATAATCAATTATCTAGATACCAATGATCGAGTAGAACTTCTATGATATCAACAGGTTAGACAGGATTTTGATTTTAGCTAGTGAAAACTGTTGTTGCTACTAGCTCTCTAGTCAAAGTGTCTGCAGTTGAATTATCTTATACTTTGATCCACTGAATTTCTAAATCTTAACTCATAGATTCAAAACACCATCGTCCAACTCTTCCTCGAGCTAGATCTTTATCTAGCTTATTCTTTATGAGACTTCTCATGGCTTGATTGCTTGTTTTGACAATGAAATATTTTGGCTTTAGACATATTTTGAACTTTTCTATTCCTCTTTTGATAGTCAAAATTTCCTTTTCATGATGTTATATTCTTCTTGTGTCTGCGAGACTGCCATACCTGTATCCATAAATTTCCTTTTCTTGTCTGGATATTTTTGTGTTAGCACAATAAGTCAAGTTGTATTTGAAGCATCAGTATATAGGACTAGTCGAATACTAGGTTGTGGCATCTGAAGAGCTGGTAACTTAATACATTTTTCTTTAATTTCTCTGACAACTCTAGTAGCTTTATTATCCCATTTCAGTCCTCCTTTTGAGATGTCTTTCTAGTTGCTGCCATATCTTGGTAGAAAGGAGACACATAATTTAGAATGCGGGGTTGTACCCTTACCTTTCCTTGATCTAAATGCAAACAAAGAAAATCTATGTCTGTGCTTCCTACAACCAGTTTCTTTTCAGACAAACAAATTCCTCTTTTCTTGATAGCTTCCAAAAGCAGTTCCAGATGTTGCTTATGTTCATTGAGGAATTATAAAATACAATTATGTCATCTATATATACAACACATAATTTCTTTAAATGTTTCAGAGCATTATCCATTTTGCTTTGAAAGTATGTAGGTGTAGTGCTAAGGCCGAAAGGCGTGACAGTCTCTGTGATTATAGGGTAACTGAAAGAAACGAAAGCATTGAAAAAGGAACAACTAAAGTAACAGAATGTTACACCGAGTTGAGCATTAATTAAATAGAATATAATTCTAATACCCCCCCTTAATGCTTAATCTATCAACTACACCAAGATGCCCCCTAAATCTAACAAACTTATCCGGGCTCAAAGACTTGGTGAGAATATCGATAGTCTGATCCTTTGTCGGAACATATTGCAATTCTATGGATCTATCTTTGACAAGCTGGTGAATGAGGTGACAATGAAGATCAATATGCTTTGTTCGTTCATGGAAGACCGGATTCTTGGCAAGTTTGAGCACCCCTTGATTGTCACAATATAAGGGGGAAGGTCCTGCTTGAGACATTTGCATGTCCGAGAGCATCCTTCGAAGCCAAACTGCCTCACAAGTTGCTTTAGCAACTCGATATTCTACTTCAGTCAAGGAGAGAGCCACTGCCTGCTGCTTCTTGCTGGTCCATGTAATTGCACTTGTACCCAAATTGAATACATACCCTGAAGTAGACTTTTTGTCATCAACAAAACCTGCCCAATCTGAGTCTGTATAACCAATCAGCTTTAGATTTTTGCACCTCCCATATAAAATGCCAAGGTCAGAAGTGCCTTTAACATATTTCAGCACACGCTTCGCTACAACCCAATGTTCAGCTTTAGGGGCTGACATGAAGCGAGAGATGTAGCTCATTGCAAAGCTAAGGTCAGGTCGAGGGGTAGCAAGATAGATGAGGCTGCCCACATGTTGCTTGAATTCTAATTCGTTCTCCACGGGTGAATCTAACTGAGCTGATAACTTTAGCCCTTTCTCCATAGGTGTAGATGCTGGTTTGCAATCTGTCATTCGGAACTTGTCCAACAAGCTCTTGGCATACTTCAATTGTGAAATGAAGGTACTGCCAGTAGATTGCTAAACCTCTATATTGAGGCAATAATGGAGGAGTCCCAAATCTGTCATGTCAAATGATTGACTAAGATTATGTTTGATCTCCTCAACCAGATGATCTGAATTGCCAGTAATGATTAAGTCATCAACATAGACAACTAGGAACAAGATATCATCACCAGTTCGATTGACATACAAATTAGAGTCAGAAGGACTTCGTTGAAGGCCATGATCAATAAGTTATTGATCAATCTTCATGTACCAAGCCCGTGGTGCCTGCTTAAGGCCGTAGAGTGCTTTCACCAATTTGCATACTTGGTGTTCTTTACTAGCAACCTTGAAACCAGGAGGTTGCGTCATGTAAACTTCTTCCTGCAAATTACCATTGAGGAAGACACTCTTTACATCCATTTGATGAACTTTCCATCCAAACTGAGCTGCTATCAAGAGGACAAGCCAAATGGTACTCATCTTGGTTGTAGGAGCAAAAGTCTCCTCATAGTCAATGCCCTTTTGTTGTGAAAACCCTTTGGCTACCAACCTAGCCTTGTATTTATCAAGGGTTCCATTAGCCTTATGCTTAACCTTATAAACCCATTTGCAGCCTATGGGTTTCTTCCCATGTGGAAGATCTGAAAGCTCCCCAGTGTGATTTTACATGAGACTGTGATGTTCAGTTGTCATAGCCTGTTCCCACTCAGGTGTGCCTTTAGCTTCTATATATGTCTGAGGCTTTGAAATGCTATGAAGGTTGGCCATAAGAGCAAAGTTCACTGTATTTTGCTGTTTGCTCTTATTTTGAGCAGATCTACCCTCTAGTAACTCATCATCATGGAGAGCACCAATCATCGAAGCCCACCATTTAAGCCGTAGAGTAGATGAACCAATATCGAAATCAGGAGGAACAACCTCTACTAGATCAGCTAGAACTGATATATTTGGAAGAACATCCAGATCGTGCTGAATAGGGGCTGGTGGTGGAAGCGGCTGCTGAGGTGCTTGCACCTTTGCGGAATCCCTCCCATAAAGTGGACCAAGTGGAAGATAAACACCCAAATCAAAATCTTTTTGAGGCTGATCCTAAGAACAAATAGGAGAAGACTGATAGAAGAGCCCACCATTCTCCTTAACCACGACATCATGACTGAAGATTAGACGATCAGTGTCTGTATCGATCAGTCTGTATGCCTTATGGTTCTACTTCTCACTATAACCTGTAAACATGAGTTTCTGGCTCTTGGAATCCAACTTAGTGCGTTGAGCATCAGGTATCCAAACATGAGCAGTGGAGCCAAAAACCTTCAGGTGACTAATGTTGGGCTTACATCCAGACTAGGCTTCTTCAGGAGTCATCTTCTTCACAGCATGAGTAGGAGATATGTTTCGAAGATATACAGTAGTATACACTGCTTCAGCCTAGAAATTTTTAGGAACATGTCTATGTTCCAACATAGAACGTGCCATTTCTGTAATGGTGCGATTGCAACACTTGACTACACCATCCTGTTGAGGGGTGTAAGGTGTGGTGAATTGGCGCTTTATGCCATGTGCAACACAAAATGTGGAGAAATCTTTGGAACAAAATTCCCCTCCATTGTCAGACCTAAGAATAATAATAGAAGAACCAGATTCTTTTTCCACCAAGGCCTTAAATTGCTGAAATATGCTCAACACCTCTGATTTAAGCTTCAAAAAATACACCCACATCTTTTTGCTGAAGTCATCAACAAAAAGTAAAAAATACCTGGATCCAGTGACAGAGAGTGTGCATTGGACCACATACATCAGTGTGGACCAAATGTAAAACCCTTGAAGCTTGCCATGAGTCGCCATCGGAGAAAGGAGTCCGATGTTGCTTTCCAACCTGACAAGCCTCGCAAACTCCATGAATTTGAGTCTAAATCGTAGGTAGACCACCAACGAGATCATCTTGTGATAACTGAGAGAGATAGTTCATGTTTAGGTGCCCATAATGTTGATGCCAGAGATGGCTGATAGAAGTGCTCCTGGCTTCCATAGCGTGTTGTTGAGAATCACCAGAATCAACAAGTCTATAAAGACCATGATACTCAAGTCCCTGAATGACTGTAGTCTGTGTCTCTCTATCAACAATATTGCATGTATGCACACTGAAGACGATGTCCAACTGAGGAGAGTGAGTCATAATCTGACTTATAGAAAGTAAGTTCATCTCCATGCAACATACAAAGTATACATCAAGAAATATCAAATTTCTCCCACCAAACTTAATCTGAATGTTGCCCTTGCTGACAACAGTATACTTTGCGCCTCCTACAAAGATAATTGAATCTCTGAAAGGCATGTACTGAATGAACCAATCCTAACGATGCATGAAATGGTGTGAAGCACCAGAGTCAATGTACCAAGCATAAGTGTTTGTAGGATCTGTAGGACTTTATGCCATGAAAGCAAAGAAGGCAAACTCCTTCTGCTTGCGTTCTAGACTCTCCTTGCTTGCCTTGTGCAGAGGCCAAGTGTTTCCAGCAATCCTTCTTCATGTGGCCAAACTTGTGACAATAATTGCACTGAATATTCTTCAACTTCAAAGAATTTGAAGATTTCCTTTGATTGTGTTACTGAAAGGACGAAGGTTTGCCATTATTCTTCTAAAATGTCTTTGCAGGGAATGCCTACACTGAAGAGGATGAAGTGGCACTAGTGCCAAACTGTTGTTTCCAACGATCCTATTGTAGAAGTTTATTGCAGAGATCTGGAAACGTCAAGTCAACATTAGTTGCTGTAATGTTGAGCGTCTCAATAAAGTGCTCATATGGATGCGGTAGACTCTTCAGAGTGATCACCACCATATCTTCGTCCTCCATTTTCCGACCAATAGCCTCGAGCTAATCTCGAATGTCCTTGATCCTAGTCAAGTGTGTCTGTAGAGGTGTATTCTCATCCATGATGATGGAAAACATGTTCTTCAGAAAGAACACGACTCTTGTCGGAAGTCTCATGAAGAGCTTTCAAAAGATCCCAAATCTCCTTCGCTGATTTACCTGAAGGAACCTGAGGTAACTGGTCATCAGTGGCTGATAATTTTATGAGCATAATGGCTTCTCGATTTTGCTCATCAAAATTCACCTGATCCTTATTAACTGTGAGAGGTCGTATCGTGGTGCCCAAAACAATCTGGTGAAGACATCGATACTCAAATATCGTCATCATACGCTGCTTCCATGTGTTGTAATTGCGACTGTTGAACTTCTGACTGTTGTCCAACAAGATGTTGGTCAAAGATGCCATGCTTTAGGCTTTTTGAGGCATGAAAATCAAAGATGACACAAGTAGATAGACGACACAAAATTCGAGACAACACACCCTGTACTTAGGAAGAAATCTGAACACGAATCTCGAGGCACAAAGAAGAATTTTTGTAAATTGAAAACATGAAACCCTAGGTACAAAAAAAATACCTGAAATACTGATTACACAAATTCCAAGGCAAAAATAAGGATTGAAAACAGGTTCAAATCTCGAGGCAAAAATAGGTACAATTGGCATGAATCCCAATGTATGGATTTCTGACAAACCCTGAAAAAAATTAGGAAGACCCAAAAAATCTTCGCGAAAAGCCCAGAAATAATTTGTTGTTAGAAAAAATATTCGACCTCAAAATCAAAGGGTTTTTTAAAAAACCCTAGTCATAGCACCAAAAAATAATTTTTTCCCACGATTTTGCAAAAAAACTAACAGAAATCCAACGCCAAACAACAGGAAATTTGCTGAAAACGCACGCCTAGAATAATAAGAGAAAACGCAACTGAGAACATGTAGAAATCGCGTCCAGCAAAATACTGAAAATTGTGGCTCAAAAAAACCTTAAAAAAAAGCGTTCAGACAGTTGAGGAATTGTGCCTAGAAAGTTTGATAGAGCACAACTTAAAGTATTCAGCAAAACACGAAAATAAAAACACGTTCTCCAAGACGCGAATTTTATTTTTGAGACACTTGAACACGCGCCCAGAATTGCGTCAAAAACCAGAGAAAAAATGGGATGAGAAAGAAGACCAGAAATTGGATTCGAACCTGACGAAATCCGCGACCACAGAGTGCAAAAAGACACGGCCAAAAATTGGAAATAATCGCTGCTAGAAAGATCTTAAATCGCGCGCGCAGAGAAAACGCGTCAGAAAACGCGAAAAGGAGGTCGCAGGGCTGAAACAGCAAAGGAACCCGACCATAAAGCACGAAAAATCGACTATCAGAGAAGAAACGTGTCCAGATTACGTCTTATAAAAGCCATGAACAAAAACAATGAACTGCAAAAGCAAACCGCCTAGAAATGGAAGCGAGAGGGTTTCTTCAGGGCCGCGCAAAAAAAATAAATTTGGATTATGGCTTGAAAACAAAACCCACGAAAAAATTAGAGCCCAAAATTTATTTGCTCTGATACCATATTAGGTAAAAACTGATTATCGTATTAACATCAAAGAAAGACTAAATAGATTACAAAGTAAAGTACACAATAATCATGGATACGTGATTATAGGGTAACTGAAAGAAACGAAAGCATTGAAAAAGGAACAACTAAAGTAACATAATGTTACACTGAGTTGAGCATTAATTAAATAGAATATAATTCTATTAGTCTCCTTGGGGTACTAAGAATGTAGGTTGGTACTTATCAACTTCTTTCACTTTTATTTGCCAGAATCCTAATATACAAACTTATATAAAATTTGGCAATTAGCCACTTGTGATTAAATCGGCAGTAAAATGTATTAGATAGTTGAATGGTAGGATACTATCATTCAATAGTTTGAAATTTTTACAAAACCTCTTCTTCCCTTTGGCTTGCTATGCAAGCTTGTTTGCAAGAAAAGCTCGGCATGAGAATGGGATCTTGTTGGTTGTTATGAATACTCCATCCATGAGTTCCTGTAAATGTTTATCTGTTTCTGCCACTTCTAAGGGACTTAGTAGGTCTGTACGTTCATGAGGAATCTTCCCTTTACATTCTGATCATATGCTTATATCTCGCATTCTTCTTGGTCCAAAACTCCAGTGGATTCAGACTGCAACATTCTATAGCAAGTCTTTATTGAATCTAGGCAAGTGTACTATCTTAGATCATTTTACTCATATGCACTTGATAATTTGACTTTCTTTGTTCTTTGTTAGTTGCCTTGTCTTGATGATGCTCTTCTATTTTGTTGGACCATTCATCAGCAAATTTCACCAATCTTTGTGCTGGAAATTTGAGAATAGGAATCTTTATCTGTTGGCCATGTTTCATGGTAAAAATACTTATTTTTCTCATAACAAATGTGAATGTTGAGAAAGACATGGCCTACCAGAACATCACAATCCATGTTGTTAAGTTCCAAAAGGTCAGCAAGATCAAACTTCCTTAGAGATAAAAATGAACATCTTGGACAATTCTCCCTATTTTTAGGGGTTTTCTTGTGATTGAATGCCAATTAGAAACATCAATCCTTTCCTTTCAATATTTTTAGGAATAGCCTTAGTTTTAGCAAATGGTCTGGTAGATCCACAACCTACAAAGCAATCTAAACTATAAGGCTTGTAATCAAGAAACTCAAAAGTAGACTTGATATGTGCACAAATATGCACAAAATAAACTACTGATATGGTTTCTTGTTTTTCCTTGGGTTCTATTGCAATCAGAATTAATTTTCTTTAATTATTGTTGGCCTTTTTCCCAAGTCATTTGAAACTCTCCTTTGTTTTAAGGTTAATTTTTTGATTTCTTTATTCTCACAGTTTATTCGGTCAAGCTTTTTCAACAATATACTCATATCAGAAGATGAGGATTGATTTGTAATAGTTACTGTTGTCATTTCATGCCCTTCTCCTTTTATTTCCCATCAATTAGAACCAATCTGAGAAATATTAAATGGGCTAGTTGTGCTTAAAAAGGTGCTTCTGGTTGTTGTGTTTTTTCCCCATTTCATGCCTTAGTCAAATGCACAAGTTGAAATAATCAGAATTGGTTCCCAACAAGGTTGCCACAACCTTATCCGGACTTGAAATGGTTATATTTTCTAACTCATTGCAAAGGGGCAAGTGTTTTGTCATCGATGATTTTATATGACTTGAGAGCCTCTCCAAGTTCTTGAAATTGGTTTGAGTGCCAACAACCAAGGGAGGAAGCAAAAAGAGGCAAGTATAAGTTATTTCAGCCTGTTTCATAGGTTTTGAAAATTTTGTTGGAAGCTATCAAGGCTGTCAAAACCATTTAAAAGGCCGGCAAGCATGAAGAAAGGAAGTGAGGAAAAGTGGCCAAGTAAGAAAAGTTAAGTTTTGACAAGTTTAAGTGGTTCTAGAACTCATATCAACTTCTGATGAGGTTGTCACAACCTCGTTGGAGCCTGAAAGGGTTCTTTAAACTAGTTCTATCTTCGACTCCAACGACCAATGAGCAAAAGAAGAAGCCATGCCAAGCAAGAAGCAAGCAGTAGAGATGAACCAAAGAGGAAGAGGGTAAGAAGTGTTAAGTTGCACAATTTCATAGAGGTTTTGAAACTAGTGTCAGCCACTAGTGAGGTTGTCACATGCGACAAGGTTCTCAAAATCTGCTCCTTTGCCAACACAAAATGTTGATGTGGAAAGAGAACCAAAAGGGCAAAAGATGGACAAAGAGAAAAGATGAAGGCATAGATAAAACTAGTGATAGGGAAGAAAGAAGGAGGAAATAAAGAAAAGATTTATTGGAAGTCTTCAGAGGTTCCAAAACCTCTGTTGGCTCCCAACGAGGTTCTCATAACCTTTGTTGAAGCCCGACAAGGTTCTCAAAACTTGTTCATTTGTTGACGTCGACTGCCAATGAGTAGAAAGGGGTGACGTTGAGGCTTCTTTCTTCTGCCTATCACTCTGCAACACCATTAATTCCCATGCAATACATTCACCAACCACCAAATCTGTCAAGTACCCATAAATCATTGGTTTATGATCAGCCATGCTTTATTCAATGTTGTGGACATCCCTTCTAACAACACCATTACCCAAGCCGTATTTTTCAGCGAACTTCTTGGGCATATATGATCTTCTAATTGACCATCAATATAAAGAATGTTCTTTCATGCCTAAGTTGGTAAGATCATTGCACACAATTATGCAAAATAAAAGTGCAACACACTCATTTTGTAAGGGGGATTCCTTCTTAGTTTCTTTCCAGAGACTTGCATGCTCTACAAATCTACCATTGTAAACATTCTCCATGTGTTTGAATTAATAAAGTTGTTCTATTTTCACCTCTTCTCACTTCTAACCATAGTTCCACGAAGTTTCGTGATGGGTAGATACGGGGACGTGTGGATGGGTTTTCGAGATAGGGGGACCAATGGCCTAAGTTTGGGGACGACGGGGGGACGATGGTGTGGTGGCGACAGGGTGCTGAAATACATATAGTACTTGAAAAAATATTTATAAAAAGATGTATAAGCATAAGAATTTTACATCTTGGAGACAACTAGGAGTCCCTTAGACATCTTGAGGACACCCCGACGTCCTCAAAGTCCTAGCGGCATCTTGGAGACGACGACGTTGGTGGTGGGATGGTGGCGATGGTGGTGGGCTGGTGGGGGGGCGTTCCCCCCAAGTCCCCAAGTCTTCGAGACGGGGACATCTAGGAAACACGAGGTTGTTGGGGGGGGTGGCGGGGGAACGCGTCCCCGTGGAACACTGCTTCTAACATATTGTGTAAATCTCCTTACCTTCATGTTTGAATGGATGTTTACTACTTCTATGCACGTATGCTTTGTAAAGCCTGTTTGCAAGGACTATCTATGGATATCTTCTTCCCTCTTAGTATCTATCAAATCCCTTACCTTCATATTTGTATGTAGGAGTTAGTGAAATAGAGGATTGTGTGAGTTCTCTTGTAGCTTTAATTGATTTTCTATGTTGTTGTGGGCGGAAGGAAATTCGTCTAATATTGGTGCATCACCTTTTCCTTTTCTGCATTCCTTCTTCTCCATTTTCCCCCAGCGAAAAAATTGTAGAATAGGATTAGTTTGTAAGTTTAATCTGTGTTGGGTTAGACCAATACATGTGTCTAGGTTTAGTAAAGGAACCTTCTTTGGAGGTATGATCTCAATTGCAAGGTCCCACACCTTGATATCATTCCATGTTTCAATGAAATGCTAGGTTGTGTCCAACAAGGGTGCAATTTTAGTTGATAATATTTACTTTCTTCTTATCTTTATTCTTGTTCTCAGTTTCCTTATCTAAGTTGGTCTCATGATATTTTTTTTAGATGATGCTAGGTTGGCTATTTTCTTCTTTTTCTTTCTCCATTTTGGTTCTCTATAACTATGATTAGAAGATTGTTGTTTTCTATACAATTTATTTTCTTTCATTAATTTATCTTTTTTTGATCTGAATTCTACAATCTACCTCATTTTGTTTTTCCTTGCTTTCTTCATTTTTTTCTTTAGTCAAAGCCTCTTTATTTTCAATAGAAATTAATTTTGATTTAACAACTTTTATCTTTGAGGGTCTGTTAAATAAAATCTTCTTCCCTTTCTTTTGATGATTCTTTAGATGAACTTTTTCTTTGATGCTTTAGTATTGTTTCTCTTGTTAATCTATCTCTGATCTTAGCATATTGTTCTATTATAGGAACTAGCTCATAATATTTTTCATTTGGATTTTGCATTGCGTAGCCAATTGATAAAACATCCCACCACGGTTTTGCTTGTTTTGATTAAAAGGAGGTTTTGGTTGGAAAATTGTGGTCCTTATTGGGGAAAATATTCCACCCAACTCTGCCATTTTCTTTATTCTTGTAGGAATATTAGACTTTCCCATACGAGCATACCTTTCATTTGCTCCCCATTCTTCTCCCTTGCCTTTGTTGTCGTTTCAAACTTTCTTCTACTAGCATGCCTTTCATTTGAACCTCAACTCCTCAATCCTTCACTCCAAGTTACCATTTGGAACTAGAGTTTCAACCATCCCTTTACCTTTGTAATCCTCGATACTCGACTTTTGATGTTTTTTTTCTATACAATTTTTCAAAGTCATTGATGTGGGAATACTTCTAATTTAGTACAAGGTATGAAGTATTCCCAAATCCCAGTCCTCGATATTTTCGCATCACTAACTCATGGGATTGCGGGTTTGGATGTTTCCTCATTTTGGTACCTTGCAAGAGGTACTCTCGACTACTAATCCTTGACGTTTCATATTGTATTACCTTATTGAAATCACAAGTTTATACCTATTCTTATGTGCATGCTTAAACGAATGAATTCCTTGTCATCCTCGACTTTCGATCCTAGATCCTTGACAATGGCATGGATGTTGAGGTATCCCCAACCCCCAATCCCCATAATTCCAAAAATTCTCATGTTTTGCATTGTTTGCTCCCACCTACCTCCTTGCATGACATAGAGTGCCATTATTGACCTGATTGGACCTTGCAACTATCTAATTGGATTTTCCCTCCCAAAAACAATTTTCACATCTCAAGAGCATGGATTCAGATGTTCTTTTGGTGGTGGATGATGAAGACAACACATGTTGCCATTAATGTGGTGGTTGCATTGCAATTCTTGATGGTCCTTAGTCTTGATCTAATTTTTTTATGTCAAAGATTTTGTAGGATCTAAGCTCACCTTACATGCAATATCCATTGACCGCTAATTCCTCCTCGATTATTAAAGTGATAGGGCAACCAACAAAGTGGTATATATGCTAGTTCATTTTCCAAAAAGGTCAGTTATTTTGCATTTCCATGCAATTGTGAGCCAAAGGAGCTTTTGATTTTCAACCCTTGCAAGTCCAGTTGCCATTAGAGCAACAAATGTTGGTAAATCTCAAGGAGGTTAATATTGTAAATGATTATTGTAGTTGAATGTCTCCACGGTTCCATTGGTGAATTTTTTAGGAAGTTCTAGCTTAAGGTTTCCTCTTGCTAGTTCATTGGTATGAATGTAATTGAAGATTAGATGAATGAGACAACATTTTAAGTCATTACAAGCTTTGTAATGGTCTTTTCTTCATTGCATATGAATTTTTGTAGTCTGGGATGGATTACGAAGTATGCTTAGTTGCTTGATATCATTATTTGTGGTGTATATATATGCATAATTCATATCTCCTTATGATTTCAATTTGTTGTCTCTTATGGTGTTCGAGAGCAATCTAATTTTTTCTCTCATTTCAATGTACTCGACTCTACCATGGGAGAGGATCGAGTTAGACAAAGTTTTGCAGATAGCTTAGAAAATCACAATTGCCAGATGAGTTTTTCATCACACCTAGTTGCTGACAAAGCAGAGGTTTTCGTCTCTACTCCATCCTCAAGTTTGTCCAAATTCTAATGCCCAATATCTCTAGAAAAGCTCATGTTAATATCAATCATGTAGTCGACCTAAATAGGCCGGCTAAGATAGGACTAAAGTTTTATTTAAATTTAATTATTATTTAACATTATTTAAATATAATTATTTTGGTGTTTAAAAACACCATTT
This sequence comes from Sequoia sempervirens, assembly GCA_007258455.2. NCBI lineage: Eukaryota > Viridiplantae > Streptophyta > Pinopsida > Cupressales > Cupressaceae > Sequoia > Sequoia sempervirens. The sequence continues at coordinate 108,905,585 of VDFB02000002.1, read as the reverse complement.
GCTTGCCAAGATTTAAATTAGGGACTAGTCAAGGGCAGGGACATGACACCCTTGCTTGATTATAAGTTAGAGGTTAGTTTCTTTGAGTTTGATGCCCCTGGTGCTCATAGAACGAATTGGACTTAGGGATTTGGGATCAAGAACTCTAAGCCCAAAAGGGGGGAGAGAGAGAGAGAGAGAGAGAGAGAGAGAGAGAGAGAGAGGGGGGCCTATTTCGTTATATTTTAATTCAAATACTTAATTCTAACCACCTTTTCCCTATATCTATTGTACTATTTTGGACAATTGTTTTCTTTTTCCATATTTGAGGTAAATGGCAACTTCATCTAAGATAAATACATATAGAGATGTGTTAGTGAGATGACATGCATATCCATGTCTTGCTACTAGGTTACCCCAGTATGTTCAATTTCACACTAGGCACTAGGATGAATATGGGACCATGGATTCTTAATGCCAACAATGTATGATCAAAGGTTAATTATTCAATTCAAATTCTAGTTATTGTTGCAGTTGTTATCCATATATTCTACAAAATATAATAACGTGAATTGAAAATTTGATATTTAGAGCATTGTTATGGACATGGCCCTTACCTATTCAAGCTGGTCTAGTAAACCTCGCATTGGTACTATTTAATGAACATACAAATTTCCATTGTGACTTGACAAGGTCAACTCCCTCAATTAGATATCAATTCCATTTTGGCTCAAAATATACTTTTGATGACTGTGAATACAAGCATAACATACTTATCTCTGAGAACACTCTATCTATAATTTCAAAAATTTAAGTTTTGAGCATTTGCAGCCAAAGATATATCCGTAGTCTCATTAGCACTCATTGATTCAATTGTTGGATTCTTTAATCTTTGCAAGGACTACTTTTATATATGCATTTATTACTATACTTAAAAGATTTTTGTTGTGTTATATTTCAAATAACAAGAATTCTTTGGACATACTATTTGCATGTAACAATTGGAAAAAGTAAAAGTTGTGCATGGAAAATAAATATATAAAATTAAGAAAGTTAGAAAGACATTGGCAAATGGACCAATAATGATTACATCTGAAATTCTAATACAATTGGTCAATGGACCAATGCCTCTAATCATCCCCAAAGGCCATGCCAAACTCCTCATTATTCAAATTGCTAGACTCCTTGTGGTCATGCTCCTCTAAAATAATACCAACCAACCTTGTGCCAAACAATGTTGACTCTGTTAGCTTTATATACCTTCAAGTTATTAGACTCTCCTTGTATGTACGTTTGTTGTCATTGAGATGCAAGACACTATGTCCCTCTTAGAGGTAAGCTTATTTATCTTAATCGAGTGAATGAAGCTATAATTGGACTAGTTCTTCTTAATAGTAGAATAATTAGAAGTTTGGGAAAATAGACAAATAGCTATTGTGGTTGTCAAAGAATGAGGCTGATGCATAATCCACTATAGAATTGGTTCCTCTTGTGCCATAGTCTCTCTATTTATCTTGGCCTCTTCTAGTTATCCCTTAAGAGTGGCAAGTTTTGTCCACTTAGTTCAAATGAATGTGGCATTCTTAGTCTCTCTATTTATCTACTAGGCATTTGCGTATACCACTTAGGGTTCAGTGTATAGGTAGCCACATGCAAGGGAGTGTTGAGCTTCTCCCACCTTTGTTGAATGATTGGTTGAATATGTTCATGAGAGAACCACGGTGTGGGGTCTTTCTCTTGTACAATGACCTTCATTTGGCCAAGCATACAGTTAATGCACCCCTACACCTCTCCAAGGCTAGGTGCTTTAGAGTCCCCATATTTGATGATTGTGAAGATTGCAACAATCATAAAGACAATTTATGTCAATCAGCTCAAAAAATGTCACTCATTACCACCTCCTTCAGCCTCTTCCCTTGCTCTAGCTAATTCCACTCTATTGTCTTGACCAATAGTTGCAATGCCTCTTGCAACTCAAGTATCCTCTTTAAGAGGATGAAGTATGATTCATATCTAGTCTCTATAGGTTTCAAAAACTTCTTCTCAAAGAAGGTATTGAATAGTGTATGTGAATTGTGGTGGTTGTAGATAAACATTTGAACATTTTTAGCATCATTGGTGACTTGTTGATCTAGCCAATTTTTCCCAAGTCCTTGAGTGCATTATTCATGGGACACATACACAACAAGAGTCCACCAAATATGTTTGTAGGTTGCATCCATCAATCTCCTTGTAGCTTTGCACACATAAGCCACATGTCCCACTACTTGCACCACATTCTTCAGCCAAACCTCCTTAATTGTATCTCTAAGGATTTGGAAATAATAATTGACATCCTTGTGGTGCCATGAACAATTAACAACCCCAATGAAGTAAGGATCCTCCGTACATATGACCAAAATTTGATGAATGGATGATGCCTAATGTTCTTCAACTTATCCATGACTTTGGTACATCTACTAGTGATCCATGTAGCCTTCACTTTCTCTATTAAAATATTAATTTTGGAATAGTTCTTATCCAAGATTTTTGTCCTCAATTTTGTGTCCCTTTGTGGCACATGTGAAGGTCTTGCACTTTATCTTTTCTAGAACCTCCCTATAAGAAGGGGAGCGGACCACATGGAGTGGAATGTCACTTGTAAAGATGAATTTGCCAGTGGCATCAGTTGCTTCATCCATAATTTTCACATTGAATAACTATGCCACAATGTTTGGAGCATCGCTAGTCACTCTTATGTTTTTGGTTAGGCTTTGCTGCCCCAAAATTAGATGGAAAAGTAGGAAATTGTGGCCGTTGGAAAGTACTAGTACTAGTGGGAGTGGGAAGCTTAGGTGGCATGGTAGTAGTTGTAGTTGTGTTTTCGTCAACACAACCCCACCATTTATTTATTTCAGCCCTTTGTTTGAGTGCCATGGTGCCGTATACCTTAATTACTTTGCTTGGGATGTATGCAACAGCTTGAAAAAAATGACACTTCCACATCCTAATGCCGCTTGATAACCTAGGTTTTTGTTGTACTTTGGTTGCAAATTGTCTTAAAGGGGACTTCTTATTGAAGGGACCCTTGGCAAATTCTTCTAATAACTTGGAATGGTAACAAAAATTGCACTCCCAACAAAACTAGTTGTCCCCGACTATGCCCCCCTTCATCTAATATTGGAGTCTTAGATCAAACCTTGATAGGTTCTCTTTGACTCGCTTTGTCACTCATGTTGTGAGAAGTAGAAGTCATAGTGACATTCTAAGAGATGGAATCTATGATTTAAATTTTAAACCAAAGTTGGAAAACTCGGGCTCGGGACTCGGCATGGACTTGGGAAAAAACTCGGCTAGGACTCAGCAAAAAAAAAAAAAATCGTATTTTTTTAAAAAAGAAGAAGAAATTAATGCATTTAGAGAACATAAGAGCCTAATTTGATTATCAATTTGTCCTAATTCAAAGATTACACATGTCATATGATCATCAAACTCTCAATAATTGAAATTTCATTATTCATACTCATAGTTTCAAACTTTCAAAATGTATAACAGCATCATAAGTTTATACATGTTTACATATAATCATATGTCAAAATGAGGAAAACATTAACAACCAAATATAATCTCTATCTTCCTCTTTCCCCTCCTAATGGAAGTCAATTTTGCAGGCCTAGAACTAGTAGGTGCTATAGTATCCAAATGAGGAGATTGAGGAGTGGTTTCTTTATCTTCAAAAGTGTCTTCGTCCTCCACCATTGCTTCCAATCTTGCTGCTTCTTCTTCTTCTGCTGCTCTCTCCAATTCAGCAAGATCCTCATCAGTAAGGAAGACATCAACATCATCATTTTGTTTATCAATTATCCATTCACCATATGGATCAATATCATCCAAGTTGATGGACTCATGTGAAACCCTCCACCTTTCTAGTTTGAAGGCAAAGGTTGTACCAAACAAAAACTAAATCGTTTAGGTGCTGCTTTGTCAACCTGTTTCTCTTCTTTTTGTGAATGTTCTCAAATAAACTCCAATTACGTTCACACCCAGAAGCACCACATGGCTGCGACAAGACGCATATGGCTAGCTTTTGAAGATTTGGCATGCTAGCACCATATTTCTCCCACCACAAATCTACAAAAACACATTTAAAAATATAAGTATTAAGAAAAAGGTAAAAAATGTAAGAGTCAAGTTTCTAATTTCATCTTGTAGTATACTATTGAACAAATTTTTTTACCTGGTTGTTGTTTTCCTCTCCTTTGAATTGCTTGTTGTGAGGAAAAGAGTCTCCCCTCTGCACCCTTGTAGACCATGAATAGATAAAAATAAAATTAAATCAAATATAGAAAATTCATAGATAGTCAACAATGAACATTGCAAATTCATAAATAAGATGTAACAGATCTCACCTCCAACTCGTCAAACACCCTGTCTCTCATCTCATGATCAGGCACCATCTTATCGATGCATGTGACAAGCCCTGCCATGACCTCCTCATCAGCCTTAAATGTGTCAGAGAAGTAGAACTTCGGGTTCAAGAAGTAGGCAAAGGCATGTATCGGCTGGTGGAGTTGGTTTGTCCATCTCCGATCAATGATGCGCCAAATGATTTCATATTTTCTTTTGTTTCTGCCACAGTAATGTGAAATGGCCTCTTTGGCCCTATCCATGGTCTCATAGATGAAACCCATTGGCATGCCCTCTTCATCCATGATACGAAGAACCCTCACCAAAGGTTCTGTCACCTAAAAAAATGAAAACAAATGTTAAATTATTACAAAATTAACCCCTCAAAAGAAAAAAAAACAGCAAATAGATTATCATGTATAAAGTTTATTTTTGTGTTTGTTACTTACCCCAATCAACTCCTCTCCATTTTTGATGAATGTGTCATAAAAAACTATGCTCACAATCCTCTCCCCTTCAGGTTTAGTGGCAAATGGGGACTGCGACCAAGCATTGGACACAAACATTTGCTTGAGATGACCAATGGCACCAAGAATGCTTTACAATGTGAGGAAGTGGCTAGCAAATCGTGTCACTCTTGGTCCCACAAGGTCCTTGCCATTTGTGAATCTCCTCATCAAGGAAAGCACCCAAGTATGGTTGTAGATAAATTTTGTAACATTTTTGGCATCTTCAACCACACTTTTGACCATCTAATCTTCCAATGTCCTCTAGAAACAAGTCCAAGCAATGTGCAGCACAAAGAGACCATGCAATTGTGGGACGCCTCTTCATAAGTAGTCTACCTGCAGCTACATATGCCGCTGCGTTGTCCGTGATAATTTGGACAACGTTATCAACACCAACCTCTTGGATCACCCCATCTAATAAATTCATAAAGTCTCAACATTTTTGACTTCACTAGAGGCATCTATTGACTTTAGGAACACCAATCTACCATTAGAGGCCACTAAAAAGTTTAGGAGAGTCCTATTCCGTCCATTTGTCCATCCATTAGATAAAATGCTGCAGCCTTTTCTTAGCCAAAATTTCTTTTGCTCGTCAACCACAAGCCATGTATTTTTTACGGCTTCCTCTAGCAATGGCCCACTCAAATCTTTAGTTGTTGGGGTCTTAAACCCCTTACCTGCAACTGCAAGGACATTCACCAAACCTTCCCAATATGGGCTGCTTGCCACATTGAAAGGTAAATTATTGTAGTACCAAAAGTTTGCTGCTGCCATCCTAACTTTATGATGCTTTTCCTTATTCTAACCGGTACCTTCAATTGAAGGTTGTGCTCTTAGAACATTGCGTGGAATAAAGAAATTTGGTCTTGATGAAGGACCCTGGCTAGCACTAGCAGTAGCAGTAGAGAAAGAACCCTCAGGGCTCTCATCGAAAGATGAATGTGGCTGACAGATGCTTGGACTTGGGGTACCATGGGGCCTAGATGGTGTAGAAGTGGATCCACTCATCACTGCTGTTAGTGAACCCTTTGTTTTCTGTCTTTCATCTTTTTTCATCTCATAGTCAGCAAGAAGGGTCTTCATCTCTCTAATGATCTCAAGAGTCAAGTTAGTGCATACATCCACATTTTGCTCAGGTATTCTTGCAAGGTGGTATTTTAATCTGTTTATTCTGCTTGTCATCCATTTGTTGCATTCGGTACATGTCACCTGACCCTTTTTATTTCTTGGTATCCCATACTTCCACGCAGGGTATTTTCTCATCCCCCTTGGGTTTGAAGGTGACATTGCTATTTCAAGTTCAGCATGAAAAAAAAAGATCAGCAAGGGTTTGGTAAAAAATCAGCAAATAAATGAGATTCAAACATTTGCAAAAAACTAGAATGCAAAACCAAGCTAGAAATAGTAGGAATTAGGCAAGTAAGGGAAATAGAAAAAAATTTGGCAGCATTTCCCCTTATTTTTCTTGATTTTTCTGATTTTTAATTGAAGATAAAAAAAAAGAAGAGAAGCTAAATCACTTACCTGGCTCTATTATGATCTCCTTAGCTTGTCTTCTCGGCTTCTTCCAACCTCACTTCAAGTTGCAGGCCTGTATTTGGTAGATTAGAGGAGTGAAATGAGGAAAAAAAGAGGTTTTAAACCCTATTTTTGTCATCCTAGCCGACTAGGACAGTCCCTACACTGGACTCACATGATCCTAAGGTAGGACTCGCGAGTCCCATGCAGGGACTCTCTTGGACTTGACTCTTGAGTCCACGGCGAGTGGACTTGTCCATCCTGCAAATTCCCGAGTCTGCCAGTCTGCGGTGAGTCCTGAAGAGTCTTCAAACTATGTTTTAAGCCATTGATATTTCATAATGCAAGGGCTGAAGAAACAAAGATTTTTTGTTTGGTTTTTGTTTACTTTTAGGTCACACAAAGCTCAAAAGCAAAGGATACACAAAAATAGGAATCCTTGTTCTCCAACCTTCGTTAAACAGTTCAATTTTGTTTTTCTTACTTGAAGTTACATGAAGCATAGAAGAGGATATACAACAGATAAAATCCTGTTTGAGTAATATTAACAATTAATTAGCTATTGATGCAAATTTGCAAATAAACACAAATAATTTAATAAATAAATTTTAAAACCTAAATATTCCTGTTATAAATGTAAAGTTAAAATTTAAACCCTTAAATGTTGTTTTTAGGTTTGTCTAGCTGTTTTCAGTGGAAACAACAATTCAGCTACTTAAAACAACATTTTATAACCATATATGAATAATATTTTCAATATTGTATAATCTAAATTGAAGGAAAAAAATCTGTCATAGAATCATTGATTTCAGATTTAGGAATGAGCATTTAAAATAAAATTCACATATGCAAATCACAAAGTGTGAAGGGATGAGGATTAACTTGAAGGCTTGAAGACATGTTGAATGGTTGAAACTTGACCAGTTGATTGATGAAGACTTGGCACTTGCTCTTTGTCCTTCTATTACTCTCACTCTTGCTAATGGTCTTACTCTTGCAGCCTTGTTCAATGCTTTGATAGTGATTTGGAATGAAGGTGGTATTCATATTTATAGTTTTCCCTAAGTGTTTAGGGTGTGGGTGGGGCCCATAAACTACTAGAGTTAGGGTTAGTGGTCCAAATTTCCAAAAACTTGCTTTATTTTTTCTAATAAAAATTGCCTTATCAATTGTTTGAAGTTGGGTGACGTGCGACTGTCTTGAGTAGTTTTGAAAGACTTCTAGAAGTTTCCTAAATGCTCAGAGGACTTCTTAATATCCCCTTAATGTCCTTATTAGGGGGGATGCTCGGAAATCTACCCTCTTTGAGGAAGATGCCCCAGGGACATCTTACCTGTAGATGGCAGTGGGGGTTTGCCGTCCCAGTATGTTGGGGACATTACCATCCTCAATACATTAAGGTTTTGTTTCTTTTGAGGGGTGTTGGCGGAGGAGGAGCGGTTGGTTGGTGTGGCATTCACATCCTTGTGGAACACTGCCTGCCTTTTATGCTTCCCAGCAAGCTCTCCAACTTTTTAGAATTTTGAAATATTGACATGAAAGTTTCCACTAATCATGGTTGGGCTATTTTTGTAATTGTTTTATTATATGCATATAGTTATTAAAGAAGTGGTCTGTATGTTTAACTCAAAATTCATCTCAGAATGAATATGAGGCATTTTGCAATTTAAAGTTTTCATCTTTAACATTTGTGGTGAAGGCTGGTTTACCGTGTTGAGGTAGTGTGTCAGGACTAAGGTAGACATTGTGAAGTCCTTTCCTTTTATATTTCTTTGTGTATATGTTAAATATTTGGGTGTTGCCAAATGCAGGCTCTGACCCATGCAAGGGTACCTATTGTGAAATTTACCGACCCAGCAACTAATATCTCTTGCGACATATGTATCAACAATATTCTTGCAATAGTAAATACAAAGCTTCTTCATGACTATGCACAAATAGATGTTCGACTACAGCAACTTGCTTTCATGGTTAAGCATTGGGCAAAATGTCGAAAGATCAATGAGACATATCAGGGCACTCTTTCGAGCTATGCGTGAGTAATATAATGCTTTAAGCTTTTGGTTGTTTCATACAAGATGCAAATCTAATATGTGTCAGTAGTTTTTGTAAGAATTAACTCCATTTTATTATGCATAGCCACTAAATTTAACTTTACAGGTATGTGCTTATGTGCATTCACTTCTTACAGCAGCGCAAACCGGCAATTCTTCCTTGCTTACAGGTGAGCGGATTTTAAACTTCCATCAGATATGATTTCTTTCAACTTTTCATTTCTCTAGGACAATAGAATTCCATTTTTCTACTCATCATTTTCCAAAACCCATATGAATATAAATGTACGTATTCATTTCTTACAGTGTGTTAAATATTCTTATTTTTGTTTCCCTTGGTCCAAAGATCAAATATTTGTAAATGTTGAAAATCTTGCAGGAGCAACTTAGTCACAAGGAAGAGTTTTTTTAATTGTTTCTTTTGTGGAATTGTACAAATAATCTCCAACAAATGTTTTTGGAAATGGACAAAAAGAGATCATTGGTAGAAGCAAGAACTAATTATTTGTACTTTTTAAGTTCTTCAGCGTGTATATGCCATACCTGACACCCGGTGTGACTGGATACAGTTAGGTCTGTAAAGAGTATGCTCGTTATACTGTAACTTCTGTATTTTGTTTCTAGCAAGTTCTGATGGTGATAGTTCAGGTGTTTTGATCTTTTTCCTACGTTTAGATCTTTTGATATGCACAAGAACACTTGGTCTTCACATGTATTGTTTTGATTATTACTTTGCACTTTCTTTTCTGTTTTCCATGTCTTTTGTATGATACATGCTGGCGTGTTTCTCATTCTTTTGTATTGAAGAATGCATAATATTCGGATGTTATTGTAATAGTGGTTGTAGATCTTTTTTTTGGGTACTTGTGGTTGATATTAGAATGTGCAGTTCTGACTTATGGGGAGAATTTGGGTTTTCAAAAAAAATTAAAATATAATAAAATTACGAACTCAACAAAGATAATTGTCAAAACAATGGGTATGAACAGAAATATCACTTAGCTTTCTGTTTTAGAAAGAAAAATATCCTCCCAACTAAATCACAAACAGTAGTTCTCTGGTTATAGTGAAATCCTTTGAAGGCTAACATGAAATCACATTACTATCTTGATAGGACAATCAGTGCAGCGCAGGTTCCTCTTATTTATTAAAGGGATTTCACTTGCATTAGAGATACCATTACAATGCTTTTTCTACCTGCTCTCAAGTGTTTCTCCAGTAAACTGCCTTTGCAATTATGTTTGATTCTTTATCAGATTAGCTTCCACATCTTATGATTCTTTTGTGGTTTACTTGAGGAGCTAGGCCATATAGCTACTTGCACATCAGGCGAGGTCTTAATTAATGCTATTGTTAGGATGCATTTTAATGAAAATGCAAGCCAATCAATGTTTTCATTATAAATGATGAAACATGGATACCCATTGTCATGGTTCTTATAAAATTTTGTAGTTTCACATGTTGTTGAATATATCCTATCTGCCTTGTAGTAAAGACTTTAATATCCCTGTATCTAATACGAATACAGAACATCATTCCTTGGATATGCCTGGTCCACATAAGCAACTAAATCTGGAAAGAACTTGAGGGCTGTCTGGACCAGGCATATCCAAGGAATGAAAAGGTATGTATCCAACATAAAATGAGTCATATCATGCATACATTTATGAATTCATTTTGTTCACATCAAGGAATTTAGTGTCCAATTACAATCAATGCAAGATTGGCTATGGGGAAAAAGTCCCATGCTTTGTGACCTGGCCTGATATACTTCGTCCTGATAATGCATGCTTGGAGGAAATTGTGTATTATTTGAGACACCAAGTCTCTTGAAGGAAATTGTGTAGGGTTTTCTTTGAAAATATGACACCCTTGATTCTGTAGGTAGTTACCCAGAACGTCATGTTCACAATTGAAGAGCTAACTCGAGCTTAATGTATTTGAACTCCAAAAGTTTATTTGATGACTGTAAATAGAGGCATCAACTAGTGTGACGGAAAGTACTGCAGAGAACCATTGTCATGAATTTTAGATATTTTTACAATTGCTTCAATAATAGGTAGTATTGATTACATTCCCATTGCATGGAGAAGTTGCTGAAGAGGTGTGTGCTCATAGTCATGTTTCAATTTTCCTTGGATGTACAAGTCCACCATAAAGATTCCCCACATAAATAAAAAGTTATCAGTGATAAGCATGACAAGGTTGTTGATGGTTTGGATTGGACTTCTTGATTGTTGCACCTGCAACCCAAAACAACCATCGAGATGTTTTGAACTAGTCTCCCAAATTCAGACCAACCTTTATAGTAGGCTGCCTCCTCTATTTTAACAAAATGGAAAAGTGTTAAAAAATTGCCAAACAAGAAATGAGAAAAGGGGTGATACGTTGAAATAGCTGACAAGTGGGCATCCCAATAGAAAGGAAAGCACAAAACATTGATTCTATTTTGGAAATTATATAAATGAAGGCCCAACACAGCTATGTAATAAGTAAAAAATTAAGTTATTAATACAAGTATGACAATTATATAAAAGCCTAAAATAAGAATTAACTTCAGATAACCGCATAACATGCATAGAATAAACAAAACAACAATTAGCCACTGACATGAAAGAGCATCATCATCATCATTGACATTAGCCACTGGCATTAAAATTGTGCTAGCTATATGGCTTGTCAAATAATGAAGATTTTTGGGCAGCAGTAACATCTGAGTTAGGTTGCTCTGGCTCTACATCTGACAACTTTGTTGCCTCATTCTCACAGTCCCTTTGTTTGTGCAAAAGAAGGTGCAAATTGGAATGCATATAAAGTAACTCTGCTTTTTTTGATGCCAATGAGTTGTGTTTTACTATGTCGATGAAGGAGTTTATTGCTATTCTGTTTAAATGAAAATGAATTAATAACCTATTGAGGCAAAGAGAGTTAAGAGATATGAAATTATAACTCAAACATAAGACTTGAACAATTTTTTTTAAAAATGAAAAGAAATTCAAATATAAAGAGTTTTAGTTTAAAAATTGTGATAAAATTTTGATTGCAAGAGGTTGTATGTGTGGAAATGTTTTCCCTGGGAGATACCATTGAGAGTGAGCATCCTTCCTATACTTGTCACAAAAAGTGGAAAGCTATGTAGCTCAAGGACACATCCCTTGCAATTTTTAAACCCATACCCTATAGTGGCAAGTTTTGGGGACATGCAAACGGGTTGGAAACATTCCCCAACCATGCCCAATTTGTAATAAATAAGGAAATGTCCTTGGGACACAATTTTTTTTATAGGCAACAGGAAAGATGACTAGCTATTCCCTATGGCCTAGTAAAAACAAAGAAACAACTTATAAAACCCAAAAAAATGAAAAGAAAGGGATGGGTGTGTCTATGAGAACCTCTGCACCCCTTTACACCTACCTGAAACCTAAACCAACGACACTAACGACTAAAAACAAAAAACAAATTTATTTTAGCATTTTCCATATTGTGAAGAAGACATTGAAGAATAACAACTATGAGAAGAGAAGAGAACACCAGTGAAAAGAAGGCAAGAGAGCATAAAAAATTCATCATTTAAGGTAAGTTTACTATCATTGTTCATATGCACAATTTTTTTTGCATTATTATTTCTTTCCTAAAGTTTCAAACATCTAGGGAGGATTTTTTGTTTTATGTTTGCATTTGCAGCTGTGTTTGAGTTTTCAACAAAAAAAGAGCAATAGTGAGAGCAAAGAGGTTCTAATTCACAAAGAGGTTGTGGAGGTATCGCTGGGGATTCTTCTAGGAGTGGGAGTGTTGCAAGGACTTTGCGTTCAATTAAACTCATTTGAATGCTCTTCCTAAATCCTCAAAAAATATGTAAAGGGCCCATTTAATCCCAGAAAACCTCCTTTACAATTTGCAACAGCCACCAACAAAGACAAGAAAATAAATTTAGGTAGAGTAGAGTATTGACATTCATTTATGCAACAAGGATTATAGAGACAACAACATGAGGGTTTACTCTCATCTTTTGTGCATAAGCGGATAGAGGGTAAAAGGTTATGAAAAAATAACCCTAGTTCACAAGGCTGAGGTTACCAAACTGTGGAGGGTGAGACAAAAAATAAGGGAATGCCAATAGAGATCATGCAATCTAATATAGCATTGCCTACCCATATTGTGGGTGTTGAGGGTTATATCAAGGGAAAAATAAGGGTTACTATGTTGCAAGGATGTTCAACATGTTTCATAGAAAGTGGTTGTAATATGTAGCCTTGGTTTGCCTTTGTTTTTTTTTTGTTTTTATGAATGTTTTGTGATATATTTGCAATGTTTGATACAACAATATGATGCAGCAAAATAGAAGATATTGCAATAATATTTTCAACTCAAAAACTGAACATTAAATAGGGAATACACAGCTGAAAATTCCAGATTTTTATATCAGCTTAGATACTCAGTATTTTCACAAAATATTGACAACCACTATCGGGATAGTGTCGAGTGCAGCGGCTAGTATCCGCCCTGTGTATACGTGGTTGAGTGGGTGTTAGCTTCGCTTTAGGCATGTGTTAGTTGATGGGTTCATGCTTTCGCCCGCTGTATTGCCGGATAGTAGTCGATGTTGCAGTTGATTCATTCCGTGCCGGGTCAGGATTCAAAAGCGAGTGCTCATTTAGGAGAGGGGGGGCCCTACCGAGATGCTATAAGCTATAACTTTTCCCACCCTGTTGGGAAGCATGGGCCGCCTTTCTTTATTAAGTCCGGAAGGGATGGGGGAAGGGAAAAGGAGCAAGGTCCACCAGTGATGGGTATCTCCCATACAGATTAAGGAATTGATCTATCAAGTGAGTGATAGCTGTCCACTTGACCAAGCACTGCTTCTAAAGCATTGATCCTTAGAATAGTAGGGCCCACCGCACTATAATTCCCTCCACACCGGGGGTGGGTGGGTGGCAATAGGGCCCCGACCTCCCACCTTGCAGCCCCAGGGGGGGTTAAGTCTCCACTGAGCCCTTCTATTCATTTATTGAGCCATAGAATTTTAGTGCGCCCATAGAATTTTAGGGCCCTTACTATTCTAAGGGTGTATGTGATATGATGCCAACCAAAAGCCCTCTCCGAGAAGAGCCGAAGGAAGATAGGAAATAAGGGGAATTAATCATGAACCGAGCCCACCAACCTTCTCGGGGAAAGAAGGCCTTCATGGCTGTTGTCTCTAGGGGCTGCCATCAGCAGGGACTTCTAACTCCATTGGTTAGTGTAGATTCAGATGTATACATATTTATAACACCCATGTATATCCGGATGTAGATGGGGATAGCCACCAAAGACAGCATGGGACAGAGAAAGGGATGGGTCCGCTGTGAGCTCAACGCATCTATCTCATCCCTCCGTAGATAGATAAAGGCCCATCTCCCAGTGCCGTGATATAATCGTTCCTGACCCCACCGACCCATTCGCCTTAGGGCATAGTCGGCCCTACTATTCTATGGAGCGGGCGGGTGGGAGGCCCCTACAATTCTATGTGGGTTTCGGGGGGGGTGGGAGGCCCTTTCTGGGATGGGTGGGAGGGTGATTGTTGCGGGTGGGGGGACAAAAGGGGTTGCCACCCACCCTTGGGCGAGTATGGTCGGTGGGTAGACGAAGCTCTGGTGGGGTCCGCTACATCTCTATATCCTCCCACCCCCCCTGGTGAGAAGCTAGGGTTCACGGTGGGCGAAGCTCGAGACGGTGCGCCGGCGGATAGTGGGGTCCGCCTTGGATGGTGGGGTCTTGCAGTCGAGTGCCAGTTATATATCCTAGATGACTTCGAACCCGAGGGCAACAACCTACCTACGTGAGTTATAGGGATACAGGGTGAGTAAACCTATCCGTTGAGTCAGCAACCGAGGCCGGGCTATAATGGGGCTTGGGGGCGGGTGGGAGCCCCCCCGCTTCAGTAGATTAGTTGTTCCGGCTCCAGCATAGATATAGATAGGCCATCAGTCGTATCACGTATATAACACGATGTAGAATCATGATGATGTCGACCCCCTCTATATCTATATCTAGATCTATTCATAAGTGGTAGGGGAAGGAGTTAGGGTCTCCTCCCAGTGCTGCCCTAGAACCCATGTCTGATCCCCTCTCTCATCCCTAGTTAGCTCCGAACTCCTCCCCCAGCAGGCCCGGAAGGCCCGGTCCCAGACACATCCGGACAGAGACGGGCAGTAGTTATTCATTCGTGTTCCTTACCCCTTAGGGGCCTACCCGGCCTTACTCGAATCACCATATCTTCTCAAGCTGCTGTATCAGTATCCGTGATCAATGGATGGTAATAGCGATCAGTATCCGTCCCAGGATCGGGTGGTGGGCGCACAAGAGCAGGGATTCAGATTCCCTGTCGACTCGTTACCACTGCCCTTGCAATCAGTTTACTCCGATTCATCCGGGCAGGGGCGCATATGGGCCACCATACATACCCCACCCTAGCCTTCCTCCGGATCGGATGTGATTCCAATCCGGACCTGGTAGGGAGAGACTGAACAATAGCCCGGGACTGATGAGCCCCATCTACACCTGTGCCAAGAGTTTGTTTTCGGAGTTCTAACGGGGATGCTGGTTCCAGTGCTGATACATCGGATGATTCGGAACCATTCATGCCGATGCTGCTCGATGGCGGGCCCCAGCTACTGCGATACCGGTTCCCCACCTGGAATAGGCTCTGCTCCCCCCGATGAACCCTAGTACCGAGCCTCCGCTACTAATGAAACTCCTGCCTCTTCCGCGATCTATCATTGCCGCTCGATCCGGAACTGGCATGGATGCGAGAACCAACAAGCTCTTGCCCCTACAGGGCGCCGTGGTTCCCAAGGGAGCACCACTATATGTAACAGCTCCATCCACGTTCCGGGGGTGTGGATCGAGCAGATCCAGTTAGAACTCCGAAAACAAACTCTTGGCACAGGTGTAGATGGGGCTCATTGTTCAGTCTCTCCCTACCAGGTCCGGATTGGAATCACATCCAATCTGGAGGAAGGCTAGGGTGGGGTATGTATGGTGGCCCATATGCGCCCCTGCCCGGATGAATCGGAGTAAACTGATTGCAAGGGCAGTGGTAACGAGTCGACAAGGAATCTGAATCCCTGATCTTGTGCGCCCACCACACGATCCTGGGACGGATACTGATCGCTATTACCATCCATTGATCACGGATACTGATACAACAACTTGAGAAGATATGGTGATTCGAGTAGGGCCGGGTAGGCCCCTAAGGGGTAAGGAACACAAATGAATAACTACTGCCCGTCTCTGTCCGGATGTGTCTGGGATGGGGCCTTCCAGGGCCTACTGGGGGGAGGAGTTTGGAGCTATTCTAAAGGGATGAGAGAGGGTCGGACATGGGTTCTAGGACAGCACTGGAGGAGACCTAACTCCTTCCCCTACCACTTATGAATAGATCTAGATATAGATATAGAGAAGTCGACATCATCATGATTCTACACCGTGTTATACTCGATATGATGGCCTATCTCTATCTATGCTGGAGCCGGAACAACTAATCTACTGAAGCGGGGGCTCCCACCCCCCAAAGCCATTATAGCCCGGCCTGGTTCGACTCAACGGATAGGTTTACTCACCTTGTATCCCTATAACTCCGTGGTAGGTTGCTGCCCTTGGGTTCAAAGTCATCTAGGATATATAACTGGCACTCGACTGCAAGACCCCACCATCCAAGGCGGACCCCACTATCTGCCGGTGCACCGTCTCGGGCTTCGCCCACCGTGAACCCTAGCTTCTAACGGGGGGTGGGAGGATACCAACATGCTCTCCAGCCCTAGTCGACCTCCCAAGAAGTAGTGCACTTTCCCAAACCTTAGCCGCCCCTTCAAATACTCCAAACTCCTCTCAGAATGTACGACCAGCTTTGGAAAATGGTATGGCCAGCATGAGAGCCTCTATTGCTCCTCAAATCTGCTGCTAATGATCTCCAATCTGCTCAATAGAATGATCTTTCAAATCTGAAATGTATCTATGAAGCTCAAGCTGCGAATCTCTGACTGCAATGAGGCACAATTGTGATTACTGAAGTGAAATCACCACAACTGATATTGCAAACCCTTGATTAATGAATCTTCTTGTAGTTTTTTCCGTACAATCTCTGAAGCACAATGCACAATCCTTGGAATGGAATTGTCTACAAGCTGGCTTGGGAGACCTTTCACTCTTGCACCAAGCTATTCCTCTTGAGGGATTTCGTCCTCAAAAAGCTTGAGATTTTCAGACTCTCTAGTCTTCCTGCAAACACTTAGCCAAATTCTTCTTCTTCAATATGAATGAATGTGCAAATGAGCTCCAAAAGGATTTTTATAACTCCCACACCCTAATTTGCATTTGAGTTATATTTCATCTAGTTTACTTTTTTCCCGCCTTATAACTCCCTTTTTAATTTGCACTTAATTTTATATTATAAAATGCACTTTAAAAACATTTATATCCCACTTTTAATAAAGTCCTTTAATATATTAGAATAATGTATAAAGTTAATTGATTTAAATTAACTTTATAATTAATGTTATTAAAATTAAATGCATGGGACTATTGAATACCAAAATGTCTCCAGGATATAAATTTGCCATCACGCCCAAAATAGTAACTCTGCCAACTGACCATACCAGTGATTTACTATAAATAGTATGGACGAAATGTCCATGTGACTTATTAAAAATAGTAAGTATGGTTAAAATGATTGAATAGCTTTTGCGAACTCCTTGGTAAACACTGGGCTGGGAAAAACACTAACTGAGCTCAAAAAGGTTGGATTGAACAAGTCTGCAACGCCCTCAAAGGGCCCCCTAACCACTCTGTTAGTCCACGAGGACCAAGTGATGGACTAACCATTGCCAAGGAAAAAGGGAACATTATAGTCCGCCATCTCCAAGATTGCTTGTCCCCAAGCAATCCTCACTTGAATACCCTAGCTGGTCACTTGAATATCGAGATCCTAGATAAGCCTGTAGAATGCCCAACAACATATTCTTTGCATCCATTGGGTAGAGATATATCCGTGCTCAACATCACTATAACAACTACCCCAGTGTAGAGCAATCTACCAAACATAGGAATCCTTGGATCCCATAGCCAAAATGGAAGCCCGCCATACATATCACCTGCTGACTTCTACTGTGATACTCTGATATAATCTCCACCATGTTGATAGTGGTGAAGCAACACATCGGGATCCAGCTGAACTGATGTGCCAAACCTGTGACCACCTGGATCCCAACACATCAGACCCTCACATCCATCGAACTTGAGAAGATGGAAGTAAGCATCACAACACCTCTCCCCAACCTCTGCAAATCTCCCAAGGATGTGATGAGTACCCCACATAGGTGTCGAAAAACGTGTACCAACTCCTCATAGGTTGCTGATATGGGATAAATCAACACCTTCAAGATTGTAAGTCCGACCTATGGGGATGCAAATGATTGTGCTGAAGTCATAGGGTGATAGAGTATCATCCCTATGCAGCTCACCCATGATGAGGAGATGATGCAACTCTCCTCCAAGCCCATGTATAGTTGCTGTCCTCCAAAATTTATGAATGAAATCCTTGTCCCATGGAGTAGGACAGTTGTCTCCCACCAAAACATGGAGCAAAAATCCATCATTGCGGGCTAGTCCAATGATGCCATCATGCACACTGAAAACACAACTCCCTTGTGTTCTCGTCTTCCCAAGTGTATGCCACACATGGGTATGTGCCTCCGTTGGAAATTCCTGAGGCATGGAAGCTGCACTCTCAACCAAGGACATGTCTGCATGATGAAACTTTGATCCCTATCCCTGTATACAACCATCTGAAAGTGACAGAGACTCACTAGACTGATTGATAGCAATCTCTACCTCACCAATGTAGACTGGTGCTCTTGTACAAGTGGATACATGCACCACACTACTGGCTGGTCCGTGCGGTGTATGCATCTCCACCATTGATGTATCTGTATCTTGAGCCCTCAATTGTGTCTCCCTCGAAGGTAACTCATGGTCACTATGGTACAAACTGTGTGAAAACTGAGAAATGTCAAAATCATTCCTGTCCTTTGGCTCATGCAAACTCGAAACCTCCTCGTGCTCGACCACCGTTAGGGGTTCTCCCCTCAAACCACGAGTGCCGCTACCATCCACAGGTATCATAACAACCATAGAAGACTGATCTCTTGCTTCAGAAGATGATGATTGAACCAAGCTCAGTTCCTCACAGAGCTCATCAATCTAAATCTCTCTTTCTCGAAGGTCCTTCTAAGTGCTTTGCAAGGAATCCTCAATGGCAATAAGCTCATCAGTAAGCTTATCCACCTTCCTTTCTTTCCCCCTAAGCGCATCGTAGTAGATCTCACCAAGCATGAGTAGGCGATCTCTATCTGAGAGTAGCTGTAGGTAGTTTGACTTCATTACCACCAATGCTTCTTTGGGTGCCTGAAAGACTTGCAAGGGAAAGTCCTCCTTCAGGGTTGTTTTGTATCCTTGGAATCCTCCAACAATATTTTGCCATCAATCGAAGAGTGTCATCAAATTGTCTAATGGCTGCATCAATCTGGTCTTCATTCACCTTCAGTTGCCCTGCCAACTAATTGGATTCTTGGGACCTGTCAGCCTTATGCAAATTTTCTAATTTAGTATCAACACCATGCAACACTAAATCAGATTTGTTTCCAAGGTGAATACAATCACCATCGGTGTCATCAATGCCGTCCCCCATGCATATCGGTGAAGTTGAGGTTAGGACAACAGTATAGTCAATATTATATCCCTCCCTAACAAGATCCATGTCATGTGTAGGGACCATCACACTTGAATCCCATGTGCTACAGTGGTGTTCACTTTGTCTAGGGAAGATGTGACCACTATTTTCCTCATGACTGGTGCCCTTTGTGAACAGATAATTCTCCAACTCCCAAGTACAGGCATTATAAGTATCATCTGTATCATAAGGCTCCCACATCTCTACTCACAGTATGCCCATCACTAGGTGCCAAACCTTGGGGTGCACAATGCTGACAAAAGGTCTCATTGCCTATTGCAACGTCTATCCCATGACTGAAAATTACCCCTGCAAGTGAAGATTTCTCTTCAGATGTGGCTGCAATAGATGTTTGGTTTTCAGATTTACTTTCCTCATTAGTTGTCACTGCCCCTTGACCAATGCAATACTAATGATCAAGCCCCTTGGAAACACTTGTAATCTGCAACTCACATTGAAGTGATTAATCTACCTTATCCAAATTTTTAGGTTTTGCATCCTTCCTTAAATATGCCTTTTTTATGTCAAGGTCCTTCATTAGCATGTACAAATCTTGCATTAGCTCAAACATAGATTTGTCTGTAGTCATCTCTTACCCTTGCTTCTAACAACTGTCGAAAAGAAGTGTGAAGAGAGAAATGCAGGTGCTGGTCACCAACATGCAGAAGATGTGAACCAACTGAATTTTTATGATTCACCCAACAGGATGGCAGGATAAACTATTCTTTGATAACACTGTAATGTGCAGCCATTATTTGCATTTGTTTTTTGTTTTGTTTTGATGAATGCTTTGTGATATATTTGCAATGTTTGATACAACAATATAATGTAGCAAAATAGAAGATATTGCAATAATATTTTCAACTTAAAAACTGAACATTACATAGGGAATACACAACTGAAAATTCCAGATTTTTATATCAGCTTAGATACTCGGTATTTTCACAAAATATCGACAACCTAGCTCATAAAATATCCCTTATTATCTAAAACAACAATACCAAGAAAATCTGGGAGTTACAAATCATGAACTCATAGGTAAGATATGCCTTGAAACCCTATGAAATTGATGCCAGCTGCAAGTAACACCTCCAATGGAAGAAATGATGCCAACATAGTGCTCTCCAGTCCTAGGCGACCTCCCAAGAAGCAACACACTTTCCCAAACCCTAGCCGCCCCTTCAAATACTCCAAACTCCTGTCAAAATGTATGACTAGCTTTGGAAAATGGTATGGCCAGCATGAGAGCCACTATTGCCCCTCAAATCTGCTGCTAATGATCTTCAATCTGCTCAATAGAATGATCTTTCAAATCTGAAATGTATCTATGAAGCTCAACTGTGATTCCTGAAGTGAAATCACCACAGCTGATATTGTAAACCCTTGATTAATGAATCTTCTTGTAGTTTTTCCGTACAATTTATGAAGCACAATGCACAATCCTTGGAATGGAATTGTTTGCAAGCTGGCTTGGGAGATCTTTCACTCTTTCACTCTTGCACCAAGCTGTTCGTCTTGAGGGATTTCGTCCTCAAAAAGCTTGAGATTTTTAGGTTCTCTAGCCTTCTTGCAAACTCTTAACCAAATTCTTCTTCTTCAATATGAATGAATGTGCAAATGAGTTCCAAATGACTTTTTATAACTCCCACACCCTAATTTGCATTTGAGTTATATTTAATTTACTTTTCTCCTGCTTTTTAACTCCCTTTTTAGTTTGCACTTTATATTATAAAGTGCACTTTAAAAACATTTATATCCCATTTTTAATAAAGTCCTTTAATATGTTATAATAATGTATAAAGTTAATTTAATTTAACTTTATAATTAACATTATTAAAATTAAATACATAGGACTGTTGAATACCAAAATGTCTCCAGGATATAAATATGCCATCACAACCAAAATATTAACTCTACCAATTGACCATACCAGTGATTTACTATAAATAGTAAGTATAGACGAAATGTCCATGTGACTTATTTCAAATAGTATGGTTAAAATGATTGAATAGCTTTTGCGAACTCCCTGGTAAACATTGGGCTGGGAAAAACATTGATTGAGCTCAAAAAGGTCGGACTGAACAAGTTTGCAACACCCTCAATGGGCCCCCTAACCACCTTGTTAGTCCACGGTGACCAAGTGATGGACTAACCACTACCTGGGAAAAAGGGGGCATTACAGTGGTTGAGTCTTTTATTGCCAAATTTTTCTTTTCCCATGTCATACCATTTCATGTGGCACATTCTTCTTATTTCAAACAAATGTTCAAAAATGCAATTGTTGTTTGTCCTTTCTTGGCCCCCCTTGGAGAACATAAATTATTCTCTATCAGATAGAGATCATTTCAAGGTTAGTGTGGTGATGGAGAAAATGAGCCAAACATGGATAAGGGAGGGTTGCTCTATCATCATGAATGCGTGGATTGGTATTAGACATTAGCCACTCATCAATTTCATTGTCATATATTCAATTGACACTAGTTTTCTTAGAGTTATTGATTGTTTTGGGAAGAGGAAGGATGGAAACTTCCAATTTCAAAATTTGAAGGATGGCATAGAGGAGGTTGGGCTCTCTAATGTTGTTCAAGTGGCGAGAAATTCAGCTCGTGTATTTAGGTTTGCTAGCTTGATGGTGGAGCGTGCTTATAAGCACATTTTTTGTATGTCATGTGTGCATCCAATGAACGATTAATTAAAGACCTTAGGAAGATAGATTGGGTGAAGGTAATGATGGTAGAAGCTAGAGACATACAAATGTTCATATGCAACCATCATACCATTCTTTGTTTAGGACTATATCCTCCACATTAGGATCTTGGAAGAGTCCAACAAACGCTCGCTTGTACCCTTCATTGATTTACACATCTTTGTATGTTGCAACCTTGATCGATGAAGAAAGGATCTTAGAGTTATATTATTTTGGAATCAATGCAAAGGGAAGATGTAGTGGGGTGGTCATTTTGTTCTATTGCTTACCAATGATTGTTTGCACCTATTTGAAGAAAGTTTCTTCAAGATCTTGTTTTAACTCATTTTTATGGTTTTTATCTTCTCCTTTGAGTCAATTCCATCATACAACTCTCCCTAGAATTGGTTATGCATATAAGTAAAATGGATCATATTGAAAATGGGCTTTGGTGAAACCATGGTTTGCATACTCGACAAGTACTCGCCGAGCCTACAAATACTCCCTAGAAAAAAACCTAGCAAGTAACTCACAGGTTTACTTGTGACTTGGCTAGAGGAAAAACTCACCGTAACCTTGGCATTGACTCACATTTGACTTGCGGTTGACTCACCGTTTACTCGTTGTTGACTTGCTGTTGACTTGCTGTTGACTCGTTGTTGACTTGCTGTTGACTCGCTGTTGACTCGCTGTTGACTTGCTGTTGACTCACGTTGACTTGCTGTTGACTCACCATTAACTCGCAAAAAAAGCGTATGTGAAAATCGCAGGAGAAAAAAACACAGGTTTGATGCATTTTTTGGTCTTTTCAACCCTTGATAATGCTTCTTTTTTGCACACATCCATTGAAAGCGATTTTACTTGGCTTTGGCAATTTGTTCAAGGGAAAATGGTGTGTGCCATGAGGGTTTGTATGGTTTTAAAGGTCTTCATTTCCCCCCAATCCTATGAGGGGTGCTGCCCCTAGACCCCCATGAGGGGCGTTGTTCCTCAACCCCATTGGGAGCATTTCCCCGAAACCCCCACCAAACTCATTTGATTCATTTTGTAGCTATATTTTGCATAAAATTTATCTTTTTTCAAAAATTTAAGTGTTTTTTATAAGGTGTCGAGTTTTTGCTGAGTTTCTTCGAGTTAATTTTTTTTGGCTTGTCGAGTACTTTCTGAGTCCAAGTTTGCGAACTATGGGTGAAACTAAGAAGATCAGATCAAGGGTCATCTATGATCATTTGCTTAACCCTAACTACCTTTTAGTGTTGGATTGTGTTTGTATGAACCAAAGGTTGTTGATGACCATGCTAGAAAGTGCTTTTTGTGCCTTTATAGTTATGTCAAGACAATTGTGTTAGAACTGAATTAGTTCTCAACAATTTGTTCAAAAAAATAAAATAAAATAATAAAGATAAAATAAAATTACTTAATTTAAACAATAAACTATAAAGAAACATTTTTTTTACTATTATACCCACCTTCAAGAACTTGAATTTTCAGCATGATTTGAATATGACTTGCAACATGTGGTGGTTGGTGGTAAACAATTTGAATCTCTCTGATCTCTTTGGCCTCAACATACACTTGTTTGATCTAGTAAGAATTTTTGCTAACTTTTGTAGCATTAATTTGAACAAGTGAACATCATAAGATGTCAGAAGATGTAAGAATAGTGTGCTTCAACGAACAAAGTAGCCACTCTACAATTATTTGCATTGCCCATTATGACTTGAATAACATATTTAGGCACCACTTCCTTAATGGCTCTTTTGAGAATGCCAACAATAATTGTGCATCCTTCAATTGCACCTCACAATCCATGAATTTCAAAATTATTGTTCCTTTAGGAGACACTTATCACATTGATCAAGGGCTGATTTTTGAAATCCTTCTTTACATTGGAAATGAGAGACACCTTAGTCTTGATTCACAAATACCTAATGAATTGCAACAAATTGTTCACAAGTTTCACCTCCCTTGCCAATAAGGTGTTGCGCACCTCAAAACCCACACCCACATACTATTTTGGAGCCCCATTAGTTTTTCTCACCATTTCTTGTCAATATAGTGATTGGAGAATGCTGAAGAAAACCCATTTGCATAGATGCATCTTGCAATGTGTTGAGTGACAATATTTCAAGATTCGTTTGAAATGGGGAAAGAGGGGACCTCCTTGATTAAGATCTTGTTTTTGCCAAAGGATGATCCAATCTAAGGGAAACTACTTTTGTATGCTCTTGCTTTCAAATATATTTCAACACTCTAGATGTTGGCTGATTTGTGTGCTACCACTCAAGCGTTTGCCTCTCTAGAATCATTGTCAAAGTGCAAAACTTGCATTTAACTCCTTGCACCATGTGAATAGTGCCACTAGCCATGTCACACATTTGTGCACAACTCCTTGCTTAATGTGCCACACTCGAAACCATTCCATGTGATTCAAGATTCATCATCTAACTTGTGTGTACCCCTTTGCATCCGCATCATGCATACAATGCCAAGGATTATGCAACACAACATTGTTGATAACTATGTGTTCCATGCCACTTATATACTTGTGGTAGTTCAAAGCCCAATTCAAAACCTTGCACATTTTTGAGCATTGTGCATATCTATTGGATTTGTTTCATGACATGTGCCACTTGTTAGCACAACATGTGACTAGAATCCTAATTGTTGGAAGATGAAGTGTCATACATGGAAGGCCAACTTGTTCAACTTAAATAACAACCTTTGTCTTCATAGTAATGTAAATTATAACTATACATCTGTTGATGAGCATACAGTTATACTGAGAGGGGAGGGGTCGGGGAGTGAATCAATATAACTCAACTTTTACCTATTTAAAAATTTGCCAATTGCAATAACACCATTCACTCAACATCAATAATTATGCACATGAGAAGAACACAGTAGCACACAATATTTACATGGAAACCCTTACGGGAGAAAACCACGGTACAAATAATGTACTTTATATATTTAATGTGAATTACAATGATCGTAGGCAACAACCTACTAGAGGCACCAACCCCTAACTTGTTTTGTAGGCACCAACCTACAAGAGACACCAATCCCCTCAATTTGTAGGCACCAACCCCCACAGTTCATAGGCACCAACCTATTGGAGGCACCAACCCCCACTTGCTAAGCACCAACTTAGCAAAAGATAATAACTTCGAGAACAATGTTCCACCTTTAATGTTGCTTCTTCAACGGATGATGGACAATTCTGCTCAACCAAGTCTGCTATAACTCTCTTCTTAGATTTGATATAATTACCTCAGAATATTGTCTCCAAATCTGCTATAGTCTTCTTCAAAGGTCTGCTATAAAGATCTGTCTTATATATAATTTCATACATCAAATTCAACTTATAGCATTTTCATTAATGTCTTCCTTCAAAGTAATTTTGTTCTAAGTCTGCATTCTTTCTTTCTTTCAAGTCTATTCAAAAACTCTTTTATGCACCTGCTCAAAAATTCTTTTTATTCATTCATAAAGATCTTCTTGATGATGATGTTTCCCATAAAACAGATTTCTATCTCCTTATAATTCTGCAAATAATCTTCTCATAATACTGCAAATAAATCTCCATAAACTCACTCACAATTTCCTCATAATTTGCTTATGAACTCTTCATGGATCTGTTCATAAAGACTTTACAAATCTGCTCATAGATTAGCTTAATTGTTCTCTCCAATATGCTTTACTTCTGTACATATCTTTCTCAAAAGCTGCTTTTCAAAGTCTTCTGGCTGGTGTATGTATCATAAATCTTTTAATTCACACACACTCTGCATCCTCATCTCAAAAAGTAATTAATATTTATATCTCCGTACTTGAATGTAGAGAGGCATCCCTTTTGAGTGGACATAATCTTTAATAAATACCTTTTCCTTAATCGCACCCTTTGAGACTTAATGAAGTTGCATCATAAATTAAATCGCACCTCTCCATTCATTTTTAATAAATCTGAATTTTGCATTCTTAATATTAGTTGTTTGCTTTATAAAGATAATCACACCTTTTCAAACTTGCTTTTAGTGATGGAAATTTGTTTCTAAATGGAATCGTATCCTTCCATTTAGTGAAGCGTATCCTTTCAAAACTGAATCACTGCCTTTTAATGACTTTGTCTTTTTCTATTTTTGTCTTTATTCATTTTGTCTTATGTGCTGCACAGGAAAATTTTTGATCGCTGCTGTTTATTTTTAAATGCTTTTCTTTAAAATAAATATTAATAGCTGCTTATTTAAATATACTAATTGCTACACTCTCCATAAATACTATATCTCCATATTAATAAAGCCTTTTTATATATTTGTTTATGCTTTTCAAAGGACTGCTCAGACCTGTTCATGCTCTTCAAAGGACTGCACATATGCTCTTTATGAAGTCTGTTCTAAAAACATATTGATATCATTTAAAGGCTTTTATTGAATGTTCTCTGTATATATTCCATTTACTCCACAAATGGATCTTCTTGAGTGATCTATTGTATTCTCTTCATATACACTCTTAACTTGACATCAATGACAATAATGGCAACTGTTTCTTCTATCAATCTTCGATCAATGAACTCCTTGACATCAATCAAACCAACAATCTGGACTCTCAGCCTTTGACATCAATGACAATATTTCCAACATCTGTAACATAACATATAAATAGACATTTTAGGCATTAGATAAGAGTAAATATACAAACTATACATCTCTGTTAAGAGTGTGCCATGTATAGAATACAAATATTAATAAAATAGTTTGTTTAAATTCTTGTATTCTTCTCTATCTAGTCCTTTGTATCCACATTGCTTTTGCATGCACACAACATGTCTAGTTCCTCATTTCTAGTGTTGTCTCTTGGACCACTTGAGTTCCAGATCATTATTATTTGAGCCTCGACCTTGAACTACATTAATCATCAGGTTACCTTCAAAGTCTTTTCAAATGTGATTCGAATGGTGAAAGAGTGAGATGTATTCCATGTGATGATTAAAGATGAAATTGCAAAGGCTCTTTGAGAATAATGATGATTTTGTTTAGCTAGTTCATTGAAGTCCTTGAAACAGTGGTTCCATCAACATAATTGACAGATAATGCTTTTGGTGGTTGATTCTGCCTTAGATTCCAAGTGAATTTAGATGTTTTTATGTTTGAGGGTGAAGTAGATATAGATGCAACAGATAATTGGTTGGATCAATTAGAGTTCTTTAATTTAATTATTGGGGTTCTCTTACATAGGGCCCCAACCCAACTACAAAAAGACCATACACACATCATGATAAAACAACACCATAACAAAAGCAAAGCTATTATAAAATATATCAAGATCATAAAAAAAAACCATGCTACCTAATGCAGAAGGTCAAATTTAAGCTACTTTAAATTTAACTTTACATTTATATACTGTAATCTAAAGTACATAATTGACAAATTAAGTTTAGAAGCATAAATAGCTGAAAATAAAGAACTTGGCATCGAATGTTAGAGGTCGCTGTCTAGGATGTTAGTGTATGTGTGGACGCCCATACTTCACGCTATTGTCCGTATACCCCAAAATGTTGAAATACTTTTAGAAAATGTGCTAGTCCAATCTGGTACTTAACCCAATCTGTATAAATAGAATTGGGAACACACCGACAATATACTAGGCAATAAAAATGTAAAGAAATATGCTAAATAACAAGATTTACATTGCATTAATGCAGGACAGAAATGAGCAATGAATATAAAAGCACTTACAAACCTCACTGTGGTTGGATGCTCTCAATATTCCTACAAATACAAAGAAAATGAAAATTGTCTGGGGTTGTTTGGGAGCGTGCTCTAGGTCAAGCCCCTATGCTGGTCTTTTGACCTCCACGGACAACTATTATGATAAAGAGATTGAAAATAGTGTGTGTTCTTACTAAAGTGTATTTAGAAAATAAGAACAATGACAATATAAACAGTATTACTAAAATGAAAGATTGCATGATGTGAATATACCAAGGTGCTCAGGGGCACAATAAGAAAAAGGGATGCAATAACAATGAGGAAATAGAGAAAGCAAGAGTTAAGGAACAAGAACAATATCACCTTTACAAGCTTGAGGAAGCCAAGGAGACAAGAGTGCTTTAAGAAGAATGCTGTAGGAGTGCTAGTGTATTGACAAGGAGGGACCAAAGCCAAAGGACAGTTGTAGATAGCTTGAGAGTGCCAGGGAGAGCGAATGTGTGAGAGTGTGAAAAATGGAAGTTAGATTCCAAAATGAGTGGAAGGAGGGAAGGAGAAGAGGTTGACGAGCCATTATTGACTTGGAGAGGTGACAAGTGGAAAAATGCTTGGATACTATCACCAAATGAGAAATTGTCATGGGGCACTAGTGCATTGCATGGACATCCACATGTAGTGCTAGTGTTTAGATAGTTTGAGTTTTGAAAACAACAAGACATTGGAAAAACACAAGGCTAACATAAATGCAACATTAGCTTGACAAAAAATTATCACGAGAAACAAGGCCTTTGCACTATTGGAAGGAAAAAGGTTAATGCAAGGGTTGGAATAAGCCTACTATTATACTAAGGGAACAAACACCAAAGCAAGCACAACATGTAGTGTGAAATTGCAAGGGTATGCAATTTTTGACATTACGCAAAAACTTGCAGTTGAACTAGACCCAATGCCATAAACCGGAAAGATTAACCAAATATCCAACTAGCCCAAAGGAGACAACCAACCACAAGCCAACATAGAGAGAAGACACAACCATCAAGATACATATTGCAACAAAAAAAAAAGAAAAATATAATAACTAAGAAACAAGGAAGGGACCTAGTTCCATATTTCAGCAACTTGTCCATATAGTCCATTCCTTGAAACTAGAACCACCTCCAATAATGGTGCAAAGGCTTGAGCAGCAGGTATAGTTCCATGCAATTTGATGTCCTTAATGCCATGTCCCCACCATGTAGACTTTCTTAAAAATATATTTTGTAGGCTGAACTCCTATATTAGCATACATACAAGGCAAACCTAATGCTGGCTGACCCCTTTTACCCTTGGTGCTCGAGTCATTGATGAATACATTTAAATTATTGTTTGGGCCGACTTCCATATAGGCCGACCTCTCCATATGCCTAGCATTCACCTTGAAAGAATTAAAGATAAATAAATCAAAACTAAATGTTTATGATGGCCGACTTTATTATTGACACCAAAATAGATATCATCATATATATTTACCGCCAGAACTAATTTGAAAATGAGGACGGGGTTAGCAACAAAGGCAGTGACTATTAGATGAAGTGATTAACATATAAAGAAGAACGATTTGGAAAAAGGTAGTGATTAAAGGAAAAGCAATGATTATATTTTAAGGCAACGATCCTTAAGGTAGCGATCAGGTCTTAGGCAGCGATTCATATAAACAAAGGCTAGCATAATTTAAGAGAGGCCATTATTAAGGAAGGCAACGTTTAATGCAAAAACAGAGTTGTTAACTAAAGACACACCCTTTCAAATAATGTCTCCTTCCTAAAGAGGTGCATCATTTCACTAAACATGGAGATATATAAGGAGACTCAAATCATTTGCAAAAGGAAGGGATCAACCAATTACAGCGATGAAGTTTAAGAATGAAATACAAAGCAGCAATTAAAATAAAGGGATACAACAATCCATTTAATGGTCAAAAGGCACCAAAGAATATATTCCGAGGGGCACGATTAGAGTTTTTAAAGGGGTTTAATCTTCATTCAAATAGGGGTGACTCCCATAATGGCCAAGAATTCATAAGACAACAGTAGGCATTTAAAGGCAGCGATAGAAATGTTATCACAGGCAGCGATCAATAAAAAGATAGCAACCTTTAGTTACCGATGGGTTTAAGATCAGATACATCAATCAGAATTTGCAAATATACAGTAAAACAGCAGATACAATTGAATCATGGAAGAAGAAATAGATAAGAAATCTGGAACATATTTCTGAATGCACCAGCAAACATAATCAGATAAGTTCATATATATATATATATAATATTTACGATTGCACAATAATGATGCTTGCAGCAATTATTGAGCCTTATAAGTCGTTATGTTTCTTTAATATGAATATGGATAATAGATTCTTATGCGTTGATTGACACTAACAATATCTTCTGAATATTAAGGACAGATCGATTGAAGGAGAAGAATATACAAACCAGCAATCATCTACAGGGAAAAATTAAATAAAAGGAAATAGAGGACTGCACCCTCTAAATTGGAAATAAATGATAAATTGGCATGTGCACAACAGTCTGATTTCTTGAATCGGTGGTATGAAATCTGATTTACAATACTGTAGTTGTAGCACCATTTAATATATGTGATTGTGATTGTTTGATTCGAAGATCAAGGTACTAATGAAGCATTGCTGTTATGACTGTTTCCTTATGTCAGTGAATATGATTAATATTTGTTTGCCATATGTCTTGTATGTTTTAGCCATGATAGAGGAGGTTGAGATTACAAGAGGGGAACGGTGATGGGGCACTCTCCTAGGTATGCCATCTAGAGATGGGAGACTAAGTAGCCCCAAGATGGGGGACCAAGTAGTCCCAAGGAGGCCAAGGGGGTACCAAGGGTACAACACTTTGGGCTTAGGAGAGATGGCATTTTTAGGGCACCCATTGTAGTCTCACCCCTCCATCATAGTGAATCAGCACATGAGGTCAAACCATAGAGAGAGGGGAATGGTGGGCAAGATGAGGGGATAATGGAAAGGGGACGCCTCATAGGTAGACCACCTCATATGGATGGCATGGGCCACATGAGGCCAAGGGGGACGGTGTATCTGCTCTTGGGCCTAGAGGGTCCTAGGCACCCCATCAAGTCATGTTCTCCCATGCTCTCCTGTGGTTGAGCCTTCCAAGGATATTAAATGCTTTGTGATCGGATTAGTAATTTGGCCTTGAGTTTACTAATATTTAATTATGATAATTGGCTAATTAGTATTATTGTGGTAAATGGTTTCTAATTTGTGTGCAGGGCTTCAATCAGGTGAAAGGTATTCTCCAACCCATTTGTTCATTTAAAAATTAAGGATTTAGGGCAAATTTAGGGCATTCCCAATTAGGGGACATTACAAGAGGTAATAGAGCATGTTTCTTTCAGCCTACGGGACATCCCCACTTTAATTGCCATTCAGTTAGAATTAACTGTTCAACCTTCTTAAGTAAGCCAATAATGCATGTGTGTGCCTTCCATGTGTGACTTATGTGAATACTTTGTGAACTACATGTATTCATATGTGTATACCTTGCATATACTTTGTGACTTTAAGTGTATACTTAGCGAATTACATACCTTGTGACTTGCATGTACTCATGTGTATACATGTATTCATGCGATTTGAGTTTATATATGTTGTATAATTTCATGTATTATGTGTATTCGCATGTATTCTTCATGCTTCTTGTGACTTACAAATACTTTGTGATTTACATGTATTGATGTATGACTTGTGCCTTACATGTATTCAAGTGTTTACTTTGTGACTTACGTGTATTCAAGTGTATACTTTGCAACATACGTGCACTTTATGACTCACGTGTATTCATACTTTGTGACTTACGTGTATTCATGCGCATACTCTGTGACTTACTTGTATTCATGTGTATACCTTGTGACTTATATGTGTATACTTTGTAACTTATGTGTATTCATGGGTATACCTTGTGACCCACGTGTATTCAAGCCAATACTTCATGACTTATGGGTATTTATGTGTCTTTTCACATGCATGCTACATGTATTAGGTATATCCATGTGTTTGCTTCATGCCTGATATGTCTTCAACAAAGATTAGTCCGTGTGTGTTTAGGATTACTTTATGCTTAAAAATTATAAAAAAGCTAAAAACTTGTATGTCAAAATGCTCCTTGAGTGAGAAGCACTAACAGACAACTTATCTAAGATTGAATTATTATTAGTATCCAAATACAATAATAAAGAGTTGTAACTATTTGAAGTGAAGAGGTGTGACTCCCTCAAACTTGTGATATAAGGGGAGGGGGTATTTCATCCATGCCACCATTTGAAGAATCCAATTGAGAATAGAACATTAAGTAATTTTGCAAGAAACTTAAATTAAGTTCTTAAAGGTATATATTAGGTATATCCATGTGTTTGCTTCATGCCTGATATGTCTTCAACAAAGATTAGTCCGTGTGTGTTTAGGATTACTTTATGCTTAAAAATTATAAAAAAGCTAAAAACTTGTATGTCAAAATGCTCCTTGAGTGAGAAGCACTAACAAACAACTTATCTAAAATTGAATTATTATTAGTATCCAAATACAATAATAAAGAGTTGTAACTATTTGAAGTGAAGAGGTGTGACTCCCTCAAACTTGTGATATAAAAGGGAAGGGGGTATTTCATCCATGCCACCATTTGAAGAATCCAATTGAGAATAGAACATTAAGTAATTTTGCAAGAAACTTAAATTAAGTTCTTAAAGGTAGTGGAGATGTGTGAAAAGAATGTAACTCCAAATGTAAAAAGTTGTGATCCTTCAAATGTGAAAGACTATGATTCTCTCAACAATATGATATAAAAAGGGGAATCATGTCCTTGTGAAGAAACCATCAATGGGAAATAAATCTATCAATCAACTTGGAAGTAAAATATTATTTTCAAAAAAGCACCATGAAGGGTAGTGACCCCTTCAAAGAAATAGATGTAAAAGATAAATCAATTTATTTAAGCAATCGTTGTTATCTATTCATCAAGAAATCAAGAAATCAAAATATCAAAAGTTTCCAAGGAAGGAACAATCAATTATAATCACTCAACATAGTAGTAGTTGACCGCCATGGAAATCCACGCATTGCCATCTCACTAGTTGTCACAGAAATTTAGGCATAACCAAAGATGCAAAGATGGATTATAATTAACTTTCAAACTTCGAGATATAAATGTATTGAGGTATCATCTTGACCTAGGATGGTCAATCTCTTAAAGGACAAACAACATTTTTAAGGAAATGCAAAAAAAGACAATTTTGGTCTCTTGAGAGATCTTAAGAAATACGAGAAATCAATCATAGAGTTTATTCGTCAAAGCTTCATGAAAAAGACACAATTGTTCTAATAAAATTCGTTCCACTCATTTTTGATGAACCATAATGCGCAATTAAATCCATAACACATATAATCTCCCACACCCATAGAAACAATAGCAATGCATGGATCGACCTTGTAACCTACAATATTAATCTAGTAAACTTGGAACTAATATGTCGATATTATTTCATCCAAGGCTCTTCTTCTCCTAAGTCATTTTTCTTGATTGGAGAGCTCTACATCCATGATTAGGATTAAGAATATCGATATAAATTCAAAATCAAGTTGCATTATGGGCATATAACCCACAAATCCCAGGATGATTCTTACCGTTCAACCTTGATATGATTTAATAAATCAGGTACTTTCCCAAGATATGAAAATAAACTTAGTATCTTTCCTTCTTAAGCTAAGATTTGAATTTGTTGTTGATGAGCTAGTTGAGGAATATCGTTGCTAGTTTATGTATCAGTGATCCCTACACTTTTCAATCTTTTTTCAAACTAGCCTTTTGGGTAGTAGTCCTAATGTGTAAAGGTAGCTCCTCTAGTTTCTTGGTCATGCCCTTTGTTGCTGTTCTTTTCGTTAATGTAATCGAATGACAGACATATGGGAGAATATATAATGCTTCTTCTTCTTACTGTCATTGAACATTTGGTCTATGAGGTCGAATCGTCGCAATAATTGAAGGGTGAAGCCCCTTTTGATTATTATCTGGTGTAGGGTGAAGATTGAATGGCTAAAGCCATCAATTTTGAAGGCAATGTTGTTCGGTAAGAATGTACCAGTCTGCCCTCAATCTGATCTCTAGAAAGATTTGACTTGACTCTAGCTTTTGAGGAATTCTAGCCACTTTGATTATAGAGAGGACATGAGCCATGAAACACTCCGCAAAGCAAACATAATTAACCTAACCAATCAAAGGAGTTCAATTGTAGATAGGAAGGGGATTACCTTCTCCATTAATAGAGTTAATGCTTCCCTACATCTTTGTGAAAGATTCCATATTCTTCTGTAGTATGAAGCATGCTAGATATGTGGAGTAACAAAATTTCTTCAAGATAAAATTTGCTAGGTGCTAGTGCATATTATTAACAATCACGTTGGTAAAGTTCCAAGAACAATAGCAGTCCTAGTAGTGTAGTAGATGTTGTATGGGATGCTTAAATTGTATGAATGAACCATACAATTGTCATCATGCTTGTAGGCATAGTTAAGTGCACTTAGATTGTCTTCGATGCATTAATTGCTATTAAAAAAAAATGTCAAGTTCAAGTATTAAATATTGAATCATAAGCAAAAAAAAAAAAACCAATAAAAATTTAACTCATACCACAACAAAGGTGAGACACGATTTTGAAGTTGGGGGGAAGAAAACCTCACGTGCGCTAATGAAGATGGCAACTTGAAATCTTACAATATCTTACAATGTTTACAATCGTTCCACTGCATAAATCATGAGAATTTTCAAGATAGAAAGACAACTATCCTCTTAAATAAAATGGATAGAGAACCTCTATTTTATAGAGGTGAAAAGAGGTGGTATGCGTTGTTGGAAATTTGTCATTGATGTCAAGTAAAAGAGATCAAATTAATCTGATGATTTCTATGCTTTGTTGAAGACCAGATATTGTTTAGATCAGATCATTATAGCCTTGAAGATCATTATATACTTTGTTGAAGAGTTTCTATTACATCAAAGCAGCAATGAACAGATGTTAAAAACAACGTATTCCTTAAAGAGCACAAACAGATCACTAAGTGAATAAAGCAATATCTTCCCTGAATATTAAAACAAAAAATTCTGTGCAGCACATAAGACAAAATACAGAAAAGACAAAAAATAGAGAAAGACAAAAACCAAAAAGGTGCGATTCTTTTGCTGAAGCGATTCATTTGTAAAAGTAATTAAAGAGATTGTATAAAAAAGAACGATTGATTTTTTAATCAGATTGATTAAAAATTAAACATGACAAAAGCAGCGATTAATGAAGTGGTGCAAATCTATAAGATGAAATGGTGCGATCAATGTAGTAAAGAAAAAATATTAAAGACAGATTTTAAAGGGGAGCGATTACTTCTTGTTAAGAAAAATAAAGATTGATAATGTCCTTCTACGAGGTGCAAATTGTGATTTGAAAAAGATACAAACTAAATCAGATTTTCTAAGGGGTGCAAGAACAGATTTTTAATGATGTGACGTTTCACCAAAGGTTGCATTCTATGAACAGCATATATAAATGTGATTCAAATCAGATTGGGAGTGTGTGTGAGAATGATTATGTGAGTAGAAGAGCAGAAAAATATAACTCTTGTGTGAGCATTAAGGAAGCAGCATACATCTCAGAGGAGTTGATTTGAAGCAAAAGGAGATCTATTGTAAAGGTCTCATTCTATATTCAAATTTTCAGTCTATGATAAGAGGTTGATGCCTCTAATTAGCCAAGGTTGGTGCCTTGGAAGAGGGAGTTGGTGCTCCTTGTAGGTTGGTGCCTACTAAACCAAGTTACGGAGTTGGTGCTCCTTGTAGGTTGGTGCCTACAAAACAGATTAAGAGGTTGGTGCCTACAATCATTGTAAACTTATATAAATATAAAGTACATTATTTGTACCGTGGTTTTATCCCGTAAGGGTTTCTACGTAAAATCTTGGTGTCAACTTGTTCTTATTGTTATATTCTTGCATAGTTGCCATTGTGATTGATAAAGTTTGAAATTGGTAAAAGTTATGTTATACTGATTGAACCTGTTATTTGTTCAGAGGATCAACAAACACATCCTTACTGAATACAGAAATATCATAACAATATAGCAATGCGCATTTATGACTTAAACCTTGATATAAAATGGAGACATTGTAGAATTTATACTGTGATGTATGAATGGCATGCTCCAATAGTTTTGAAGTACGTTCAGCTATAAATTTCTTCTAATGGTTTTCACAATAAAAGGTCAGAGTTAGTGAGAAACAAATTGTACTCATGAACACATTTATCTTTTTCCTACCATTTCATATCATAGTTCCTACTCGCTTTGAATTTGAATTGAACAATATTCATGTTAGTGGCCATAATTGTTTTTTTCTTCTCCTTATGGCAATTTGAGGTACAAATAGAATTTTCTAAGATGCCTTTAAAATTGAGTGTTGGCAGGAAATGGAAGCAACCTATCAAGACACTATTGGTGAGATTGTATGTGCATACTATGATAAAGTCGATGAATTAAAACACTATGGCGCTGAAAACAAAGAGACTCTTGGTGAACTGCTGTCAGCTTTCTTTGACTACTGGGCATTTCGTCATAATTATGCCAAATCTGTCATTTCAGTTCGGACTGGAAGGCTTCTTAGGTTAGTGGAAATCACAAGCAATTTTTTATTGAAGCAGCTTAAATATTAATGAAATCTTCGATTTGTCTTGGTGGTGACAATTTCTGGAACAGCTTTTTACTTTCTTCAGAAGTTGAACCTAATTGTGTTTGTTTCAACTTTCTCCTCCTTTGGCGATATGCCATTTGGTTGGAAATCTACTTTGTTTTCAAATCAAACTTTATTGTCATTCATGTAGAGGTTTATTGGAACATGTGTTTATTACTTTTTAATTTCAAATCAAATACATTGTTCTGCGTATGTCCTCAATATTTGCTTTTGTAAATATTGTGATACTTGTGAGATGATTCACAGGAGCTCATTTTCTTTTCATGAGCCCAGTCAGATTGAAATTTTCGAGGGAAATGGTTGATGAATCTCCTTTGTGTGGGTTTGATGTATGCAGTAAGAATGAAAAAGATTGGACAAGACGAATTGGAAATGAGCGACACTTAATATGCATAGAGGATCCCTTTGAGATTTCTCATGATTTGGGTCGTGTTGTTGACAAACACAGTATACGTGTGTTGAAAGAAGAATTTCAACGTGCTGCAGAAATTATGCTTTATGATCCTGATCCTTGTGTCACATTATTCAGGCCGTATGTGCCTAGTTGATGGGAAGCAGTTATAAATATTACAGGTCAGTGTTATGCATCTCTCTGTAGTTTAAATTAAGTATTCTAAAATAACTTTAATTTCCAACATTGAGGGGGCGATTGGAAGAACTCAGATATTATAAATTGTTGAGGTAGCAAAAGATACATAAACTAAACCATTGTGACATTTATTGCAGATTCATATCAAGTTAATAAGCCAAATGATTTCCTTACAAGGCTTCGCTCTTTTTTGTGGTTAGTATTTTGTTAGAGAAAGCACCCAAAACATTCATCTCGGAGTTTGTCGTTATTCTGTGCGTAGTGCCAGATGCGGGCTTCTTCTCTTGATTGTATATTAGAGAGAGATTGACTTTGTACGAATTAATGCAAGCTTGCAACCTTGCAGTGAAAAAACTACATTAAAAGGTTTCCTATAGTTGTCTTTTTGTTTATTGCATGCATAATGCTGCATATACCATACAAATACTGTTTCATTTATATGCAATTGATAAGGATCTTTTGTAAGATGATGTATTCAAATTTAATACCATAGTTGCTTGGAGACATGTATCCTGACCCACGATACTCATCTCCTGCATCTCAAACGCATCCTGTCCCAGAGACATGTACAGGGACATTTATTGACAATAGGGGATTTGATCCTACGATTTCAAATGTCTCTTAAGAATGTATATATTCTTTTGTGTTAATAATTAACTAGTCAAGTATTTTATTTGAAATTGTACGGGTATCTTTTGCAGCCAATTATTTTATCAGGTTAGTGTACGCAAAGAGCAGTACTCCATGTTAGTAGCTTGTGCTAAACTAGAGTGTTGCCTGATTTGCTTTGTAACCTTTTATAAATAACAAATTAGAGGACATTGAAAATTTTCGATTATCAGCTTCTACGTAAAGGCCTTAAAACTATCCATTTATTATTCACATCATAGGTTAAGTAGGACTGTTCCATACACTGAAGCGTGGGAGCAAATTATTACATATTATTTCGAACAATCCCAGACATATGAGCTCTAAAACTATGGATTAAAGTTATGTCTGGGAATAAGGCTTTTCAATTTGATCTTGTTTGAGATCAGCTAATAGTTTTATTGTGTATAACCATTCATATATTGGTTTTATAGTTTATACAATTACTTCAATTTTTTTATATTTAGTTTGTAAAGCTTGTAATGTTTTTATTTTATATAGCCTGATATATATTTGAAAATTTTGAATTGTTGTACCTACCTTGCCCTCTTATCCTTTCTCTGAAATATGATGTCCTCATCCCCATACCTGTTGCACATACTGAAGAGGTCTCGTGTCTTCACATCACAAATATGGACAGATCAATGTAGAAGGGATCAGATAACCTTCTAGAATTTCTATCCGTATTTTCTGGAAACTAACCTTTCATTCTGTCTGAAATTTTTTTCATAAACCATTAGTGAATTACTTATGTTGTCCTGGGATGTCTTGAATGACACATCTGGACTTTGAATTTTGTTTCTATAGATTGGTGCCATATTGATGCTTCTGGATGATCTATAGCGATGGTAATAGATGTAACTGGATGACAAAGAATCGTTTAAAAAAAAGGTGGATTTTCAATTGATTGAGGGGAAATTCCATATTGAACACAACAGATGTTTTCTTTGATATGGTACTTATTTAAATGTAAGTTTTGCATTAGTTAATCAAATGCGATTTCAACAGTTATGGGTGTTTCATCTACCATCCGATAAAGCAAATGACCAAAATATTTTTTATAACTGGAAAAGAAACTCGGGGTGAAATGTTCAGTAATACTTTTTCCAAGCGAAATTCAGTAAGTTAAATCTAAGAAAAATACTTTTTGTTAAGTTTCCAGATGCTTTATTGCCATTTTGTTCTTTGTTGGTTTTTTTTGTTTTGGTTATACTTTTCCAAGTGAATTTCAATCAAGTCAAACACAAAATAAATGCTTTTTGCTAAAGTTTTTGGATGCTTTATCGTACTTTTGTCCATTCTCGTTATGCATTCTTTTTGCTGGTAATTCAAAGCGATTTCTCTTGGCTGACTTTAACTGAACGATTGTATACAATTTCCAGATGATTTCCCTGCCATATTATATTTTGTAAGGTGTTGATGGATATTTACTTCGTTTCCATTTGTACGAGTTGATTATCAGATCACATTTGTGAATTTAGGATGAATGCAAAAGTCTGCATTTTCGTTTGAAGTATTCTACGATAGCTTTGAATTTTTTCTGAAGTTCCTATTGGCCATAAGAGAAAAGTGACATTACTGTTTTGCAATGTTGTTATGGTAGAGTTGTTCTGAGCTTTTCTTGTTGTATTCAGAGAATTATGGCCTTATATAAACTCGTCATATTCAGAGAATTATGGCCTTTTGTAAATAGTAAGAATAATTTACATGCATCTCAATTAACTATTGATTTTGTATTCATATATTGCTCCATTTCTACATGGTACTTTTATCTTTTAAGAGTCCATTAAATCCATATTTAACACTTTTGTAAGAGGTAAAAAGAATGCTGAGTTCATGATTAACATATTATATATCATGTTCTTAGAATTTCACTTTGCTTAGATTATAAGTCATCATTCAGAATTTATATGATTCCACAGTATAAAGTACAATCTAGAGCACGAGATTAGTGGTGGTTGAATATTAGATTTCTAATTTTCAAATTCTTGAGATAAATGTTATAACAAGTTTGAAAGCTGACTAAAACCTACTAGAGACTCTAATCTCCACTAGATAAAAATTAAAGTTCATATACTTTTTCTAAAGTTAAAAATTAAAGTTCATTATTAATAATTCACAAATCAAGACATAGGGTTCAACCTTTGGGGATTGCAATTTAGCTTAAGGTATTGAGTTTAGGTTTCAAATTTTTGGTATGTGGGTTCTTGGTTAAAAGCTTAGCATTTAAATTTAGGGTTTGATGTTTCATCTTCACAATCCTCGGCTCATTTTTGAAAGGAAGAAAGGTGCATGGAAATGCTTCCCACACCAATCTATTGAGAGATTTTGCAAATAATTTCAAAACCATTAGACAATTATTGTGAAGAAGATGCATAGTACAAGAAGTTAAAAACATCACATATCAATGCTCACAACACAAGATATACATAGGGAAACCTTTTTGAGAGAAAAAAATCCACTCCAAAAGCTTGCTTAATGTATTACAATAAACAATTTGGTTACATACACTTCCAAAGCAAGTTTCTTCCAAGAATACACAGGTGTTGAATTTTGGAATAACTAAAACAACCTCATAATACAACTCCAATCCTAACACCTATATTTATAGAGTTTACAAAATGTAAAGCACGTGCACATGCAAAACTCACACCTAATAGAAACTTTCCATTTCCAACTTTATCTTAAGTTATCTTCAACAAATGGAGCTCACAAAAATAAATAATAACATAGGAAAATAAATAAATAATCATGTATGGAATTATCAAAGGTTGAGACACCTTTTTCCTAACAATTAAGGAGGATTTGATATTTATGGTTGAGGGTTGAAAGTTCATTGTTTAGGATTTCAGGTCCACTTTCTACTTTTAAAGTTTTAAATATTTAATGTTTTAACTATATATTGAGTTCTTGTCATTTTTTCTTTAAATTTAGTCATTTATTTACATGGTTCACTATTAAGGCTCATATTTAATGGTTCAAGAACCAGGCATAAGGTTCAAACTTTAGGGGTTAGTGTTGAGTTAAAGGTATAGAGTTTAGATTTCAAGGTTTTTTACTTTTGGTTGAAATTTTATCATTCAAATTTAGGGATTGATTTCTAGGCTTCACAAATATGGGTTTATCACATAAGTTCAATGTTTAGGGTTGAGGGTTAATTGTTCACGGTTTAAGGTTTATGTTTCATATTCAAGGTACAAATTTCAATTTTAAGGATTCAATATGTTGGAATGTATTGTTGTCATTGATGTTAAAGAAGTATTGTTATCGATGTCAAAGCATAATAGTTGTCCAAGATTTGTTGCAAAAGGACAAAGGCTACTAATCATCTCAAGGGAAATTGCATTATTTCAAGGTGATTGAAAGACAATTTCCTAAGTTGGTTGACCCTCTTCTATTGTGGTATCTTCCTTTGTACTATGAAAAATACAATAAAATAAATATTTAAATCATATTTGGTTGACCCCATGAACATGCTTATACTCTTTGTCGGCCAACCACTTAGGCATGTGTTCCAAGACTTACATAAAAAAAGATTAAGAGAAGTGATTATGTTTGGATAAGAAAGCAGAGATTAATGTTGTGAAAGTCAATGATTCATAATAAGAGAGCAATATATTAAGAGCAACACTTAATATTTGTTTATGGGCAGCAATTGAGTAAAGATTTCAAGCATTAAATACAAAGATTATTAATAAGCAACAAATATATTAATAGAATAAATTAAAATATTACAAAGGTAATACTTTGTTTAATGAAGAACATGTTGGCCGAATTGTAAGGTAATAGAAATTAAATTAAAATAAAATAAGTTTATTTGTTCAAGCCAACCTCTCCAAAAAGTCGCCACACTTTGATGAAGGTTAACTAAATATAATTAAATGTTTATTTATTAGGTCAACCTTTGTTAAAGCAACACTTTTAGAATAGGTGTTGCCTTTGTGAAAGCTCATGTCTCTTGGGTGAAGAGACATATGAGTGATATTAATAGTAGATAAAGTGGGAGATTAAAGGAAACCAATTCAATGAATATTATGTGAATAAAAAACATATCCAAAACAACAAAAATGAAGAGTAACTCAGATTTATATTGAATATATGAAGAAGAGTGTGAATCATTTGAATTAAATTTGTGAACGAAGGGAAGTATATGTATGTGAAATTGATTTGTAAGTGTTATCATTCAAAATCAGAGATAGTGATGAGATTTGTGAAAAGAAAGAGTACATGTTTTGGATCAAAATTGTGGAAGGAGAGAGTACATGATTTGGATCCAAATCATGTACTCTCTCCTTCAACAATTTTAATATGAATCATGTACTCTTTCTTTTTACAAATCTTATCACTATCCTTGATTCTGAATGATATAACTCTTATCTCTTACAAATCAGTTTCACATACATATACTTCCCTTCCTTCAAAAAAATAATTCAAATTATTCACACTCTTCTTCATATATTCAATATAAATCTGAGTTACTCTTCATTTTTGTTGTTTTGGATATGCTTTTTATTCACATAATATTCATTGAATTGGTTTCCTTTAATCTCCCACTTTATCTTCTATTAATATCACTCATATGTCTCTTCACCCAAGAGACATGATCTTTCACAAAGGCAACACCTATTCTAAAAGAGCCGCTTTAACGGAGGTCGACCTAATAAATAAACATTTAATTATATTTTATTTAACCTTCCTCAAAGCATTCAAAATCAGAGATAGTGATAATATTTGTGAAAAGAAAGAGTACATGTTTTGGATCAAAATTGTGGAAGGAGAGAGTACATGATTCAAATCATGTACTCTCTCCTTCCACAATTTTGATCCAAAACATGTACTCTTTCTTTTCACAAATATTATCACTATCTCTGATTCTGAATGATAACTCTTATCTTCTATAAATCAATTTCACATACATATACTTCCCTTCAAAAAAATAATTCAAATGATCCACTCTTCTTCATATATTCAATATAAATCTGAGTTACTCTTCATTTTTGTTGTTTTGGATATGCTTTCTATTCACATAATATTCATTGAATTTGTTTCCTTTAATCTCCCACTTTATCTTCTATTAATATCACTCATATGTCTCTTCACCCAAGAGACATGATCTTTCACAAAGGCAACACCTATTCTAAAAGAGCCGCTTTAACAGAGGGCGACCTAATAAATAAACATTTAATTATATTTTATTTAACCTTCCTCAAAGTGTGGCGGCTTTTTCGAGAGGTCGGCCTCCTCAACAAATAGACTTATTTTATTTTAATTTAATTTCTATTACCTTGCAATTCGGCCAACATGTTCTTCATTAAACAAAGCATTACCTTTGTAATATTTTAATTTATTCTATTAATATATTTGTTGCTTATTAATAATCTTTGTATTTAATGCTTGAACTCTTTTCTCAATTGCTGCCCATAAACAAATATTAATTATTACTCTTAATATATTTCTATCTCTCATTATGAATCATTGACTTTCACAACATTAATATCTGCTTTCTCATCCACATAATCACTTCTCTTAATCTTTATTTATATAAGTCTTGGAGCACATGCCTAAGTGGTTGGTCAACAAAGAGTATAAGCATGTTCATGGGGTCAGCCAAATACGATTTAAATGTTTATTTCATTATATTGTTCATAGTACAAAGTAAGATGCCATGGTTGACCAACTTAGGAAATTGTCTTTTAATCACCTTGAAATAATGCAATTTCCCTTGAGATGATTAGTGGCATTTGTCCTTTTGCAACAATTCCTTGGAAAACTATTATGCTTTGACATCAATGCTAATACTTCTTTGACATCAGTGACAACAATACATTCCAACATGTTGAATCCTTAAAATTGAAATTTGTACCTTGAATATGAAACATAAACCTTAAACCATGAACACTTAACCCTCAACCCTAAACATTGAATTTATGTGATAAGCCCATATTTGTGAAGCCTAGAAATCAATCCTAAATTTGAATGATAAAATTTCAACCAAAAGTAAAAAACCTTGAAGTCTAAACT
This sequence comes from Sequoia sempervirens, assembly GCA_007258455.2. Lineage (NCBI taxonomy): Eukaryota > Viridiplantae > Streptophyta > Pinopsida > Cupressales > Cupressaceae > Sequoia > Sequoia sempervirens. The sequence continues at coordinate 108,861,908 of VDFB02000002.1, read as the reverse complement.
CTATACGTTTAACTCAATCCTAACCCCTAAAGTTTGAACATTATGCCTAGTTCTCGAACCATTAAATACGAGCCTTAATATTGAACCATATAAATAAATGACTAAAATTGAAGACAAAATTACAAGAACTCAATATATAGTTAAAACATTAAATATTTAAAACTTAAGAAGTAGAAAGTAGAAAGTGGACCTGAAATCCTAAACAATGAACTTTCAACCCTCAACCATAAATATCAAACCCTCTTTAATTGTTAGGAAAAAAGTGTCTCAACCTTTGATAATTCCTAACATGATTATTTATTTATTTGCCTATGTTATTATTTATTTTGTGAGCTCCATTTGTTAAAGATAACTTAAGATAAAGTTGGAAATGGAAAGTTTCTATTAGGTGTGAGTTTTGCATGTGCACGTGCTTTGCATTTTGTAAACTCTATAAATATAGGTGTTAGGATTGGAGTTGTATTATGAGATTTTTGCAGGTATTGTTTTTGTTTTGGTGAAAGGGATCGTGCCTACATATATTTATATATATTCATAAGAAATTTACAAGTGTTTGATATATAATGACTCTTATCAATCAGATTCATTCCTTATCATAACCTATTCTGACAAAAATATAATTGTATCTAAACTGAAGCCATTAACCCAAAAAACCAATCATATTACAAAATGTTTCTCCTAGAATATTAACTATAAAACCCCATATTATTAACAAAACATACTTCAAGAACCCATAATACTAGCTCTAAAAACCCATATTGTCAACAAAATCAAACTTCAAGAAAACATTATTCTTCCATTTGGTCCACTGGCACCTCATTTCCATCTTGATGTTCATGCATATTGTCCAGATCAAGCTGTCTAGGAAGCATTAAATTTAAGTTAAGGTACCTATTGTTAACTTGGAAGGCTTTCACCTTCAACTTGCTTCTCAACATCCAATTGGCTATGGTATTGAACAACTACTCACATGATGACACCTTGAAAAGCACTGTGTTGACTGATTTCTAGCTCCTTTTGTTTGAAGACACCTTGCTTTGGTGGGTCATGATTGTGTGTGAGCAAGATCAGTATTGCATTCACTCTCACCCGAATAATTTTTGCTAGTTCATTCTCAATTTCCTTTGCAAACTTCTTTAGGGAAGACAACATGAAATCCGATTTCCTTGTTGCCAAAGTTTTCTTTATCACAACAAAAATTGCCATAAACTCAATCCTATTTGTTTCTGACTCTAGAATCTCTTGTCCAATTACTCTCTTGATTGCTTTTCGGAATTGCTGGCAATGGTCTTTGAACATGAGCGCAAACTCCCATTAGTAATCGCTTATGAGAATGACATTTCCCAATTATCGACTAGGATAACCGCTCTATTATTCCTTGACACACTTTCCATACGAAGTCTTTGGAAAGCTTTGCATTTCCAATGACACTCCCTACCTTCTCCATAGGCAGATGAAGCCTCTTGCAATTCTGGTACAATGACCATGAGAAATTTCTTGAAGGAATTAGGAAATCGACCTTGTCCACAATGAATGCAAAAGCATGTTGAAGTGCATAAATGCATTTTCCCACACAAGTGGCCTTGAGAAATGTACCTTAAAATAATTTTTATCCTTGTTGATCCTTCCCAAATTGCATGAGAAAAGCTTGAGTACACATCTAAAGATAAAACATGCATTTTAATAATGGCTGTCTGTTGCAAGGACGTACGATTGCTCACCCTTAAACAAATTGAATTCTGCCAAATTAGCCATGTAGCTAATTGAACTAGCACTTGATTAGGCCGCAAAATGTTTATAGATATAGCTGGCCATCACCATTGATTGGGGTAATGGAGAGACAATTAAATAATCATGATTTGATCCTTGAAGTCAAATGGATTCCTTCACACATATTTTCCTTGAAACAATCTTTATGATAATACATCAAAGGTACCTGCAAAAGAAAACAAAATCATTAGAAATTAAAACATGGTAGCCTAATGCTGCCTCTTGATTGTCGTGCCATTGTGAAAAGTCTCCAACGCTTCTTTAGCACGATCCATCTATTCTTCACATTTTTTGAATCCTTCGTGCACATTATATTAAATAAACCCCAATGAACACTTAGCCCATGCTGACGCTAGCAAATGTTCAACTATCTAAATCGTGTATGATAGTCTCATCTTAATCATAAACTACTAATCAAAATTTATAAACTTCCCCACTTTTAAAAGCCCAAATTTTCTGACCCCCTAAGCATATTTTTGACTTGTCACCAATTCTATTACTGTTGGGAAAGCGCCCACTATATTCTTTTAAAAGTTTGAATTTGTTATATGAGAGCTATTAGCTTGTTACAAATTTTTCTCACGAACTTAGTAGGGCACTTTAAATTCAAATCAACCCTATACTCCCCAAACTCATTTAAATTTATCTATACTTTCTTGATTTATTATTTCTTGCATATTAGAGAACGATTTTATCATATCATCATTTTTCAGTTATGGATACCTCTTTTTTCTGGCACCCCATATTTGCTAAATAGTTTTCAAGCATGTTTCCTTCACGATATGTATGAGAAATTTGATAGAGTTCAAACTTGTCAATTAATTTCCATACATTTTGCAATATATACCTTAGATGCCAATTATGACACTGCCTTTCCTTACACATGTTAACAACTACTAATGAATCTCCTTTAATATGAATCTTGATGATTTGGAGGTGCCTTGCTAGCTGCAGATTGTAAAAGAATGGCCATTGATTTTTCCATATTATTCGTTCCAGGTGGTAAAGCAATTGATTTGGCTGCCTTCAATTTTCCCCAAGAGTCTCTAATGCAAATTCCTAAGGCTTGGATTCCCTTTTGATGCACTATCAAAATTGAGTTTATAAAATCCTATCATTGGTGGTTGCCTTTTGATTAAACTTCTATCCACCTTCAACTTATTAGGTAGCATCATACTCCCTTTGAAAGGTAGATTAATGCCTTGTCAACTCCTAAGAATAGTGTGGTCCTATGAAGTGAACAAAGAGTTCACATTCTTGTGATCCTAGACATGCATTTACTGCTTCTATAACTAATTTTTCAATGGTTGCATGGATAGATTGATTTGAAGTTGATGCTTTTCTGAAGATGCGCTTGTTTCGTTCCCACCAAATGGACCAAGTCACTGCAGTTGGGATTAGATGCCAAATGCATGCAAAAAATGAAGACTTATATAATATTGGCCATGAAGAAAAGAGATCCCATACTGAGTTTGGCAGTGGTGCATGGAAGCTCATCTTTTGCATAACAAATTCCCAACAACTTTGAGCAAATGTACATTGCAAAAATAGATGATCAGGGGTCTCTAGACTCTTACCACATAGAACACAATTAGAGGGATCTGCTATTCCCAATTTAACAAGATGACCACTTGTGAGCACTCTCTTTCTCAATACCAGCAATGAAAAACTCCCTGCCTTACCAGCCATGCAAAACTCCCTACCATAATTATAAAAAGAAAAGGGGAAAGAGGGTCACCTTGCCTTACCCTTGTGTTTCCCTAAAAACCTCGAAGGAGACCCATTGATGATTATAAAAAAAATGCTCTTGATAAGTAGGATAAAATCCATTTGCACCACTTATCATAAAAACCAAATTTGTTCAAAACTTTCATGAGAAAACTTCAATCAATCCTATCGTATGCTTTCATCATGTCTAGCTTTACAATAATTGATGACAATTGATTGATTCTAATAGAGTGACGAACCTCATGTGTTACCAAAGCCCCTTCTACTATTTCTCTGATTGGTACAAAACCGCCCTACTCTTGTGAGATGATTTTTGGAATTAGATGCTATAATTGTTGATAAATTGCCTTTGTGAAGATTTTGTACACCATGTTACATAGCTAGATAGGTCTAAATTCAACAAAGGTCTTTGGTTCCTTTGTCTTTGGCAATACAACAATGTTTGTGACATTAAAGTGCTTCAGTATCATGCCAGATTTCCTTGATTCTTCTAAGGCTAAAATTAGATCAAAACCCACTACATCCTAGCATTTTTGAAAGAACAGAGGAGTGAAACCATTAGGTCTAGGTGCCTTATCCGGTGCAAGTGAAAACACCACCTTTCTCAATTCTTTTAATGTAAAAGGCTTCATTAAATCAACATTATCTTTTTGAGAGATGAGGCTTGGTATTGCTGCCAAGAGATCTTGATCATCTTGGTTTCCTTGCAAAGAAGGTGGTTTAAGAGGAGCAAGCAATTGCTTAAAAATCTTTACTCCTTGAATTTCATTTGCACTTGTCAACTGCCTACCTGTTTCTATGTCCTGTATTGAAAAAATGGTTTTTGCTGCTCTTTTTTGTTGGGATGAAGCATGAAAATACTTTGTATTACGATCTCTTTCTCTCAACCATAACTCTCTTGATTTATGATGCCAATAAATTTCCTCTCTTTTGCCCAGTTCTTCCTAAATTAGTTGCATATTTTTCTATTTTTCATATGTAGATGAATCCATCCCATTTTGGATTATATGCTCGTGAAATTCTGCCAATTGTTTTGCTACTTCCTCTATTTGTTAAAAATCATTTTTGAACACTTGCACATTCCATGTTTTGATCTGCCCCTTAATATATTGCAATTTATTAAGTAGCTGAAACATTTTAGTGCCCGTTTGATATGGTGCACTCACCCACCATTGTCTTAACAAGGGTAAGAACAATGGATGTCTGAACCACATCTGTAATGTCTTGTCTTGTAACCTAAAGAATGTTGCATTTACTACGAAAGTGTAATTATTATTATTTTTAAAGTATAAACATGAAATTCACTAGTGCAAACATTCCCTAAGATATGTGACGACACACATGTAAATCCCAAATATGACAAAAGTAAATATCATAGCATGTATTTAATTCACATAAACTTAAGAACATACATTCATTAACAAGAAAATTACATCATTAAAGATATAAAGATCAAATATAATTCTTTCTTACATTGCATTTATAATTACATTTACAATACTCATTTCCAAATGAGGTAGGTCATATAAAAATGTATAATTACATATTACAAAAGTTTCTCTTCAAATACAATTGAGGAGTGATACAAGAATAAGGTTTCTACTGATACAAATGAGAAGACATATATCCACATACGAGCTTTCCATCCAAGAAGTACTCGTTGCCACGAACATGAACTGGGGACCCAACAGAGTAAGGTGCACGTTCCACCCAACCATATGGTACCCGAAGGCCCACCCCCATGCTAGGAGATAGTAAAGATGTTCCCTAGACGTAACCTACAACCCTAAACACAAGCAAAACCATAGAAAAAACTATACAAGTACCAAATTTACTTAATGGTTACATTGCTTCTAGAATAGAATGATCAAATATACTAAGTTCACAAGGATACTATTATTGTAGGTGGAGTGTCATCACAATGTTGAATAGGTTACCCAAACATTTCTTCCTAGGTTTCGGATCCCATCTTGGGTTACCCTGGTAACCTCTTACGAAACCCGGCCCCTCATGCAATTTGTTGCGTAATCAAATTTCTTTCATAGTGACTAGATACCAATTTTTCCATTCCATGCCTTCTTGACTCTTCCCCAAGTCTGAACTAGCCCTTGAGTCCATGAGTGAGGCTTATTAATTTAGTTAAAGGTTTTAGACTACCTAACATGTTTTTTTAGTTTTCACTGATTAACTAACTCTACATGAGTTACCCTAACACCACTTTGTGTGCTGGCCCTCATTAAGAGCCACTCCCCTAATAATAACACAAGGAAACAAATTCCACTAACTAAGGTAGACAAGGTGCACATAAACTAGCATAAAAAATCAATCATATAATAATGGACATCACAACCTGTTCATAGAACCAGGTGTCTAAAACCAAATAGAACCATGTGCACTACCCTAGTTTATCCAAAATATAAAGCCATCATAAAAATTAACTCCCTTTCTAGAAATTACATCATGAAGACTTATATTCTCAATTAACCCCAATTTGCCCAACAAGAATATAAAACAACTTTAAGCAATTCAGGAAAAAATAAAAATCTAAAGTTAGGATTTACTAAATCCAATCAAATCGTAAACATACATATATAATCCATGATTCAAACACACCGTGAGGAGAAAATCACGGAAATCACAGGGCACTCGCAAGCGAGTGATGCAACTCCGTTCTCCTCACTAATAGATATCACATCAAACTGACAAAATAAACATCAATTAATCTACCATAAGCATATATAGCAATAACATCTCAACTAGACATCTATGCTAACATAAGCATATAAAAAATAATCACCACCAAATAGTGTATCATCACAATATAAAATAAATCCACCATCGCTCTACAATAAACGATAAATACATCAAAACAAGGTATCAAGGTCTATCAAAGTGAAACATACTATCTGAGACAGGTATTGCAGTGCTTAAGGGAGAATCAATTGTACGCAAACCGGAAGAAGTGTGATTTCTTTCAGACTGAGGTGAAATACCTTGGTCATGTTATTTTTGGAAAGGGTATTGTTGTGGATCTTTCGAAGATCCAAGCTATTGTTGATTGGTCCATGCCTACCAACGTATTATAGGCGGTTTGTTCAGGGGTTTTCTAGGATTGGGCACCCCATTACTTCTCTTCAAAGGAAAGGGAAGAAATTTGTCTGGACAGAGTAGTGTCAGTTGGCTTTTCAGACACTTAAAGAAAATTTGACTAATGCGCCTATATTAGTTGTTCCTGATCCTGCTAAGGATTTTGTTGTTTGCACTGATGCATCCTTGGAGGGTTTAGGAGCAGTACTGATGCAAGAAGGGCGTGTGATCGCTTATGAGTCTCGCAAACTCAAGGATCACAAACTAAATTATCCTACTCATGATTTGGAACTTGCCGTGCAATTGTTCATTCATTGGTTCGATGGAGGCATTTCTTATTGGGTCACCGCTTTGAACTTCATAGTGATCACCATAGTCTACAATATATTTTTACATCAGCCCTATGGACTTCATTACAACATGCTTTAGGTACATAGATGAACTTCAGTTCAGCGTATTATCCTCAAAAAGATGGTCAGACAGAGAGAGTTAATCAAATTCTTGAGGATATCCTTAGAATGTATGTAATGGACAACAATAACATTGGGAGGATTATCTGTACTTAGTAGAATTTGCTTACAATAATGGATATCAAAGTTCCATAGGTATGCCACCTTTTCAGGCACTTTATGGACATCCTTGTCGAACTCCATTGAGTTGGGATCGACTTGAGGATAGAGAGTTACTTGGACCTGAGATGCTTCGAGATATGGAGCAACAAGTTGATCGCATTAGAGAGCATCTGATAACAGCACATGATAGACAAAAGAAGTATGCCGATGCGCATAGAGTGGACTGCCAATTTTCAGTTGGTGATAGAGTATTTCTTTGAGTGTGACTGCGAAAGAGTCCAATCCGTTATGGAAAATGCTCTAAGCTTGCGCCTCGATTTGTTGGGCCATTTGAGATTCTAGAAAGGATTGGTCCTATGGCATATCGACTCGACTTACCACCCAGTTTATCATGTATTCATGATGTTTTCCATGTGTCAATTCTCAGACCTTATCATCCTAATATTTGTCATGTACTTGATTGGAATGCATTACAGGTAGAGGACGAGCAGCTGGCTTTGGAGCCTGTGGGCATTCTTCAGTGTTAGAAGCTCGTTCTTGGGGGTCGAGACGTTGATCAGGTTAGGGTCCAATGGGATCCTAGTCATGAGGCATCTGCTACTTGGGAGGATGTGACACGTATGAGGGAGCTTTATCCCTATCTATTCGTAGGCTTTCAGGAGCAAGCTTGATCCTAGGGGGGAGGATGTAGTACCCCTCCATTTTGCTTATGTTTTTAGATAGTAGGTTTCACTTTGATAGACCTTGGTACTTTGTTTTGATGTATTGATCACTGACTGTAGAGCGATGGTGGATTTATTTTGTGATGTGATGATACATTGTATGGTGGTAATTATTTTTGACATGCTTTATGTTAGCATATATGTTTACTTGAGATGTTACTGCTATATATATGCTTATGGTAGATTAATTGTTATTTATTTTGTTAGTTTGCTGTGATATTGTATTGGTGAGGAGAACAGAGTTGCATCACTTGCTTGCGAGTGCCCTATAATTTCTGTGATTTTCTCCTCCGGTGTGTTTGAATCATGGATTATATATATATGTATGTTATATGTTTGATTGTAGGATTGCAGGTACATGGCACCAACTCCACCTGGCTTCATAGGTCTGAGCGTGTCCATACTCAATGGTAATGTTGATTGGGAGATAGTAATGAGGTTTATCCTAGTCTAGCCTTAAACCTAGTCACAATATGTCATTAGTTTAGGTCTGGTATTTCTGGTTGTCTCATCTATGTCTGTCTTGATTATTTGTTATGAAAGGTTTATTTTGTGAATTTAATGTTAGATTAAATTTTTTTATAATTTAATGCTTATTTAAATAAATTTTAAATATTGTAGGTAAAAGCTTTATATTTTATTTAATTAATTAAATTAGTTTATTGGTAAAATAATTTAATCATTGTGATGAAAGTTATTTTATTAAATAAATTAATTAATTGATTAAATTACTTTTATTGAGAGAATGGATTAAATATTATTTAATGCTTTTGAGTGAATGGAATTTTAAATATGTATAAAAAAAAAAGAAATTAGTTTTGAAATTTTAAATTCTTTAAAATAAATTAAATTCTTGATAATTGTGAGAAGAAAATATCCGTGACTGGTTAGAAGATATTTTCTTGATTTGCCATGTGTGTTAGTTGAATTAAATGCAAAAATTCTTGTTGGGGATTTTCTCAGAAAGAATATTGCCAGATCTGGGAAGGCAAGAAAGCACTTCACGGGAAAAAGAAGAGTTCTGCTGAAGAAATTGTGATTTTTGATTTGGGGTTTTTGATTTATATTTCTGGAAGAAGATCTCGGGTTTAATTTTTGTTCAATAATTTGTTTTCTTCTAGAAAGTGGGGATTTGAAAAGAGTTTTGGAAGTTGCACGCAGCAGGCAAAACTTTCCTTCAACAATCAATTTTTCAAGCTACAACAATATAGGTTCTTTCCTATTTATTTAGTTTATTTTCTTTTGAAAAGATTGCCTGCATAAAGAATTAATTTTGTAGAAGTTTTGTAAAAATTTGTTGAAAATGTTTTTGTAGAAAATTCCTTACCTCTCTGTGTAAATTACGAAACAAGATTTTATAGTAAAATTAGAGAGCAACCCAGAAGGTTTTTGTTAAACAATTGAAAAGTTTCAAAAGAAAACATAAGAAATCTCTATAGAATTGTAAATGAAACTTATGGATTAATTTGAGGAAATGGAAACCTCTGTGAGGAACTTTTCTAAACATTTCATGTAGAAAAGATTTTGTTAATTTGAATTGAAAATCCTCTGTTGTTGAAATTGAAGATCTTTGACAAAATTTGTGTTAATTGTTAGATTTCTGTCAATTTCCTGTAGAAAACCCTATTGAAAATAATTACCTGATTACATTATTTTATTTATTGTTTAAATTGTGTATATATTTATATATATATATATTAAATTGTGAGAATTTTATTAAAATACATGAATTTCTGGTTATCGTCGTACGGGCGAAATAGCAAGCAAATTTAACAATTTTTTTTTTTTTAAAATATGTTTAGTATTGGGGCCGCAAGGTTACCCCCACAACCACCCATAGAGGGAGACGACTGTGGAGGCAGCCAGCACTGCCCTCACATGCAGCGCCCAGCTGCCAACACAGCCGTAGCCCCAAATGAGGGCGGTTATGTATAATAGCCGTCGGTTGTATTCACAACCATCAAACCCTCGAATTTAGTTTTTTGTCTTATGAATTGTTATTTTAGATTTTAATTTAAACAAATTTTATTAAATACGAATACGATATAATGTATATATATATGTATATATATATATATATTTGTATATATATTATATTTGTTGGAAAATTATAATTAATATTATTATATTTAAAATTGTATATATATATTGTATATATATATATATATAAATTTTTAAATATATGTTTTAAATAAAATCATGTGAATGCATGAATTGGATAACTTTAGTATAAAATAATTTTTAAATTATGCTTGATGTTTATTGTTATGAGAAAATGAGGAAATTAGAGTAAAATTAGGTGTATCAATTTTCCTTGTTGTTTGAGAATGGAAATATATTTAAGATATTTAAATTTCATGCAATATGTTTATGATTTGATTGGATTTAGTAAATCCTAACATTAGATTCTTATTTTTGCCTGAATTGCTTAAAGTTGTTTTATATTCTTGTTGGAAAAATTGGGGTTAATTAAGAATATAAGTCTTCTAGATGTAAATTCTAAAAAAGGAGTTAATTTTTGTGATGGTTTTATATTTCGAACAAACTAGGGTAGTGCACATGGTTATATTCGGTTCAGATACCTGGTTCTATGAACAAGATTGTGATGACTATTGTTATTTTGTTGTTTATTTTGATGTTAGAATATGTGCACCTTGTTTACCCTTAGTTAGTGGAATTAGATTCCTTGTGTTATTATTAGGGGAGTGGCTCTCAATGAGGGCTTACACACAAAGTGGTGCCAGGGTAACTTATGTAGAGTTAGTTAATCAGTGAAAACTAAATCAACACATTAGTTAGTCTAAAACCTTTAACTAGATTAATAAGCCTCACTCATGGACTCAACTGCTAGTTCAGACTTGGGGATGAGTCGAGAAGGCATGGAATGGAAAAATTGATATCTAGATATATTGAAAGATTTTCGATTCCGCAATAGTTTGCATGTGGGGCTGGGTTTCGTAAGAGGTTACCAGGGTAACCCAAGATGGGGGCCAGAACCTAGGAAGATTCACCTGGGTAACCTATGCAACATTGTGATGACACTCCACCTATAATAACAATATCCTTGTGAACTTAGTATATTTGATCATTCCACTCTAGAAGCAATGTAACCATTAAATTATGTTTATACTTGTATAGTTTTGTGTATGGTTTTACTTGTGTCTAGGGTTTGTAGGTTATGTCTAGGGAACCTTTTTACTATCTCCTAGCACGGGGGGTGGGCCTATAGATACCACATGGTTGGGTGGAACGTGCACCTTACACCGTTGGGTCCCTAGTTATTGTTCATGGCAACAAGTACTTCTTGGATGGAGAGCTCGTGAGTGGAAATGTACTTTCTTATTTGTATCAGTGGAAACTTTATATATGTATCACTCCTCAATTGTTAATGAGGTGAACATTTGTAATATGCAATTGTACTTTTATATGACCTACCTCATTTGGAAAATGAGTATTGTAAATGTTATTTCAAATGCAATGAAAGAAAGAATCTTGTACTTTATAACTTTAATGATATAATTTAATTGTTAATGAATGTATGTTCTTAAGTTTATGAGAATTAAGCACATGCTATGTTAATTACTTTTGTCATCTATGGGATTTTCAAGTAGTGTGTCGTCACATTTCATAGGGAATTTTTTCATTAGTAAAGTTGATGTTTACATTTTACAGACACTCGTTAAGGGTGGACAACAGCAGCAACAACGTATTCGTTAGAAGAAAAGTAATTCACAGCCTCAGCAGGGTAACAATTTTTGGTCTCAACATGGTGGTGGTTGGTTTCAGAATGAGAGAGATTAGAGTTGGCATCAAGTCCAATGTGATCGTTTTGATCAGCCTGCTCAGAATTCTCAGTCTGTAGTTAGTGGAGGTAGTTTTCCACCATCTAGTGTACCTTTAGGTGATAGAGGATTCAGAAGGAGTATAGAATGTTTTACTTGTGGCCAACAGGGTCACATTTCTCGTCAATGTCCTCAGAAGGGTACTTCTGGGTTTAGTCAGAGACCGGCGGCTTCAAAGTCGACAGTAGGAGATGCAGGTAGGTCGCATAGGGTGTTTACCGCAGTGGATAATTACCAGGTTGAGCACCAGGGTGCAGTTGGAGAGCTTTCTAATGGAGGACTGGCATCGTTCTTTGGAAACTATGCACGTCCTTCTACGTTGGGAGTTGATCCTCAGGGGTCGAGACCTTGATCGGGTACATATCCAAAGGGATCCTAGTGGTGAGTCTTCTATTTCTTAGGAGGACGTATTCTAGATGTGTGTGTTATCTATTTTCTGTTTGCAGGCTTCCTGGAGTAAGCCTGATCCTAGGGGGGAGGATGTAGTACCCCTCCATTTTGCTTATGTTTTCAGATAGTATGTTTCACTTTAATAGACCCTGATACCTTGTTTTGATGTATTTATCGCTGACTGTAGAGCGATGGTGGATTTATTTTATATTGTGATGATACACTGTTTGGTGGTGATTATTTCTGATATGCTTATGTTAGCATAGATGTTTAGTTGAGATGTTATTGCATATATGCTTATGGTAGATTAATTGATGTTTATTTAGTCAGTTTGATGTGATATGTATTGGCAAGGAGAATGGAGTTGCATCACTCGCTTGCGAGTGCCTTGTGATTTTCGTGATTTTCTCCTCACGGTGTGTTTGAATCATGGATTATATATGTAATATGTTTGATTGCAGGTTTGCAGGTACATGACACCGACTCCACCTGGTTTCACGAGTCTGAGCGTGTCCAGACTCAACGGTAATGTTGATTGAGAGATAGTAACGAGGTTTTTCCTAGTCTAGTCTCAAACCCAGTCACAATATGTTGTCAGTTTAGGTCTGGTATTTTTGGTTGTTCATCTGTGTCTGTCTTGATTATTTGTTATGAAAGGTTTATTTTGTGATTTTAATGGTAGATTAATGTACCTTTTAATTTAATGCTTATTTAAATTAATTTTAAATATTGTAGATAAAAGCTTTATATTTTATTTAATTAATTAAATTAGTTTATTTGGTTAAATAATTTAATCATTGTGATTAAAGTTATTTTATTAAATAAATAAATTAATTGATTAAATTACTTTTATTGAGAGAATGGATTAAATATTATTTAATGCTTTTGAGTGAATGGGAGTTTTAAATTTGTTTAAAGAAAATGAAATTAGTTTTTGAGATTTGAAATTTTTTAAAATGGAATAAATTCTTGATAAGTGTGAGGAGAAAATATCCGTGAGTTGTTAGAAGATATTTTATTGAATTGCCATGTGTGTTAGTTGAATTAAATGCAAAAATTCTTGTTGGGGATTTTCTCGGAGAAAATATTACTAGATTTGGGAAGGCAAGAAAAGACTTCACGGAAAATGAAAAAAAAATAGAGCTTTGCTGGAAAAATTGTGATTTTTGATTTGAGGTTTTTGTTTTAAAATTTCTGGAAGAAGATCTCGGGTTTACATTTGTTCAGTATTTTGCATTCTTTCGGAAAGAGGAGATTTGAAAAGGGTTTGGGAAGTTGTACACAACAGGCAAAGCTTTCTTCAACTTTCAATTCTTCAATCTACAACCATATAGGTTCTTTCCTATTTATTTAGATTATTGTCTTTTGAAAAGATTGCTTGTATAAAGAATTAATTTTGTAGAAGTTTTGTTAAAATTTGCTAAATAAAAGATTGCCTGTTGAAGAAATTTTTATTGAAGCCTCTATTCTTCTCAGTAAATCTTTGTTGAAAATATTTTGTAGAAAACTTATCTTCTGTGTTAATTTTTGAAACAAGATTTTAGAGTAAAATTAGAGAGCAACCCAAAAGGTTTTTGTTAAACAATTGAAAAGTTTCAAAAGAAAACAGAAGAAACCTCTGTGAGGAACTTTTCTAAACATTTCCTGTAGGAAAGATTTCGTTAATTTGAATTAAAAATCCTGTGTTGTTGAAATTGAAGATCCTTGACAAAATTTTTAATAATTGTTAGATTTCTTTCAATTTCTTGTAGAAAACCCTGTTGAATATAATTCCCTGATTACAATATTTTATTTATTGTTTAATTGTGTATATATTTATATGTATATATGTATATAAATTATATATATATATACATATACATATACAAATATATATATATATTTAATTGTGAAAATTTTATAATAAATACATGAATATTTTGAAATTGCCGTACAGGCGAAATTGGGGTTTTGAGATAAATAAAAGAAAAAGGATTAAAAATCCGTCATGCGAATCTCAAAAATCGTAGTTTTTGTTTTGGTTTTTAGAATGAAATTATATGTAAAAGGAGGCCATAGGGATTACCCCACAACCGACCCATAAAAAGCGACGACTGTGGAGGCAGCTGGCGCTGCCCTCACAGGAAGCTCACGACTGCTAACACAACCGCTGCCCTGTGTGGGCGGGCTGTGAATACAGTCCGTGACTGTATTTAATAGTCATAAAACGTTGTTCGCCGCATGTTCTTTTATAAATTTCTGACTTTCTACATTTGAATGAAATTCAGATTTTAGATTTAAATCATTAATATATTATATATATAAATATATAAATATATATATATTGATTTGTGTATATATATGTATATATATATATATATATTTATATGTATGTATATATATACTTTTATAGTTTCAAGAATATAATTTAGTAATTAAATAAGGTATTATTTATTAGATGCATGTAATGCATGAGATCAACTATTTTTAAAACAATAAGGTTGAAAGAGAAAATTTGATAATCATTTTTATGTGAAATTGAGAAAATCAAAATTAGATTAATTGATTCAATTTATTTTATTGTTTGAGGAAAGAACTATAAATAAGTTGATTTATTTTTATGCTATATCTAACTGATTTGATTGGATTTAGTAAATCCTAACATTAGATTCTTCTTTTTGCTTGAATTGCTTTAAGTTGTTTTAAATTCTTATTGGGAAAATTGGGGTTATATGTGATTTCAAGTCTTCTAGACATAGTTTCTTTTTGAGGGAGTTATATCCATGATGGATTCATATTTTGAATAAACTAGGGTAGTGCACATGGTTCTATTCAGTTTTTGACACCTGATTCTATGAACAGGTTGTGATGTCCATTGATATATGATTGGTTTTTGATGCTAGTTTATGTGCACTTTGTCTACCTTAGTTAGTGGACTTAGTTTCCTTGTGTTATTGTTAGGGGAGTGGCTCTTTATGAGGGCCGACACACAAAGTGGTGCCACGGTAACTCATGTAGAGTTAGTTAATCAATGAAAACTAAATCAACATGTTAGGTAGTCTAAAACCTTTAATTAGATTAATAAGCCTCACTCATAGAATCAAGGGCTAGTTCAGACTTGGGAATGAGTCGAGAAGGCCTGTAATGGAAAAATTGATATCTTGTCATTATGAAAGATACTCGATTCCGCAACAGTTTGCATGTGGGGTCGGGTTTCGCAAGAGGTTACCAGGGTAACCCAAGATGGGGGCCGGAACCTAGGAAGAAACACTTAGGTAACCTATGCAACATTATGATGACACTCCACCTATAATAACTGTCCTTGTGAACTTAGTATATTTGATCATTCTATTCTGGAAGCAATGTAACCATTAAGTTATGTTTGTACTTTTATAGTTTTTACTATGGTATTACTTGTGTCTAGGGTTTGTAGGTTATGTATAGGAAACCTTTTTATTATCTCCTAGCACGGGGGGTGGGCCTACGGGTACCACATGGTTGGGTGGAACATGCACCTTATTCCGTTGGGTCCCCAGTTCATGTTCGTGGCAACGAGTACTTCTTGGATGGAAAGCTCGTATGTGGATATATGTCTTCCCATTTGTATCAGTGGAAACCTTATTCTTGTATCACTCCTCAATTGTATTTGAGGAGAAACTTTTGTAATATGTAATTATACATTTTTATATGACCTATCTCATTTGGAAATGAGTATTGTAAATGTAATTATAAATGCAATGTAAGAAAGAATTATATTTGATCTTTATATCTTTAATGATGTAATTTAATTGTTAATGAATGTATGTTCTTAAGTTTATGTGAATTAAATACATGCTATGATATTTACTTTTGTCATCTTTGGGATTTACATGTAGTGTGTCGTTGCGTATCTTAGGGAATGTTTGCACTAGTGAAGTTCATGTTTACACTTAAAAAAAAAATTTACACTTTCATAGTAAATGCAACATTCTTTAGGTTACAAGATGGGGCATTAGAACCACATCTTCTCAAATATGAAGGAAGACTTGTGCTGTGGGGTCATATTCTAGTTCATTATCAATAAAAAAATTGCATAGTGATCCGAGCATACAAAAGGCAGATTTGTGAAGATAAAATGAAAGGCTTCAGAACCCAATTAGGAGTAATAAAAAATCTGTCTAAGCACATAGCTATTTGTGAAAAATATTTTCTCTTATTCATCTAAGTGAAACTACCTTTGTCTGGCAACACATTCCTTAATGCATTATTCACAATAAAATTCTCAAAATCTGCCATTGTTTTCTGAGGTGGACAAATACCTCCATGCTTCTCATTAAGAGATACTATAGCATTAAAATCCCTTGCCACTACCACCTTTTCGTTCCCCAAAATTTGAATAATATTTGTTAGATTATCCCACAATATTTTCTTGTCTTGAGTTGCCGTTGGTCCATAGGCATTAATGAGTCTGAAGCATAATTCAAAAGACTCTATTTTCATTAATTTCCAATTATTATCTCGTCCCAAAGCTTCTACTACCAGTGACTTGGGATTCCATAATTTAATTAGCCCTCCTGATGCCCCTTGTGCTGGGACATGAAGAGACTTCCATTTGCACCATTTCATTATTGTCGCTTTGTAGGAGTTTGTTGATAACTTTGTTTCTTGCATCACTACCATATTTTCCCCACATGAGTCAACTTGACGCTTGATGTGGGTTCTCTTGTCAGGGGCATTAATGCCCTTGACATTCCATGAAATTACCTTTATTGTGATCGAGGAGAGAAACATGCTCTCCTTGGTCTCTTGTTAATTGAAAATCTTCCGTCTAATGTAGCCTTCATCCCTGCCTCAATTTCCTCCCATAATTTTTCTACTTTAGATTTTGTTCCTCTTTTTCCTGGGGATTTCTTGACAGGCAGTTGACTAACAGGCATTTGAGCTATAGATAAATTTTGGGAATAATCAAACTGATACACCATATCTTCCTCTATTTCCATTTTATCATCCACACCTACCTCAAACAACAAATATTCCTTGGGGATCATTGGAAAATGATCTTCCTATAAAGGATTCAACCTTTCCTTTGCTACCAATTCTTCATTGAGGAATTCGTCTGCAATTTCATCAAATAATTCTTAGCCAATTGATGTAAGCAACTTTTGAGCAAGTACCTCCAATTGAGAAGAAGCAAATTTTTATCCTAAGCTTAGATCTTGTGAATCCCATTCCCTTCCAATATTTTAAAGACCTCCCTTGTTAGGTTTACCATTCCTCTCATTTAAAATATTATGTGTGACCAAAATAGATGGCTTGTTTTCCCATGAAGTGCATGAAATTTGGATTGGCAATCCATTGAACATAAATTGGCAGACTAATGTTACTAACTGATCAACTGAAAATGCTACTTTAGATGACAAACACCCCAAATCACCCTTGCTACCACCCTTGCTATGTTGATAAATTTTGCCAACTTGAACATTTTCCTATGAATGAGAATGAGAACCTTTCAAATTGATCATGCTTAGACATGCAGTTTCTAAATTAGCTTGATGTTGTGAGATGATTTTTTTATTTTTTTGGATCATTCCCATTTTTCATATCTCTTTTCACTTCATTCTTTATTCTCTTATTAGGCATACGTGATAAACTTTTAGAATTTGGAGATTGCAAAGAACTCTCTTTCTTTTGACACCTAGCAATATTAGGGAAAACAACCTTCAAATGCTCCATAGAGTGACAAATAATGCATGCATTTTGTTGACTTTCTATTGCAATATCTTGAATCCATGAGCCAAACTTAGAGTTTATATGGATTTGATCAGGGAATGCCTTTGTGGTATCTAGCAATATGCAAACCCTAACAGGCTATGTGGGATTATCATAAAAAACTTTATCATGCTGAAGAAAAATGCCAGTATGATTCACCAATATTTCTATCAACTTAAGTTCCCTATATTTGAGAGGCAAAGATTTTAATTGAACCCATGTTGGTACAAATTTTGACATAAATTGATTTGCTTTAAAATTGGGAACCCAAGGATTCATGCATAAACCTGATCCTACATATATCCAAAATTTCACTCTGTAAATGACATCCCTTTGATCTTTTGAATGAAAAAGTACAACAAAAATGCCCTCTTTTTGATCTAAATAGAAGAATTTTGAAACCCCTTCCCATTTGTCATATAAAAAATCTTTCAATGTATTTATATCTAGAATAAGGTCCTAAAACTTACAGATTAAGGCTTGGTGGTGAAGGTCCTGAATTTGATCTTGCAATAAGTCCTCTGAAAAAGTAACACTGACAATAGTCTTTCGCTCTAGTACCTTTTGGATTTTGGTGGTTTGGAATTTTTCTTTTTCTTGTTGGGTTTAACTGCCCCTGCTTGATTTGTTGATTCTTGCTTTTTAACCCATACCTTCCCAAACTTATTCTGCTTCTTAGCCTAGGTTGGTTGATTCACAAATTCACCATTGTATGCTTTTGCATGTTGCAAATATGGCTTTGAAATATCTTTATGATTATGAACATCCATTTTGCATCCTGTAGCTAGGGCTTTTGTTGCTCTTTCCCTCAAAAATATGTATTTGCATTTTGAACTTGTGCTTTTGTATATTCATTATTTCCCTGCCCTACATGTGTCTTTTTCGTTGGATTGAAGGGATCTCATGAATGATTTGGAACATTGGCTACATGTGAGTATTTTTGACCTTGAATATTATTCTCCACTGGAACCCTAACCCCTTCACTTTCCTTTCTTTGATTGAGCCTATAATCAACTTCACTTTCTCTATACAAATGATTAAGAAATCTTGGATTTACCTCTCATTGTTTGCCTTGGAAATCTTCCTTGGGCATGTGCTATCTATCATTTTCATATAGATAAAAAACGGCCTGCTTTGTCTTATTCAAATGCCGATTGTAGTGAAATTACACCCAATTTGGTCTTTTAAATATATGCCTGATAAGGGGTTCCCCATTTCTTGCATGATACCTTTTTGAATTTCCCATGGGGCCCTGAGCAGAATAAACTTGGTTTCTATAACCATTGTTGGCAGAATGAGACAAATTCCTGTCCCTTTTTGAAAAACAACCATTGGGCATCCATTATTGCTTAGCCATTTTTTGTATAACACATGTATTCTTTTTTGTAGGTATTGTTATGTTGTTGAATCTATTCAAAAATTCAACACTTGCATACTCTTGGAAGAAACTTGCTCTGGAAGTGTATGTAACCAGATTGTTTATTGTAATACACTGAGCAGGCTTTTAGTGGGTTTTTCTCTCTCAAAAGGGTTTCCCTGTGTATATCTTGTGTTGTGAGCATTGATATGTGTGATGTTTTTATTTTCTTGTACTGTGCATCTTCTTCACAATAATTTTCTAATGGTTTTGAAATTATTTGCACAATCTCTTAGTAGATTGGTGTGGGAAGCATTTCCATGCACCTTTCTTCCTTTCAAAAATGAGCCTAGGATTGTGAAGATGAAACATCAAACCCTAAATTTAAATGCTAAGCTTTTAACCTAGAACTCCCATACCAAAAATTTGAAACCTAAACTCAATACTTTAAGCTAAATTGTAATCCCCAAAGGTTGAACCCTATGTATTGATTTGTGCACTATTAATAATGAACTTTAATTTTTAACTTTAGAAAAAAAATTCAACCAATAATCCTCAACTAAAGTCTTGAAACCTAAACTCTAACTTAAACTCAACTCTATTCCCCAAAGATTGAACTATGCACCTTGATTTTTTAATTGTTAGCGATGAAGACTAATGTTGAACTATGTAGAAAAATAACTAAATTTGAACATGAAATAATGAGTACTCAATATCTACCATTAAAATTGAATATTGAAACCTTAAAGTTAAAATTTATACCTTTAATTTAAACCCCAAACCTTAAATCCTTAATGTTAAAAATTTAGATTTAAAATTTATGGCTTGATGTCTAGGATTCAAATAGTAAGCTCATTACTTGAGGATAAATAATTATTTAAGGATGAGAGTTTAAATTTCATAGTTTAGAGTTTAGGTTTCACATTTAAGATCCAAATTTTAACATTAAGGGTTCAACATTCAATGTTGCACATTATGATTTTTGGTCTATATTGAGTATTCATTATGTATTCAAATTTAGTTGTTTATTTACATAGGTCAACAAAAGATTCAATTTTACTGCTTCAAGGATAAATCCATAGTATTGAACATTAAGGAATTATGGTTTAGTTCTTAGTTAAAAGTTTAACATTCAAATTAAGGGTTTAATGTTTACGATTCACAATCCTAGGCTCATTACTTAAGGAGTGTTCAAAATTTAGGGTTGAGGGTTTAAATTTATGTTTAGGGTTTAGGGTTCACATTGGAGGTCTAAATTTCAATGTTATAGGTTCAATATTCAATAAGTAACATTGATATTTAGTGGTCTACACTAAGTACTAGGTCATTTCATGTTCAAGTTCAATTGTTATATGCATGGTTCAATAATAAGTTTCAACCTTTATGGTTTAGGTATGAGTTTATATATCAAGTTTTTGAGTTTTGAGTTTTTGGTTGAAAGTTTAGTGTTCAATTTAGGGCTTGATGTTTAGTCTTCACAATCCAAATTTTATTACCTAAGGATGGTTCAAAATTTAGGATTTAGGGATTATCGTTCATGGTTTAGGGTTTAGGTTAACATTCAAGGTAAAAATTTAAGCTCTAAGATTTCAACATTAAATCCCTCATTAAAATTTAATGGTTTATATTCAATACCTTTAGGTGTTAGGGTTGAGTTTTAAGGTATAGAGTTTAGGTTTCAAGGTTTTGTGTGATTAGTTTAAAGTTTAATGATCAAATTTATGGATCGATATTGAGTTTAAGGTGGAGTAAGGTTTTAGGGTTTTTGGTTTTGGATTCTTGGATAGAATATTGGCATTCAAATTAAGAGCTTGATATTTAGGCTTCACAATCTAGATATTATTACTTAAGGAGGCATGAGATTCACATTTAAGGTCCAAATTTTATGTTAACAATTCAACATTTAACATTGTAGAGAAGGGGGACCTATCACCCCTGAGACTCCAGGTCATAGGAGAGCCCCAAGGGACGAGCTTCCCTAAACTACCTCGGGTTTGCTAGATAGATCAAAAGGGATAAGGTACTGGGGCTGAAAAGGAAGGGAAAATAGCTTGTTGCTTTCCTTTTGGTAAAACCAAATGTTCACAGGGTCAGAAGAGCCGACTTCCAAGGTTCAACATCTTTCTCAGATAACTCACTATCTAAGGACAACAAAGTGGATCTCGAACTCCAATGCAACACACTAGTGTCTCAAGGACGCGTTGACATCTGTATAGACAAAGGTCTAGAAAATAAACAAAAATGTAAGGAACCTACTAACTACCTAACTATGTGATGTTTTATGTTTTGATAAAGAATATAAATGTACAAAAACAAAAAAATACAATGAAAATAACACTAAAAAGAACTATGTTAGAAATGACAAGAAGGTAGGAAAAGGCACCGTGCTTCCCACAGCTCAATTCTTCAATTAGCTCCACTTGAAAACACATACACACACATAAACGAGATAAATGTTGGGCTGTGTTTGAGTTTTGCCTCAGTCAGATCCCTGTTTTGGTGTTCCCACCTCCATGGATATCCAAATAGCCACAAAGTATAGAAATCGATAAAGGAAATAGAAAGGAAGTGATACCACTAGATAGAAAGATTTTTTTTTTAATGCTATCCAATAAACAAGATGGTGCAACTAAGTAGACAAACACAAAGTTACCTTTCCCACTACGAGCTCTCAAGGCCAATAGCGAAAAGAAGAGAATGACACAACCTTGTAGAGAATATGAAGCTTGAAAATCCTTCGATAGTAATGGTGTTGCAACAAGAACATGATGTTGGAGCCAAATGAGGAGCTTGCAACAAGAAGAACAATGGTGTAGAAGAAAGAAGAGAGTGAGAATTGAGAGCTAGAATGTGTGAAATTGCATCCAGAGGCTAGAAGAGAGGAATGAAGTGAGTTTGAATAGGAAAAATGGAGAAAACAAATCAAATTTCATCGGTCAAGGGAGGTAGGGAACGTTACTCTTTGTAACCAATGGAAGATGTAATGTCTGTTGATTCTAGGGGCAAGAATCTTGTCAGGACGACAATGCAATGTACAAATGTCCACATGGTGCATGTGCATCCTTGACAAAAATTCCTCTATTGGTGCGAAACTACGTGGCTAGGTGGAAGGAGCAAGGTGGCGGTGGTGAAATTGCATCATTGGGTTTATATTTTCTAAGGTAGGGGAAATTAAATGGGGAATTTTCCTAGGGGTGAAAATTTGCACCATTACATTTTTCCCCCACTTTAGCGAGCATGCATGTTAGTGCGAATGCGAGGTAAAGTTGTTGTACCTAAAATTAAAATTTTTTCTACACTTAGGAAATTTGCAGAAATGGTTAGAAGTCTTGTCAAATTTGTCAAAAAGGTCAAAATTGGGGTTTGCATGTCTTGCGTGAGGGGCAAAAACTTGAAATTTTCAAAATATGACGATTTGGGTATGCTTAGAGCGACCAAGTATACAAAACTCAGATCTTAGTTTTTTGGCCCTACTTTTTAGGAAAATTACTATTTTTAGAATCTTTCTAAAAATAGAAACTTTTTTTAGGTTTATTTCAAAACAAATGTTGGAATTTGTTTCTAAAAATAGAAAGTTTGGCTGTTAGGGTTCAAACTAATTTTAATTGGTTGAAAATACTTCCTCATCAAGCTAGTGCAGTTAGAATCACAAAACGATCAATTTTTCCCTAGTGGGTCTATTCTATATATATATATATTTTGTAATTTCATAAAGCATTTCAAAACTCTAAAGCCATTAATGGAGGTTAGTCAACTGCTAGGTGTCAGATTGAAACATTTAAACAATGGACATGCACAAAGAACGAAGAATGGAAGAGGGAGCTATGAAAGTTGAAAAAATGGAAAATTTTGGCTAACACTAGAGACTCTAGGCACCCTAGCTCAGTCTAGGTGCCTAGATGCTATTGCCTTAGAAAAATTTTCATCTCCAGTGAGCGAGGCAATGGCGAGCATGAAAAACAAGGAGGAAAGTGAAAAATGAGAAATAAAAACTATCTTTGGAGACTATAAGTGCCCCAGGTAGCTAAGGGCAACCATGATTTCAAGGCATCAAATGCCAGAGTTAGGGTTCTGTGCATCCAGGACATCCTATTCAGAATCTTCATAACTATGTAGTGAATCTAGCAATGTAGTCATCAGATTTATCAGTCAACCACAACTATAGATCAAACAGAGGACCTAACTTAGAAGGTCAAAGTTGAAGGTTGAAAATCAAGCAAGAATGACTAAGTCTGGAGGAGTTGGGTGTCGTAGCTAGCCAGGGGCACCCAAGCTTTTGAACCCTAGAATGTAGATTTTGGGAGATATCACTCCCAAGAGAAACACCCCCCTCATATTCAAATAAGCTATGTAATGGAGCCATCAGCCAGATCATCGGACCTCCCAAACTCCCAGAATCATGAACTCATTAGAAGAGCAAAAGAGAGTGACAAGTTGGAAAAATATTATAACACTGGAAAAGTTAGGCTCAGAGGAGATATGTGCCCAAGCTTTTGAGGCCCCAAATCAATTTTTCAGGTGATGCTACATCCAAAGCACCCTCAAAATTTAACAAGCTATTAAGTGAATCTGACTGCCAGATTGTTGGGATAGTCTAGCTCCTAGAGTTGCAAATTCATTAGGAGATGAGAAAACACAAAAAGTTGAAATTTTAAGAAAAATGACTAACATTTGGTGATCATGGGTGCCCAAGGTAGCCAGAGGCGCCCAAATTTTTGACGGGTGAAATGAAATTTTCATTAGAAATTGCCTCTAGGATAATCTTCTTAAAATCAGTTAGGCTTTATGATGGATCACTCTATTGGTTCATATGATTCTCCAAGAATATGGAAATCAAAGTCAAATGGATGTGAAAATCAAGCAAAAATTTGAAAATGGCAAAAAATGGCTAAGTATGGAGAGGAAAAGCGCCCCAGGAGGAGATTGGCGCCCAAGGCTTAATGCCTTAGAATTTTTTTCAAAATTTTCATCATTCAACATTTGAACAACATCTATGTTTGATGAACCTGCTCGAGATAGACTCTGAAAGTTTTGAAACAAAAAGAAAGCAGATTTTTCTCAACCTCAACCTATTTAAGAGAGCTTTTTCCTTCCATTATTCATTTTTGCAGGTTGGTGTCCAGAGCAAGAAGATTTTCCCTTTCTTCTCAATGAAGATTTGAAGACCCAAATGACATGATTTTTTGGTTTTCTTCGTGGTTTCAAGATCAGTGAGCAAAGAAGAACATTTTTTTAGCTCCAAAATTTTAGGACGTTGCTTTTTCAAAACAACTAGTCAACTTTTTCTGTTTCTGATCATAGGGGTCTCTTTGCTTTTTCATCCTGTTCAACATTGAGAAACTTTTCCCTCTTCTAGAAACTAATTTTTGGCCACTTTTTTTTATGATGGATTTAGCTTTTTTAGTTTCCGAGCATCTGGGTTTCTTTGGAACGTGATTTTCTACAAAACCCAGGTTCCAAATTTTTTGGAGAAATTGTTTTTCAAGGTAGATCAACATTTTATTTTCAGCAGTATTCTCCACTTAATCAAGAAAAAAACCAACTTTTGGCAGATATGGATGAGGTTTAAAGTAGAAGTCATCTAGAAGCTTTCTCCATGCTTTCTTTCTATTCTTGTCTCAATTCTTATCTACTCTTTGAAGAAGAGAAAGAAAACAAAATGTAATAGTTGGCATTTCCTTTTTTTTATGATTTCTTAGGTGGTTAAATGTTTATCTTCTTTAGTTTTAGAAATAAAGATTTCTTGTTGGCAAGTCTTGGTTGTAAAAGCAAAGAGATTTTAGGGTTCCCTAGTCCTCTGCTTGTGTATAAGTAAGGGAAGCCTTGCCCATTATTTTCTTAACGGTTATTGTGATAGAAAATTTTAAGCCTGTAATATTGCAAGTTGTTATTCAGTGTCATTTCACTTTGTGTAAGAGCAAGTTTGCAAGCCTCTTTACCTGCAAATTCTTGTTCAGTGCATGTGTCTTGTGTTGATGTATTTTGGTTTGATGGCTAAAATATAAGCCTATTTTTCTACAATCCTACTGTCCTAGAAGTGTAATCTTTTGTTCTTGAGATTTGAGAAATAAATTCTTGTGCCTACTTTTCCCTAATATAATGTCTCAAATTTTTGTCTTATGTGTTATGCTTATATGATCTTTATTTCAGCTTGCATTGTAAGTAAGGACATGTGCATTGGAAGAAAAGTATTTTAAGTATTTATGTAAGAGAATCCTTCCTTTCCCATTTCTAATTCTCTTGCTCTACGTTTACTTGAGAAATTAGAAACGTCATTAGAGTAGGCTAGTCATAGTTGAAATTCTAAAACATAAAATATCAGCTATGATGCTTGAGTTTTATAACCTTGTGCACTTAGCTGAACAAAAATATAGGCAACTTAGTTTTAGTTTACTTTCTTAGGCAACATCAACAAAGAGGGAGCTTCCCCTCCTAATTTGAAGAGCACATTACTGCACATAGCTATTTGTTTCAAAGTTGCATACCAAAGGTGCTATTTGAAATGCCAACAAAGTAGAAAGAAGTTGAAGATAATATACCTTAATCATTGAGGAAGCAAATCTCCGAATTGGCACACCTAGATGTGTAGGATGTAACTCTACAGGTTCTCGGTCTTGTAGGGCAACCTTGGTGTGAAAATGAGAGAGATGGCTCCATAGGTACTTGGTTCTATGAAATTGGCTCCACAGGTTCTTGGTCCTATAGAAGTTGAACAAAGGCTCTACAAGTTCTCGTTCTTACAAAAGAAAGGAGCTTCATAGGTTCTCGATCCTGCAAAGGGAGCGCCACAGGTTCTCTATCTTGTGGGGCTTGAAATGAAAGGAATCTATAGGTGTTCAGTCCTAAAGAGTTTGATGTGAAAGGCCCTTATAGGTTCTTAGTCCTGTAAGGAAAGCTTGATAAGGTGATCGATCCTGTTAAGAAAGCTTGATAGTGAAAGAATATTTACAAGTGCTTGGTCTTGCAAAGCAACATGTTAAGTTGCATACAAAACATGTTAGGAAAAGAAGACAAGACAAACAAACATATCAAAAAATAAGTAATTGAAGGAGAAGTTTTTAAAGGGGTCCCTTAGAGGACCCTTCAAAACAACAAGGGGTCTGCCTAAAGGGACAGTCTGATTTGAAAGCACTCCATTTTCTGCAAATGATTTTGTCATCAAAGAATCCTTTTGAAAGATCTCTTTCATCAAGGAATCCAATAAAAAAATGCTCCTTCTCAAAGGAAAATTTTCAAACTTCTTCATAAGGAAAAGTACTCCTTTGTTGAAAAATCTAAAGGGTCTTTATTGAAGAATGCATTTTTTAAAATTGAAAAATTTCATTAAGGGATTCGTTGGCCATTGAATTCACCTTATTGAAAATTAGAGAAGCATGGTAGCCCCCCTTAGGATGGTGTGTGCTATAAATAGGAGCACGTAGCATCCTAAGGAGAGAGAGAGAAAAGGAAAAGATGTTGTGGCCCATGATACATTGCGGGATGTAAATGTGGAATGTTATCACACACGTGAGGGAAAGCACATAAGCAAAGAAACATCACTAAGTAGATAGAGAGGGACAAACAAAGACAAACAAAATGAGAAACAAGTAGAGAAAAAGAAATCAAGGGACAACGGGATCTGGGAATTTAGAGTCATATTTGTTCATATATATATATAAATAGGTAGCACATGATGAATGAATGAAAGATCATCATTCCAAAAAGTTTCCAAATCATGAAGAAGAGCACATGAGGATAAAATAAAAAAATAAAAAATATGGGTCATGGAAGGAAGGCCTAAATTCCCCTAACGCTTTGCATCGCCCCCAATTGTTGAAAATAAAAGGTCATAACATATAGAATAATGATGAAACACATAGAGGAATTTCATGACAATATTTCTAGGCATGTATCCAAGCACCTACAAGGGTAGAAAGGGTCCTCCAAGCAAGATCACAAACGCATAAGTAAAAGTATGTGTGGAGCACAACACACACAAATCTAATCTAAAGATAAATAAGAGGTACCACCCTACTCATCAAAAAATAGGTCATCCTACTCCCAATCTAGATCATATACATGGAGGGAGGATGAGATTTCAAGGGAAAGATAACAAGGGGAGAACCCTCTGAATCTCTTGCCACAAGGGCTAAGGAAGAAGGCCCCTCAAGGTCTTCTTCGCTGAGCTCTTGTGAGGTGAAGGTCATTGATCTCGTAAAGATTGATGAAAGATTGATGACATCATCCACCGAGTTAAACATGCATTTCACCAAAGTTCCATGTGTTAACTAGGTGGGAGAAGGAGGCACCTGAGATCCACTATCGACCTTGTTGAGAGGGGTAGTGACAAACTCGAGGGATGTTAGGACTACCTTCATCACAAGGATGACATAGGCCAAAATAGGACTAGCTCCCGAAGAAGGTGATCCCTTCTTCTGACCACCACTCAAGTCAAGGTCATCCTATGACTTACGCTTCTACAGAGGATGCTAGATGCCCACAAAAGAAGTGAAGGTGGAGTATTGAGAATATAGAGCCACAATAGACACCACCATTGTGTTAGGAATGTCCATGTGCCAAGAAAATGGAGGGATGTCTAGAAGGGACATCAGAAGAGGAGGCTCCATGAAAGGAGTAACAAACACCTGCACCCTTTTGGGGTGAGGATCATTAGCACCCATCGGGGGAGTTGGAAGCAAAATAGAGGCGAGTGGAATTGAAGAAGAAGGGGTAGAGGGAGGAGACACATTAGGAGGTACCGAAATAGGACCTACTAGCTCCCCTTTTGTCTTTTGCAAGGTAAAATTTTCAATGACTAGAGATTTTCTTCTATGCTTGTGCATAAGCTAGTTATGTCAGCTCCAAACACTAGAAGTTGTAGCCTAAGAAGGGATGGGAGGCTCCTATTCTTCCATATAAGTTTCCTCCATAATCATTTTCAGAGGAAGGACAACCTCTTGGATAGGGGCAGGAGCAGGGAGCGCAGGTGTGGACATATTAGCAGGTGGAGAAGCAGACACAAGTGCCTCGATGGTAGGCATCTTCCCCTTCACTGCTAGAAGGGCAGGAGGAAGAATAGTAGGAGGCCAAAAAGGCTGAGACATGGGGGAAAATCCATGAGGACCCTTCCCCTTTCCATAAATAATGGGTCTAGGAATCGTGGGAAGAATAGGAAGTTCAAACACTTGACACTTAACTTTTCACCAAGCAGGAACCATCAGGGTCCCCATACAAAGCATGGGAGCAGGAGCCAAGGATGCCACAGTAGGGTGAGAAGTAGAAGCGGATGGAGCAGAGGATGTAGAAGAGGAAGGACCATGGTCGCAAGTAAGATTCCCCTTACCCTTTTGCTGGGAGGAGGAGGTAGCTCGCTACTACACAATTATAGAACGTTTTACTGAGATGGCGTAGGGAGAAACTGGATAGGTCACTTTTGGTGCCATGCCTCGAGTCTTATACTTGACATAGGAATGATGTAGCAGGTCCGTCCTCGGAGGGAGTGCTGTTATGGGAGCGGGTCAAAAGTGGTCTAATGAGAAGCCCTCTCTCGACACCAGTGTTTTGTAATCGATGTTGTGCACAAATTCCTCATGAGAGAACTTGAGATATTTGTGAATCATCAAAGCAACACCATCCATGGAAAATAGCAACAAAAGGCCCAATTTCACCCTCAATAGGTATGACTACGAAATTATGACAAAAGAGGTATTCACGGCCATGGGTCCTACCAAGACCAAAAGAGTAATAAAACCAATAGGAGGGACTGAGAGTCTATCGTGTGTGCATATAGTGGCCATCTATTCTTTTTATTCCTCCCTATGAAAAATTTTATAAGTAGAGTTTCTTCCATTATAACATTCACTCAGCTTGCAGGGTCAACTAGGATGAGCGAGAATGTATGAGGGAGAAGGCTCTTTATTCATTGGTAAATCCAATGAGGTAAAATTTAAGTCTGATGATCCACTCACAAGCTAGGTGGAAGGAATATGTGTGAATGCGACCATATTAATGTACTCCGATGACACAACATTAGTAGGAGTAGAAGGTTCAATACTTATGTTTATGGAATGAGATAGAAACAAATTTGTTTAGATTTGTAATTCGCTATTAGCCTTTGCCACAAAATTATTAGTATTTTTCTTTTTCTTGTCGAGATGGATAGTACCATCATCGATGCGGTCTTGGATCTCATTATGTAGGCACATGCATATTTCAATATCACGTTTGTGTATTTGATGGTATTGGAAGAATTGATGTTCATCATACCAATCAAGATAGGGTTCGATAAGAGGTCGAGGGTCTAGTATTGTTAGGGATTTATCTTTTAACAATCTTTTCAACATAAAAGTGTAAGAATTTGATAACTATGTAAAATAATTGTTGTGCTTCAGGCTCTTGCTTTAGATGTACATACCACATTTGTAACGTCCTTTTTCTTACCAGATATCGACACTATAGATTGACCTTCAAAATGAGAGCATGAGGAAGATCCCTCGAACTATGCAGCTGTCTACTAGTATTCTTGTAACACAACACATAGATGTGCAAAACAAGGATATTCCATTAAATTTTTTTTTTCTTGCCAAGGCCTCTATAGATTTATGACAAAGACCTTTTGAACATCCGAGTCGCACAAATGATAAGAAATTTTTGAGAAAGGCACTTGATAATGAGTGATAAAATCAGTTATCTTCTCATTGTCCCCTTGCTACATCAGACGAAACCTGAAAAGGTCATCTTCAGTCCAATATTAGCCTGGAACTGTCAGAGAAATTGATTTATCAACTGATCAAATAAAAAGTAGAATTTTTTGGTAGGGAAAAATACCACTCAATGGCAGTATCCTTAAGAGACCTTAGAAACAACTTAGCCATTAAAGCATCACAGTGAAAGAAATCCATGCATATGGAATTGAATGTCAAGTCATGCATTTGAGGATCTCCTTTACCAACATATTTCTCAAAATTTGGAATATCCATCCCTTGAGGGATAGGAGTATTTAGAATTGCTATCAACAAAGGACTATGATGAAAGTAGGGTTGAAATATAGGTTGTTAAGTAGCATTGGACAAGTTCACTAGTTAATTCTACATCTAAACCATGTTTTGTAATAGGGCATTGATGACAAGGTCAGAAGATGAAATAGGACTAGTGGAACTACCACCAAAGCCACTAGAGCCACCGAGGCCACCACCCCCATTCCAATAGAAGCCCCGCTAGTAGGACCAACATGGGTTCTAGAACTACCACCAAGAACATTAGAGTTAGTAGAGTTGAAACCTAAGGGTACCTTGTTTACCTTAATGATGGGGGTGCCTAAGGAATAGTGGTAGTGTTAACGAATGGGTCAATTCGGCCATGTACACCAACACCTTGGGCATTGAGAATTCTATCTATCTTTTAGCAGTCTCAGATCCAAGGTCCCAAACAATTCCGAACCTAGGGTTGTATGATGGAACATGAGTGTGCACTATTTTGGAAATACCCCAGAGTTATTCAAGACCTACTTGGTCCTCATCCAACATAGCTCTCAAGTCATTAAAAACCTTAGCTGTCTTAGTCATAGCCCTTTCTTTTCCTAAATACTGCCCAAACTTTGAAAACCTTCTGTTTAGGGCCAAAAGTTGCTCTATAGGAATTTTGATAGCCTCATCCTCTTCCAAAAATAAAGTGGAAGGAGTAGGAATGCATGGGTCTTCCCCAAAGGGGCTAGAGAAACTTGTATTTGTTTTAGAAACCAACTTATCAAAAGAGGGACCTATAGTGACCTTCTTAGGATCCATCTCTATATGTCACATGCTTCTTCTGGAAATGTGCCTAGAGGTTGTAGATTGAGTTTTAAAGCTCATAAAGATTTACAACACAAAAGTTTGCAACATACTTAAGATGCAAGAGTTCTCAACACAAGGAAATGGAATTGAAGATGTTCACGTTGGGTTCACCAAAATGTAGAGAAGGGGGACTCGTCAACCTTGGGACTCCAGGTCATAGGAGATCCCCAAGGAATAAGTTGCCCTAAACTACCTCAGGTTTTCTAGACAAATCGAAATGGATAAGGTACTGAGGTTGAAAAGGAAGGGAAAATAGCTCACTACTCTCCTTTTGCTAAAACTAGATGTTCACAAGGTTAGGAGAGTCAACTTCCAAGGTTTGGCCTACTACTAGACAACTCACAATTTGAGGATGGCAGCATGGATCTCAGACTCTAGTGCGGCACATTTAGTGTCTTAGGGACACACTAGCATCCGTATGAATAGAGATCTAGAAAACATACAAAATTGTAAGGAATCTACTAACTGCCTAACTATGTGATGTTTTATGTTTTGGCAGAGAATAGAAAAGTATAGAAACAAAAAATAAAATGAAAATAACACTAAAAAGAACTATGTTCTAAATGACAAGGAGAAGGTAGGAAAAGGTACCATTTTTCCCATGACTTGATTCTTCAATTAGCTCCACTTGAAAATAAGGACGTGATGTTGGAGATAAATGAGGAGCTTGCAGCAAGAGAAATAATGGTGTAGAAGTAATAAGAGAGTGAGAATCAAGAGCTAGAATGTGTGAAATTGCATCCAGAGGCTAGACAAGAGGAATGAAGTGAGTTTGAATAGGAAAAATGGAGACAACAAGTTGAATTTCACCAGTCAAGGGAGGTAGGGAATGTTACTCTTAGCAACTAATGGAAGATGTAACATCTTTGCTGATTCTAGGGGCATAAATCTTGTTAGGATGACAACGTGATGCATAGACGTTCGTGCAGTGCATGCACATCCTTTAAAAAAATTCCTCCATCGACACAAAATGATGCAGCCAAGTGGAAGGGACAAGGTGGCAACGATGAAATTGCATCATCGGGTTTATATTTTCTAAGGTAGGGGAAATTAAATGGGGAATTTTCCTAGGGGTAAAAATTCACACCATTACAAACGTTTAATGTTGAGATTTAGTAGTCTATAATGAGTAATCATCATTTCATGTTTAATTTTAGTTGTTTATTTAAATGGATTCACATTAAAGTTCATTGTTAATGGCTCAATAATTAAGACGTATAGTTCAAATTTTAGGGATTAGGATTGAGTTTAAGGAATACAATCTATGTTTAAATGTTCTGGGTTTTTGGTTCTTGGTTAAAATTTGTGGGTTCAAATGAATGCCTTGATATTTAGGCTTCACAATCTTAAGCTTATTACTTAAGGAGGTCTTAATATTCAGGCCTAGGGTATAAATTTGATTATTTTATGTTTAGGGATACATTAAATCTCCTAATTTATACTGTAAGGGTTCAATATTCAATAGTTAACATTGATTTTATGTAGTCTATATTTAGTACTCTTTTCATTCCCAATTTTATTTTATTATGGATATAGTTCAATATTGAATTTCTTTTTAAATTGTTCCAAATTCAAGGAATGTGGTCCAACCTTCAAGGGTAAGGGTGGAGTTTAAGGTATATATTTTAGGTTTCATTGTCTTTGGTTTTAGGTTCTTGGTTAAAATATTAACATTCAAATTAATGATGATACATAGGCTTCACAATCCTAGACTCTTCTCTTAACTTAAGAAGGGTTCAACATATAGGGTTGTGGTTTTGGGTTTTGGGTTCACATTTAAAGTCCAAAATTTAACATTGATGTTGATATTTAGTGGTCTATATTTAGTAATCATTATTTCATGTTCAAATTTATTATTTAGATGGTTCAACATAAGGTTCATTATTAACAATTCAATAATCAAACCACACAATACAACATTTAGGGGTTTAAGTTGAGTTTATGGTATAGAGTTTGGGTTTTGAGTTTTTCTAGTTTTGTGTTAATTGAATTTTAGTGTTTAAATTAAGGGCTTGATAATGACACTTTAAAATACTAAACTCATTCCTTAAGGAAGGTTGGATGTTTGTGGTAGAGGTTTTCCAATTGATGGGTTATTATTTTGGGTTCATATTCAATGTCTAATTTTTGAAATTTATTCAACATTGAGATTTAGTGGACTATATTACGTACTTTTCATTTTATGTTTAAATATAGTTGTTTATTTGTATGGTAAAAATTTAAGGTTTATTGATAACGATACAATAATCAAGGCACATGGTTAAATCTTTGGGGGTTAGGGTTGAGTTTAGGTTTAAAAGTTTTGGGTTTTTGTTTCTTGTTTGAAAGTTTAGTTTTCAAATGTATGACTTGATGTTTAGGTTTCATAGTCTTGGGCTTATTAATTAAGGATGGATCAATTTTTAGGGCTATAAGTTTACGTTTTTCCTAGTTTAGGGTTTAGAATTCATAGTCAACATAAAAATATCAACTTTAAGGGTTCAACATTTAATCTTTGACATTGAGATTTACTATTCTATAATAAGTAATAACAATTTATTTATGTGTGGTTCAACATTAAGGTTAACTATTAAATGTTTATGAATTGATGCATAGGATTCAACCTTTAGATGTTAGGATTCAATTTAAGATATACAATTAAGGATTCAAGGTTTCAAGTTCATTTTTGAAAGCTTAGAATTCAAATTTAAGGATTTATGTTTAATGATTCACAATTCTAAGCTAAGTACTTAAAGATGCTTGAATATTTATGACTAAGGCTTTAGATTTCATGGTTTAGAGTTTAGTGTTCACATTCAATGCCCAAAATTATATTTTAAGGGTTCAACATCAAATGTTAAATATTGAGATTCACAATTCTATATTGAATACAAATCATTTTGTGTTTAAATTTAGTTGTTTATTTAGATGGTTCAATGTTAATGTTTATTATTATCAGTTTAATAATAAAGACACAAGCTTCAATGTTTATGGGTTAGGGTTGAGTTTAAAAACTAGTTTCAATGTTTTGGTTATTGGATTTGTAACGCCCTGCCACAAAACCCTAGAGGACAACACGATACAACACAAAAAAATAGAATAATTTTTTTTAAAGACAACACAATAACATGAATTCTAACCTAAGTCCTCTAAGGTCCATGACTACACTACTATATCCCATCAAATAAAATAGCAAGAACAGTAAACCATTCCATTAAACAAATTCCATTTAACAATATGAATTTCTTTTATTCATCACATTTAAATGATTAACATATATGGATTAACCATAATTTGACATCATTATACCAACATCAAAGATCATTTAATTAACAATCATATAATTAAAATCATTTACATTTTCATTACAAGAGTGTTTACAATTAATTACAACTTTGCATAATTACATCAATGTTTGCCTGTAATCAATTAGGGAGATTATACACTAGAGTTAAATTACAAGATACAACTGATTTCAATTTAGCACAAGTACATGATGATATTTCACTCGAATTGGGATAGTCGCATAGGTCAACATCACCAAGAGCAGTCACTACGAACATGAACAACCACAAGGGAAACCCAATTGAGTAAAAGGCACATTCCACCTGACCATGTGGAACCCTAAGGTCCACCCCCCCGTGCTAGGAGATAACACCTGGTCCCACTAGAACAAAAACAAGGTGACTAAAAATTGACATAACAGGACTAACATATGACAACAGACATTGAAGCAACTTAACATCGCATAAGGTCAAACATTGCTTCCAGAGGGTATCACACACCAAGGGAGAGAACAAGTAGAAGAATACTAGTTTGCAAAGGGAAGAGTGTCATCACATGGTCCAGACATGGGTTACCCTGACAGTCTAGCATTAGCTGCCGAGCCCAATTTATGGTTACCCTGGCAGTCTCTCACTAGCCGTCGACCCCCATCTATGATTATCTTGATAGTCTCTCATGAGCTTCCAACCCCATAGGGTGACACATGTGGAACCAATCTTCCTTTCATGAGGACAAGGAAGTTGGTCTTTCCAACCAAGCCTTCTCAACCCATCTTTAGCCTAAACGAGCACTACAGGCATGGGCGAGGCATCCACTTATCTTGATTAATATGTGAACTTCCCAACCCCTTAATTCATTTTAAGTTTTCACCGAATTAAGAAAATCCTACATGGGTTACCCTAACACCACTTTGTGCGTTGTTCCCCATTGAGAGCCACTCCCCCTACTAGTAGATAGGAGACCCAATAATATCAACATGGTAAAGCCATCATGCACATGAAATAAAAACTATAAAATAAATATCCTGAGCAAGGCATGGACCATCTCGCTCTCCAACATAACAGTATTAACAAGTAAGTGGTGCATGGCTTAAACATCATAGTTTAGTAGATAACCTATTTTACCAAACCTCTGAAAGACAACATAATGACTTGCACAAGCCTCCCAAATAATCAACACCTTACCTCATAAAATCCACAAATCCACTAACGCGATCATGAGACACAAGGTGAGTTTCCAATTTGTTAACACGTAATTATGAAGCATTACATTATTGCAATTCTCAAAGAAATAGCCTAATTTTCTCTCCTTATCAATTTCACAATTATATAAATATAATAAAGTATTCTTTCCTTATCTAGTTACCCATTTAATTAGCTATCAAAACAATTTAATTGTAGAAGTAATACACATTTGTTCTCAAAACTAATGTCATTATATAATAACAACACAAAACAAAACAATCATTCTACATAATTTTATTACAATTAAGTGTATAAATATATATTTATATATTCATATTATTGTTTTCATATAACAATGTTTCTTTTAATAAGACAAAAAAATCATATTCCACATATTAAATAGTAACATACGTATGAATATTTATATATATACATATATATATGTTTATATATATATTAATATTGTATACACTTAAAAATGGTCACATCACATTGTCTGGTAATTAATTAAATATTTTTAATATTTAATTAAAATCTTCAAATTCTATCTGCGTATAAATAAATTTAAATAATTTATTTATATTTCTTCATTCTTTTATTTTGATTAAATAAATAAGCTTATTTAATCATCTTTTTGTATTCATTTCTTAATTAATTAAATAAATATTACGATTTATTTATATTAATTATCATATAATCTTAGTTTGAATATCTTATTCAAATAAAGATTAAAATATTCTTCTTCTTCTAAATATCTATTTATAATTAAATATTTCAAATATTTAATTAATTCCTCTAATTCGATTCAAATATCTATTTATAATTAAAATATTTAATTAATTCCTCTAATTCAATTCATATATCTATTTATAATTAAATATTCATAAAATATTTAATTAATTCTTCTAAATATTTCATATTCTTCTAAAGTCACACTACAATTAAATATTACAAAATATTTAATTAAATCTTCCATAGTATAAAAATCAAAAATCAAAATGCAATAAATGAAATTAAATAAATTTATTTATTTAATTAATTTTGGGATTTATCTTCAACACCTGTGAAACAAACTGCCCAAACAGAAAATTAATTTTCTCTATTTCTGTGCAGGCTTGTTCCCGTGGGTTGAAGACAGGAATCCATCCTTCTCTCCAACCTCTCAACCTCTCCCATTTTCTTCTCAACTTCTTCATCTTTCACCATTCAAACCTACCAGACAATCTCATAGCCGTAGATTCTTGCCAGCCGGGATTGTGCCTGCAAAAATCTATAAATACGACTGCCGGGAAACTCCAAATGAGATAGAAGTTTTAAGCAAGTAAATTATAGGAAAATTTCATAGCATTCATACTTTCATAGCATAGAATCATAGCATAATATAGCATAGAATCATAGCAATAGCAGTATAGAATCATGATATTTTTCATTCACAGCCCCTGTGCATATCCGTATTAGCAATTCCATTCCATCAGCATATAGAAATAGAGGTTTTTCATTTGCATACTCATTCTACAGCAGCCATTTGGAGAAGCTTACATTCAAATCTGAGAGCAGCAACTTCAAATTCCTGGAGATAGAGGAAGATGAAACAACTCTGAAGAAACTTTGTTTTATTTGATTTCATTTAGTTTTCTTTAGTATAATGTTTCATTTGTGTTTGTGTTTTCAATTAGATTAAACATATAAACAACAACACATTTTTGGCGCCCACCGTGGGGCTCTTGCCCCCTTTTTTTTAATATCTGTTTGCAGTTTCTTTTGACAGTTACAGACAAAAACAGTGGAATAGCGCAGACAACATGTTTCGGGAATTTCATCTCCAGTTTAGCGCATTTGAAGACTGTTGCAGCGCCTTTAATCACTATTGCAATTAATAACTATTGCAGCGCCCTTAATCACTATTGCAGTGCCCTTCATCACTTTTGCAGCGCCCTTAATCACTTTTGCAGCGTCCATAATCAGTACTGCAGCGCCCTTAATCAATTTTGTAGCGCCCATAAGAGATATTGCAGCGCTTGTAATTATTATTGCAGCGCCTATAATGTCTGTTGCAGCGCAACTTTTAAAAGGCAGTATTTTGTAATCTGTAATTGTAAAACAGTCTAATTGACTCCAACGCAGCTGCGGACAGTTAGAAATTTTTAAGGATAAAAAGAAGCAATCCTAGGGTAGTCATCTAAGGTAAAATGAATCAATCCTAGGGTAGACACTTCATGTTTCGTTTTGGGCTTAAAATGAATTTTCTTTTTATGTGAAGCAATATCTTCACTTAGTTTAGAAAATTTTCATTTGGTGCTTAAAAACTGAATCTTTGTTTGCTTTGCTTCAACGGTGATAGGCCTATGCTCTCCCTTTAACTGGGTGATCAAAATGCCAAACTCATCAATTTCCCTTTATGCAATTTACAGTTTTATTAATACCTCTTAGAAGGCCTGCCGTAGTGGGAAAAAGTACTCACCCTACGGGATCGACCTAAGTGGGAACAACTAAAGCCAAGTTTTCCAACCCACTATAATCAAATGCGGATGGTTGATGAAAATCCCATTCGACGGTAGTGTGCATTGATAACCATCCCCAAAGCCTTTGTTCTAAAGGTAGGGAGGTCTCTCAAGGGAGTCTATCATTTGCCGCACCGAACGGAAACCCTTACTACGAACCTAGTGTAGTATCTTACCGAGTCAGTTTCCGAACATCATTTCAATCACAGTGCAGGGGAGGGAAGAATCTACCCCCAAGATACTCACCATATAACTGCCAAGGATTGTTTGCTCAAGGGATCCGGTATCCACTTCCGTCACTCTGAGTACGCACCTGGAAAAGACAAAAACACGGGCGCCCTTTCGGGGGTGACATGGCTGTGTGAGTCGACGCAGTTCTAAGATGTGGGCTGTTGATTGCTATGATGACCTACTTGAGAACTGAGAGTGAGTCTGTTTGAAGTGCTTATCATGTGTAAAACCCGTTAAAACACTTTTTGAACAACATTTTGGTTATACACTTGATGTTTAGTATAGGACTTAAGACAATTGTTTTAAAACTTGTTTGATGTGTTTTCAATACATTAATTTAGATAAGATCATCCAAAACACTCATTATTATATTGATCAATCTCATGTTACGAGATTGGAAATCCACAAAGTTTGTAAAGAAATCTGTTTCCAAAAGGATTAAGAAGCCAAAGAAACCCCTCAATCACAAGAAATTATTGAAGAAGCAACGATTCTTGTATCAAAGTCAAAAAGTTTTACTCAAATATAGAACCTTTTCTTCATAGGTATCATGATTGTGTTAGAGGTCTTTCAGATGATTATGCTATAGAGCCCTTATATTCACAAGCTTACTTTCAAAGAAGAGCCCTTTCTCAAAGGCATAACCATAGTCAACGCATTCGTTTCAGTTATATTCCCCAACCCGCAATCGAATATTCTACTCGTCCAAATCAAATTTTACAATAGAGAACTTAGAATACATTATGCATCTATCATAAAATCCATCCTTTTACAAAGCCATGATCAAAACTTCATAAAGTGCAAAATCATCCTTTTCTTGATCTTTTGCTTACATTCCCGCTAAACAGGATTTTCATCCTTTCACTTAGGGAACAACACAAGCTACAAGATTAGAAATTTTGTGTAAGTCATAGAATCTTCATTCTATCGTGACTTTTTTATATATCACATAAATCGCACTATTTCACTCTTTTGATCAAAAGTAAGTAGGATTTGGAGCAAAATCTATGCCTGTCTTCACGAGATCTCAAAAACAAATGGAAAAAGATGAGGGAGAAACCACTACTAGTAAAATGGGTGACTGTAATGAAAAAGAAGAGGAAACGTTTAATCTTGATGAGTTAATAGAAGAAAAGCTTCAAGAAGCAGAACAAGATCCCCAATTCCATACTCTTATGGAAAGAATTCTAGAACGTAACAAAGAAAAATATTTTCTTTCATTAGCTAATCAAGGAGCTAAGTTGCCTCACACTTTTGACATAGAAGGGATTAAACAAAATCCTGAAACTCCTCTTAATGACTTTGAAACTCCTCTTAATGACTTTAGTGCTCTTAACCAACAGATAAAAGAATTACAAGGGCAAATAAAGGAAATGCAAGGAGGTACAACAAAGAAATATGTTTTGGAAGACATATCTCCTTATCCATTTGATAGGAGTCTTCAAATGATCCCATTTCCAAAACATTGCGAAATTCCTAAGTATGATAGGTATAATGGAAAAACTGATCCCATTGACCATGTTAGGGATTTCCGAAACATGAGTCTTGAATTCGCCTATGACGATACTTACTTGATGCGATTATTTCCATGAAGTCTAGGTGTACAATCCATGGAGTGGCTTTCAAAAATCACTCCACCTATCAAAACTTTTGAGGAGTTGATAAATCAGTTTATATCACAATACTCCTACAACATCCAACACCAGATAACAATGCTTGATCTTTGTAAAGTGAAACAAAAAGTAGAGACCTTTTACTACATTTTTACAAAGGTGGAGAAGGTTATTTGCACGATATTCTCATCCTATTCCTGAAAAGGAAAAGATGGATATCTTTATCAATAGCCTTGATCTAGAATTAAGCTATAGGCTTAACCTTCATTGTCCTCATAACTTTGAAAAATTGATTGAAAACGCAATCACCATTGAAGGGGCCTTGGTTAAAAGGGGAGTGATAAAACTTGATAATCCAAGTACATCGAATCAAAACAACAATGATAAAACAAGGTTTTGGAACAAAAACAAAAGTGTTGTCAATGATGGTATAGTGGATGCAAATAATTTATGAACAAGACCATTTGTTTTCAATCTATCAAGTGATCCACGAAACAATCCACAAGGAAATACAATTCAACAAGGAAACAACAATCAACAAGGACAAATTTCCAAGCAAGAAAACATGACCAATCAAAATAATAATCAAAATCGTGGTAATTTCAATAATAATCTTGGCAATGCACAAACATCAAATCCGTCTAGACCTTCATTTTTTTCAAATCGACGGACTTTTACCGCTTTGGGTCAATCTCTTGAGTCTGCTCTCAAGGAGCTTCTTGATAATAAGGTTATCACCTTACCACCACAAAGAGATTATGAGCCATGAGTCAAACCACCATCATGGAATGACTCGTATTATTGCAATTATCATCGATGTAAGGGTCATAGAACAAACAATTGTCAAGCTTTGAAAAATCTAGTACAAGATTTAATTGACAATGGTACCATTACAATTGAGGGACCTCATACCAATGTCGATCATCAAGCATTCAAAGATCCTTTGCCAAACTATCAAAAGGGGGAAACATCAGATACCAAAGCCAAGAGCATACATAATGTTGAAGACAATATAATCCGTCACATCCACACAGATGATCATCGGGTTAATGTTATCAAAATCAAAGGAAAACAAGAATATCAACAGGTTAATGTGACAACAAGAGGTCAAGCAAAGGTTGTTTTAAAAGGAAGTTCATCTAAAACAACTATTTCTTCTCCAAGTCAGTATAATCTGGTTGATCAATTGAGAAAAACATCAGCTCAAATATCCATTCTTGAACTTCTCAAAATATCCCCCATACACAAGAATATTTTAGAAGAAGCTCTTGTAAACACAATTGTTGATACTGATTTAGATGCAAACAAATTTCAAGCCATGGTGGGACATTTATCTTCCCCCACTTGTCTTTCATTTTCTGACAAAGATGATGCTTCCATGACACATCCACATAATTCCTCGCTCTATCTTGAAGTCATGATCCATAAACATCGAATTAGACGTGTCTTAATAGATGGAGGAGCCGGTTTGAATATTTGTACCTTAAAATTAATAAATGCCTTAGGAATATCAGAAAATGAAATTGACCCACGAAGGAAGATAACCATCAAGGCATATGATGATGAAGAAAGAGCTTCTAAAGGATTAATATTGTTACCTATTAGAGTGGGACCTGTTGTGAAGAATACATTTTGTCAGGTTCTAGATCGAGATCTATCTAATAACATACTTTTGGGTCATCCGTGGATTCATGATATGCAAGCAGTACCATCAACATATCATCAATGTATCAAGTTTCCATATGATGGACAAGAAATAACTATACAAGCTGATTACAATAGTACCCAAACTTGTTCAAATCTTAGAGTAACTCAAGATGTCTTTGTGCCACACAATAGGGAAGCTCTTGCTGTTTCTTCTTCCAATCTACAAGTCCAATTGCAGGAATTGACAAAGAATCTTGATACTAAGCTGAAGTTTAAAGACAAAGGGGTAGGTGAATATTCACTATCTCTCTCTACTTTACCTCCTCCAAGATCACATGGTTTGCCAACTTTATCAAATCAAAAGATTGCAACTGCTTCTACTTTTCAAGCTTCCGTGCCAATCAAAAAGTTTGATGGAAAATTCATTAGAGCTAATACCACTGAAGAAGAAGTTGAAGATAGGGACATCCTAAATTGGCTATACAAAGATGAAGATGAATCTCTCTTGCACATTAAGTTGCCTAAAGAACAATATGGTAAGGGGTACACTATCATGCAAAAGATGGGCTATGAAGGGAATGGTCCTATAGGTAAACAAAGAGAAGGAATTGTAGAACCAATTCAATCTATTTCAAAGTATTCAAGTGATAAAACAGGACTTGGATATGGTAAAGATAAAGAAGAATCTACTTCACAACAGATACAATTAACTCATGAAGGAGGATCTATGTCAGATAAATCTCATGAATCAGTTTTCCAATTGCAAAATAGTTCAGATATTGATTCTAATGAATATGAATGGGACACCATTTATAATGATGAATTTTGGAGGGATAAACAAGTTGATACCATACACAAATATGCACCTGTTCTTATACAAGGAGAAGGCTCAAGGTCTCCACTTGATTTTGTTTTACAAAGTGATCATGACTCAAGTGAGGAAGAATCAGATTCTAATGAGATTGACAATCAACAGGAGAATACCATCATAGACCTTGTCTACCATGAGGATGATAATCATATCATGACTTTGACAATTCAAGACCTTACCCAACCTAATGATCCTATGCCTTTAGTTTATCCAGAACTTATAGATTGGGACATTGACGCACCTATCCATATTCCTACATTCAGTAATGATGAGGACATTATAAATTTCCTTTGTTCCTCAAATGAAGAAAACAATTGTTTCATTCAAGAATCTTATACTCATGATTTTGATAAGGAGGGTGTCAAGTCTCTTAGCTGAAAAATAAATGAAATAAAAGATGGATCTATTGGTGAAAACCCAAAAATGGCAGTAATAGATCAAAATAAGAGAAAAATAAAGAGCGAATCTGACAGTGAAAACCTTTTTAAGGCACTGAAGGATGAGAAACTTGACACTCTTCCCAAGTATCATCATGAAAGATATTCTATTTTGATTGAACCAACAAAATCAATCAACATAAGTACAGCAGAACAGCCAAAAATTTTGCAACTTGCAGCATCATAACAGTTGAAGAAGTCATGAAATTCATGGAATTCTTGAAGGAGAATCAAATTAACTTTGCTTGGTCATATGCTGATATGCCAGGGTTAGATCCTAATTTAATAATGCATCATTTATCTATCAAACCTGGGACAAAGCCTGTAAAGAAAAAGCTCAGAAAAATGCATCCACATGTTGCATTATTGGTCAAAGAAGAATTAAAGAAGCTTTTGGATGTTAGATTCATTTGAACTATTGATTATGCCGAATGGATTTCAAATATTGTACCTATTTCAAAGCCAGATGGAAGGATCAGAGTTTGTACAGATTTCAGGGATTTAAATAAAGCTTGCCCCAAAGATGATTTTCCTTTTCCCAACATAGACATGATTGTTGACTTAACTGTTGGCCATGCAATGTATTCATTAATGGATGGATTTTCAGGATACAACCAGATAAAAATTGCACCAGAAGATCAAGATAAAACAACATTCACATGTCCTTGGGGTACCTATTGCTGGAATGTAATGCCATTCGGGTTAAAGGATGTTGGAGCTACTTATCAAAGAGCAATGACAACTATTTTTCATGATATGATGCATACATTCATGGAAGATTATGTTGATGATTTACTTGCCAAATCTCATACACGAGATGAACACCTAGAAATCTTATCAAAAATCTTTATCAGAATGGAGAAGTTCAATGTTCAACTAAATCCAAAGAAATGTGTCTTCGGCGTTACATCTGGAAAACTCCTAGGGTACATTGTTTCAGAAAAGGGTATAGAAGTTGATCCAGAAAAGGTACAAGCTATAATGGACATGCCTCCACCACGAAATATCAGTCAATTAAGATCATTGCAAGGAAGATTACAGTCCATTAGAAGGTTTATAGCTCAACTGGCAGATACAAGTTTGCCATTTACACATTTATTGCATAAAAATGTCCCATTCAAATGGGATGATAAATGTGAAGCAGCATTCAATCAGATCAAGCAATATCTTACGCATCCACCAGTTTTAATTCCACCTATTCTAGGAGAGCCACTCATACTCTATATTTCAGCAACAGAAGTATCTTTGGGAGCATTGCTAGCACAAGAAGATTCTACAGGTAAAGAAAGGGCCATATATTATATCAGCAGAACCTTAACAAGACATGAGTTAAACTACAGTTTCATTGAAAAAGCTTGTCTTGCTTGTAGTGTTTGCTTCTCAAAAGTGGCGACATTATATGTTGGCTCATACAGTTAAAGCTGATAACAAAGATTGATCCATTGAAATACCTATTAAGCAGAGCTACTTTAACAGGAAGACTTGCAAAATGGGTAATGATCTTAAGTGAGTTTGACATTCACTATGTAGATCGAAAAGCTATTAAAGGACAGGTAATTGCAGATCAGTTGGCTGACGCTCCTTTACAAGAAGAAAATCCAATGCACATTGAGTTTTCTGATGCAGATGTCTTTGCAACAACAATTCAGAGACCGTGGGCATTATACTTTGATGGATCTTATACACAATATGGCTCGGGGGCAGGGATTCTTTTTGTTACACCCGAAGGACATACCATTTCACGATCATATCGGTTGATGTTTCCTTGCACAAATAACATAGCTGAATATGAGGCATTACTTATAGGATTGAAGATAGCTTTGGAATGGCAGATTTCAGAGCTGGAAGTTTACGGTGATTCACAACTTGTCATTAATCAAATTAATGATGATTATCAAACTAAAGATGATAAGTTGCTACCATACAAGAACATGGTGGATGATTATAAGAAATATTTTGTGTCAATCAAGTTTTCACAAATAT
Source organism: Sequoia sempervirens (assembly GCA_007258455.2). NCBI lineage: Eukaryota > Viridiplantae > Streptophyta > Pinopsida > Cupressales > Cupressaceae > Sequoia > Sequoia sempervirens. The sequence goes on along the minus strand of VDFB02000002.1, from coordinate 108,817,172 downwards.
CAAGGATTGATAATAAAGCTGCAGATGCAATGGCTACCATTGCTTTTTTATTACAAATATCTAAAGATCAAACCAAGTATGAATTCTTGGTGGAACAATTGTTTTCTCCTGCCTATGATAACCTTAAAACCCAAGTTATATGTCATTTGACCGGTTCAGATTCACCTTTATATGGCAAGACTTATACCTATTTGAAAGATAACATCTTGCCTTCAGATTTATCCCGTAACCAAAAATAGAATTTCATTCGCCAATCATCCCGTTATACTTTAATTGCCAATATCCTTTATCGACGTGGTCTTGATGGTACACTCCTTAAATGTCTTGAACGTGACGAATCTGAAAAATCCTTACAAGAAGTTCACAGTGGTATTTGTGGAACTCATTCGAGTGGTTTGACCTTAGCCAAGAAACTTGTCAGAATGGGATACTATTGGCCTACCATGGAAAAAGATTCTTTTACTTTTGTCAAGAAGTGTTCTAAATGTCAGATTCACGGGAATCTTATTCATGCACCTACACAAGAACTACAACCTTTCATTTCGACATGGCCTTTTACTCAATGGGGATTAGATCTTGTTGGTAAAATACATCCTTCATCGTCAAATGGTCATAAATTTATCATCACAGCTACGGAGTATTTTACAAAATGGATTGAAGCTGTTCCTCTAACAACAGTGACTAGTAAACAAATATCTTCATTTATCCTGAATTACATTATTTATAGATATGGAATTCCCAATTCTATTGTTACTGATAATGGAAGACCTTTTAAGAATCAAGATGTCGATGAACTTTGTGAAAGATTTCACATTCAACACAGGTTCTCTACACCTTATTATCCACAGGGTAATGGTCAAGCAGAAGATTCTAACAAAACTATCTTGAAGATATTAAAGAAGACAGTAAATGACGCTAGACGTGATTGGCATGTCCAATTAAACCCAGCTCTGTGGGCATACAGAACTAGTGTTCATACACCAACAGGAGCTACACCATATGCTTTAGTTTATGGAGCAGAAGCAATTTTACCATTAGAAGTTGAAATACCTTCGCTTAGAGTTTCACTCAAGGGATTGATAAGTGATGAAGACTACAGAGTTTCTCGCCTTCAGGAACTAGAATTGTTAGATGAAAGACGTCAACATGCAGCTGATCATTTGAAAGGTTATCAACAAGTTATGTCCCGTAGTTATAATCACAGAGTTAAACCACGGGCATTTCAAGTGGGTGACTTAGTTTTGAGAGAAAATCCACGTAATCAGCAAGACAAAGAAAAGAAAGAGAAATTTGAACCTAATTGGCTTGGTCCATTTGTTATCATAGTAGCATACGGTTCTGGTGCATATCAGTTATCCACATCAGAGGGGGACCTGTTTGAAGAGCCAATCAATAGTATTCATCTGAAGAAGTTCTATGTCTAAAAAGTCTTAAAAAAATAAAAAAAATCATAAAAAGTTCTGAAAAAATCAAAAAAATCAATAAAAAGTCCTGAAAAAAAAATCATAAAAAGTCCTTAAAGTATACAAATCATAAAAATCATTAAAATCAATAAAATCCTGTTAAAGTAGCTCTGCTTAATAGGTATTTCAATGGATCAATCTTTGTTATCAGCTTAACTGTATGAGCCAACATATAATGTCGCCACTTTTGAGAAGCAAACACTACTGCAAGACAAGCTTTTTCAATGAAACTGTAGTTTAACTCATGTCTTGTTAAGGTTCTGTTGATATAATATATGGCCCTTTCTTTACCTATAGAATCTTCTTGTGCTAGCAATGCTCCCAAAGATACTTCTGTTGCTGAAATATAGAGTATGAGTGGCTCTCTTGGAATAGGTGGAATTAAAACTGGTGGATTCGTAAGATATTGCTTGATCTGATTGAATGCTGCTTCACATTTATCATCCCATTTGAATGGGACATTTTTATGCAATAAATGTGTAAATGGAAAACTTTTATCTGCCAGTTGAGCTATAAACCTTCTAATGGACTGTAATCTTCCTTGCAATGATCTTAATTGACTGATATTTCATCTTAATAATACTTGTTTCTCTAATTGAATTAGTATCATTAGAATTAGTATCTGAACTTGTTTCCTTTGATTTTGATAACATTAACCCGATGATCATCTGTGTGGATGTGACAGATTATATTGTCTTCAACATTATGTATGCTCTTGGCTTTGGTATCTGATGTTTCCCCCTTTTGATAGTTTGGCAAAGGATCTTTGAATGCTTGATGATCATCATTGGTATGAGGTCCCTCAATTGTAATGGTACCATTGTCAATTAAATCTTGTACTAGATTTTTCAAAGCTTGACAATAAATAGATATTAATTAACCATTTATTTAATTATTGAAACAAGTATTAATGATGATTAATACTGATATTTGCTTAAATTTATTTTATTGATTTTTATGTATTCTTTCTTTTCTAAATATCTATTTATAATTAAATATTTCAAATATTTAATTAATTCCTCTAATTCGATTCAAATATCTATTTATAATTAAAATATTTAATTAATTCCTCTAATTCGATTCATATATCTATTTATAATTAAATATTCATAAAATATTTAATTAATTCTTCTAAATATTTCATATTCTTCTAAAGTCACATTACAATTAAATATTACGAAATATTTAATTAAATCTTCCATAGTATAAAAATCAAAAATCAAAATGCAATAAATGAAATTAAATAAATTTATTTATTTAATTAATTTTGGGATTTATCTTCAACACCCGTGAAACAAACTGCCCAAACAGAAAATTAATTTTCTCTGTTTCTGTGCAGGCTTGTTCCCGTGGGTTGAAGACAGGAATCCATCCTTCTCTCCAACCTCTCAACCTCTCCCATTTTCTTCTCAACTTCTTCATCTTTCACCATTCAAACCTACCAGACAATCTCATAGCCGTAGATTCTTGCCAGCCGGGATTGTGCCTGCAAAAATCTATAAATACGACTGCCGGGAACTCCAAATTATATAGAAGTTTTAAGCAAGTAAATTATAGGCAAATTTCATAGCATTCATACTTTCATAGCATAGAATCATAGCATAATATAGCATAGAATCATAGCAATAGCAGTATAGAATCATGATATTTTTCATTCACAGCCCCTGTGCATAATCCACAGCCCCTGTCCATATCCGTATTAGCAATTCCATTCCATCAGCATATAGAATAGAGGTTTTTCATTTGCATACTCATTCTACAGCAGCCATTTGGAGAAGCTTACATCAAATCTGAGAGCAGCAACTTCAAATTCCTGGAGATAGAGGAAGATGAAACACTAGAAGAATAGAACTTTAAAAAAAATCATAAAAGTCCTTAAAAAAAATCATAAAAGTCCTGAAAAAAAATCATAAAAAGTTCAAAAGATCATAAAAGTCCTAAAAAATCATAAAGTCCAAAAAAAAAATCATAAAAGTCCCAGAAAAAAAAAAAATCATAAAGTTCTTGAAAAAAAAAGTCATAGAAAAATCAAAAAATAAAAAAAAGTCAAAAAATAAAAAAATCATAAAAGTCACGAAAAAAAAAAAAGTCAGAATTTTTTTGAAAAAGTGCAAACAAGTGGTAAAAACTTGGCAAACAAGCGCTACTTGTGATCAAAATGGGCTCCTTCATTTATTAGTTTATGTCTTGTTTTCACTTTCCGCATCATCCATCCGCGTCTATCATCTGTATATATCTTTCATTATCCATATCATGTAGTGGGAATCTTTAGGTTTCATCATGGCTTGATGAAATTTATACATATCTTTTATCCTTAGGTTGTGTTTACATTGGGGGCAAAACGCAGAAATATACAAGGGAGGGGCAATGAACTTTCAGAATATCACAAATAGATAAATAACAGTTTGACCAAATACAACAAACATTGTCGTATCAAATCAATCACAACATGTTTATTCAATGCCAATGGAAATCGAAACAACTATTGAAATGAGAATATCAATGATGATAACTAAAAATTGGATGATCTTAATCTGAATAAATGTTTGAAATACTTTAAGCAGGATTTGAATGGTTGTTTGATTTTCTATCATATCTCTGGAGTAATTCAATGATGTACTGAATTAGAAGAGCAAGGAAGGAGTATGATTTTTCTTTGTTTGTTGTTTGCGAGGAAATCATTAGTACTATGCAAATTGGTCGCGAGACATGCTCTACTATGTATCATGGATGATATTTTGGAATTTGCATGGGAAACGGGTTAAATCTTGTCTGTTTATGCAAGCAATACTTAGGTCATCTCGGTTCAATTATACCTCGATGCTTGTATTAACTTGCTATATTAAAAATCATGAAAGCAATACTCAGGTCATCACTGGTGCTAACATACCCTTTGATGCTTGTATTAACTTTTAACATTTCAAAGCTCTATGATGATACAAAAGCATGAATAAGCTCTCCAAATGACAATATTGTATGAATGTCCTGCATGGTTAGTATTGTGATACCTTGATATTTATACTACTCTAAATGTGCAAAACAACTTAAAATGCAAGTGATAAAATACCAAAGACACCTCAAGATTAGCCAAAAGAGTGATAAACAATAAGGAAAATGGACTAAATAAAACACAAACGATTTCACCTTCCTTGCTGCTGATTTCTCCTTGATTGACCCTTGATTGGAATGGATTGTGTGCTCCTTAGATGATGGATTGAGTGACTAAGATGCAAGATTCTATATGCAAGATGATTAACAAAGATGGTTGAATGATTAAAAAGGCTTGAGGATTCAAATGGACAACATGTAATTATCAAAATGCAAAAGTGTTGGAAATGCCCTTGAGGAGGGGGTATTTATAGAAGAATTTGAATTCTCTAGAGAATTCAACAGTTGAGATGTATCCAACAAGGCCAAGATGAAGGGCTATGGTGGGTTGAGAACCCACAAGCCCTCACATTTTGACATGTGGAGGGTGAAGTGGACAAGAGGATATGAGGTGGAGATGAGGTGTCAAGAGGGTACATGAGGTGGAAAAGGACATGCACCTTAGGGAGAGGAGATTTCCACAAAAAAGGATTTTTTGTCCCCAAGTGGGAGTGAAAGGAATATTTGAGGAATTTTAGAATTCCTCAAAAATCTACATGGGAAAAGGAAAGGTGGTTGGGGATATAAATATGAATTAAAAATTCACATTCATAGGATGATCTAGAGGATAAAAGGTGGGCTCCAAAAAAGTGGGACTTGGTCACATGTGGAGATTGTGACAAGTCCAAGGTTCTAGAAGCCTTGGAAGAATGGAATGTGAATTAAAAATTCACATTTAAAGGAGAGGAACCTAGGATAAATAAATGTGAATTAAAAATTCACATGGGAAAGGGGGTCAATATCCAAAAAGAAAAAATGGAAGAATTGACCAAAAAGTGGTGTTAAATTTAGCTAATGACCTTGGTTAAGGTTGTGCAAACATTGGATTAGGCTAATTAACAGAAGATTAGAGGCAAGTGGCAAATGTAGGAGGATGTGACATTAATCTTTGATTAAGAGGATGCACATCATAACCCTGAATTAATTAAATTAATTCAGATTAGGGTGAGGTTATGGAGGATGTGACAAGGAGAGAGAAAGTGAGGAATTTTAAATTGCTTTTTAAATCAAAAAGAGGAAGAATGACTAAATTAAATAAATTAGTGTATTTATTTAATTTAGAGAGGAATAAGGTAAAAGACAAAGTATTAATTATTAAATTAAATACTTTATCGGTATGAGACAAAAGGTGTAATATTAATTTAATAAATTAATATTAATACGATAGATGGAAAGGCCGTAATTTTAATCATATGGAAGTGATTAAATTTGGATGCCTACATTTTGCCCCTCTTCGAAATATTGTTGAAATAACAATGTTTCGAAGAAAAATGAATGTCAGGGATGAAGAAAGGAATGAGGGTTGATGCCCCGGCCTGACGAAGAAGAAGAAGGATGCCCCAGCGCCTGGTTTGAAATAGATGGAAGGAAATGGTAGGGTATGCCCCCTCGAGAGGGCGGTTGGGGAAGAAAGGAGGGGCCCCGAACGACGTCTCGATAGAAAGAAATGGAGGAGACCATTGGATAGAGGGCAAAAAATTAAGCAAGTTTTCCTTTTGAACGGAGTGGATTGGACGTGCGGTTTGCGAATGGTAGCCTCGGGAAGTTTGGGATTAATTAGGGGAATAAAAAGTTAAATAAAAGGTAAAAATACCTTTTTGAAGAGAGGGGGGGTTAAAAAGGTAATTTGAAAAATTACCTGGGTCATTATCACTGTAGTAGTTGAGAGAAAGAGAGAAGAGGAGAGAAAAATCAACTAGGAGACACGATGCCGACAGATAATGATATCACGATCGTGCATCGGGCGGATGGAGTACGAGCAATGTACCGCGAGGGCACAGGTGGACAGCAGGTGAGTAGAAAGAGAAACCTCCCTTCGTGATTTACGCCTTTTTTTTATTTTTTTGTAAAAAAATCAAAAATAAAAAGTGGGTTTGGTCGGGGACAGGAAAAATCAAAACGGGTTACATTAATGTTTGTTAAAAAATTAAGGCTAGGGTTAAAGTGCCAGAAAACAAAATTGGGTAAGATTGCATGCCGCCGCCGGCCAGCGGAGTCATCATACGGGCTGGAGGCACTCTACGCGGCGCGCCGCCGCTCATACAGCTCTCAGCATGGGCGGGCGCTGGCTGTCACTCGCGACGGGCGGAGGCGCTGTTCAGGGCGCAAGGGCGCCAAGGTTCTCGCTGGCCATGGGCGCCGCCGCTCATACAGCGGGCGCTGCTCGTAGCGGTGTGATGTCGCCGCTCGCTACGGCGTATAAGCCGCCTGCCGGGCGGCCGCCGCCTCGCCACGGGCGAGGCGCGACCGCCAGAAGCACCGCCGCCATCGTCTCCACAAGGTACGCCGCCTGCTGGCAATCAGCCAAGGCTGGGGTGCCAGAAATGTGATACCTTGATATTTATACTGCTCTAAATGTGCAAAACAACTTAAAATGCAAGTGATAAAATACCAAAGACACCTCAAGATTAGCCAAAAGAGTGATAAACAATAAGGAAAATGGACTAAATAAAACACAAACGATTTCACCTTCCTTGCTGCTGATTTCTCCTTGATTGGCCCTTGATTGGAATGGATTGTGTGCTCCTTAGATGATGGATTGAGTGACTAAGATGCAAGATTCTATATGCAAGATGATTAACAAAGATGGTTGAATGATTAAAAAGGCTTGAGGATTCAAATGGACATGTAATTATCAAAATGCAAAAGTGTTGGAAATGCCCTTGAGGAGGGGGTATTTATAGAAGAATTTGAATTCTCTAGAGAATTCAACAGGTTAGATGCATCCAACAAGGCCAAGATGAAGGGATATGGTGGGTTGAGAACCCACAAGCCCTCACATTTTGACATGTGGAGGGTGAAGTGGACAAGAGGATATGAGGTGGAGATGAGGTGTCAAGAGGGTACATGAGGTGGAAAAGGACATGCACCTTGGGGAGTGAGGAGATTTCCACAAAAAAGGATTTCTTGTCCCTAAGTGGGAGTGAAAGGGACATTTGAGGAATTTTAGAATTCCTCAAAAATCTACATGGGAAAAGGAAAGGTGGTTGGGGATATAAATGTGAATTAAAAATTCACATTCATAGGATGATCTAGAGGATAAAAGGTGGGCTCCAAAAGGTGGGACTTGGTCACATGTGGAGATTAGGACAAGTCCAAGGTTCTAGGTAGCCTTGGAAGAGAATGGAATGTGAATTAAAAATTCACATTTAAAGGAGAGGGATCTAGGGCAAATAAATGTGAATTAAAAATTCACATGGGAAAGGGTGTTAATAATCAAAAAAGAAAAATGGAAGAATTGACCAAAAAGTGGTGCTAAATTTAGCTAATGACTTTGATTAAGGTTGTGCAAACATTGGATTAGGCTAATTAACAGAAGATTAGAGGCAAGTGGCAAATGTAGGAGGATGCATTATTAATCTTGATTAAGAGGATGCATTTCAACCCACCACTAAATTAATTCAGATTACCTGAGGTTAAGCGGAGGATGTGACAAGGAGAGAGAAAGTGAAGAATTTTAAATTGCTTTTTTAAATCAAAAAGAGGAAGAATGACTAAATTAAATAAATTAGTGTATTTATTTAATTTAGAGAGGAATAAGGTAAAAGACAAAGTATTAATTATTAAATTAAATACTTTATCAGTATGAGACAAAAGACGTAATATTAATTTAATAAATTAATATTAATACGATAGATGGAAAGGCCGTAATTTTAATCATATGGAAGTGATTAAATTTGGATGCTTACAAGTATAGATTGCATTCATGTTAGAATTTGCATTTTGCATTTATAGATTTCTAAAAAGCTGGCAAAGTATCAAATGGTTATATCTTTTCAAAAACATGATTGAGTATATTTTGACATTCATAAAAATATCATTTCATACATTTTTCATATATATTTGCATTAGAAAATCATAAAATCAAAGCATACATTACATACATCATTACCATATACATTCATTCATCAAATAAACTTCATCTCATACAATCATGAATATAAATAACATGCATTATGAAACCATCATATAGTACACATCATATGGATACATCATATATCATGTAAAATCATCACTGCATTTCATATATATCAAAAATAAATGTCAAAATGTACAAGGATGTCAACTACAAATGATATAATATCATCAAAAATGTGATGATCTCACAGTGTATACAAAATGTCTCAATAGAATATCATGAAAATATCATATACAATGCACTAGGCAGTGCTATCCTCTGATGGAGCTGGCCTAGGACTTGTACCACCTGCCCTTGATGGACCTGCTCCGCCTGTCCCTGATGGCCCTCCTGGAGGTAATGGCTGTGTCACCCCCCTGCTAGTAGTACGAGACCGACCATGGGTAGATCGTGACTGCGCATAACTCTTTCTCTGCTCAAGTGGAACTGCATCATGATATCGAGTCTGGTAAAACTCAACCTCTCGGGTGGCTCTAGTAACCTCTCTCATCATATCACCCGTCAAGGTGCTACCTGCTACTCTCTATAGGCTATCTGCCAAGGCAATGACCTGCTCACCCCGCTGTCTAGCTGTGTCCCTCTCAGCACTAATCAAGGTCACCTGATCCTGCAACTGTGTAATCAAGGCCTGTGCTTATGATAGCTGAGCCTGTAAACTCTGTACTGTACTCTGCAGAGACGATATCTGACCAGATACTGTCAGATCTACTGAAGAGGATGGGTCAGTATGTCTCATCCATGGTCCAACTCTGCCCCCTCTACCACCTCTGCCACCTCTCCTATCGCCTCTCCTGCCACCTCTATCTCCTCCCCTACCATCACCACCATCATCTCCCTCTGAGTCGTCATCTCCATCACTCTCATCATCCCCTGACTCTGAGTCCCTCTGTCGACGTCTCTGAGCAATAATAGGAGCAATAGCCTCATCAAGATCAAACATACGTGGTGCTGGATGCTCTAGGACATACTGGACATACTCTGGTGTTGCCCCTGCATCAAGAACATCCACCCGGTAATCCCACATCTGTGCTCCTAAACTGGTGAACTCTGCCACCACTGCCTCATAAGAAATCCGTGGTCCCCACACTGCAAGCTCTGGCTGTCGCCGCGCATAAATGGTTGAACCCACAGGCATACCCTGAATCCGACCAAACTGTCGCAATACTCGCCTAGCAAGAAATCTCTCCAAGATCCATGTCGTCTGCCCAATCAAAAATTTGGAGGTGCATACAAAAGGAATCTCCCTCGCATCCTCTGGCCATGGCTCACAATCCAAATATGGTCTCCAGCATACTGTATCCAAACTATCTAATAGTCGCTGCCAATACACTAGTTTTCCCAGTCTCGGCTGAACAATAATATGCGCATATCTCCATCTGTATGCTCGACCAGCTGGTCGCTGTTCTCGGGTCAATGGACGTAAAACAACAAAATGCTCCCATGCCCATATCTGTAGTAATGAGCACCCAACAACAAAACTCCGGCCTCTACCATATACAATATGATATAACTCGTCATATAGGTGGGCTAGCATGCATGTACCCCACGCATATCGTGTCCCCTGCATCACCATGCTCTCCAAAACATGACCCCATCCGATCGCAAACCCCTTCGACCTATGGTCGGGGCACAACACTCCTCTAATAAATCCTGCAAGTACAGCTGGTAGTGGTGGGTATGTATCTGTAATATCACCCCAAGGGATGAAGTACCCAGCGATCTGATCATTTCAGAAAATCCTCCTCAAAGAATCAGTGCCTCCAACCTCTCAGCTATCAAATACAACTATCTCTCCCATCATTGGGATCCATAGGATGCGATATACGTCCTCGGGGGTCACTATAATCTCGCCTGTCAGTAAATGAAAAGTGTTGGTATCACTATGCCACCGCTCTGCAAGTGCTATCAATAGGGCCCTGTTGAGGTGAACCTCGGGCATATCAAGTAATGAACTCAAACCACATGCATCAATCACATCTCTATCTGACTGTAATAAATGTGGAATCAATGTCCATGTGCTCGGAAATGTCTCTCGTAACTGCAAGACACCTAGTCTCTCCTGTTGACATACATCATCAAAGCAACATCAATATCAAATCATCATAACGTATCAATCCAAAACTGAACATCAAATTATTTGTTTTTCATCATCATTATGAAATACAAATAATATCAAAATCATGTTTGTTTTTAACAACCTTAGAAGCAAACGAATCAATCAAACTATTTATTTTTCATCATCATGGAACGCAAATAATCAACATCAAGTTTCTTTCTAACAACTTTAGGAGAAAACTTATCTGTCCTATTTGTTTTTAAAAACTTTAAAAGTAAATTTATCAGCTACTATTTGTTCTCCAACAACTTTGGGAACAAATTTATCGGTTACAACAACATAAAATTAAAGGCGCTACAAAATTGGTTAAATGCGCTACACAATTCATCATCAACGCTATAGAATTAAATGCGCTACAAAACATATTAATAGCACTACAAAATCAATCACATGCGCTATGAAATATTTTGCGCTACAAAATTTGTCAATGGCGCTACGATACATCCCAAATGCGCTATGAAATCATATTCGCTACGAAAATATTCAATCGTGCTATGATATACATCAATGGCGCTATGAAATCAAATGCGCTATGAAATCTATTAAAGGCGCTACGAAAAAAATCAAAGGCGCTAAAACTCATTTTTCTACACTAAAACATTGAAAAACGTGCGCAAAACAAATTTTTTTTGAGAGACAAGAGATTTACGAGAAACGTACCGGAGGTCCATAGTGCGCTGGCCACTGATGTCGTCGGATACGCTCGAAACGGTGCTGGTGAACTGGAAGTGCCATAATTATCAACTCAGAGCTCAAAAATTTGTAAATTTTACTAGGTTAAAATTGAAAATGACATGGAAAATGACATTTTTAACCTATATAATGGCAAAATTGGGGCATTTTATCATATTTTAACATAGCAGGGGCAATTTCTTCATCAAATTTTCATTTCATGTCTCTTCAGGTCAATTTCTTCAAATAATTAATTTCGAACGATAAATCGACATCTTCAAAATCCATAAAAATCAAAAAATTCACAAAAATTCAAAATCTTATCGATTCATCGTTCGCGGGGGCATATACCTATCAACACTTCGACAGTCAACATTTGGGGCAAAATTCAAAATTCTTTGAAGCAATGCGTAAAACACATCACTTCAAAGAGGGGCAAAATGTATACACTTAAAAATGGTCACATCACATTTATGGTAATTAATTAAATATTTTTAATATTTAATTAAAATCTTCGAATTCTATCGTATAAATAAATTTAAATAATTTATTTATATTTCTTCATTCTTTTATTTTGATTAAATAAATAAGCTTATTTAATCATCTTTTCATTATTCATTTCTTAATTAATTAAATAAATATTATGATTTATTTATATTAATTATCATATAATCTTAGTTTGAATATCTTATTCAAATAAAGATTAAAATATTCTTCTTCTTCTAAATATCTATTTATAATTAAATATTTCAAATATTTAATTAATTCCTCTAATTTGATTTAAATATCTATTTATAATTAAAATATTTAATTAATTCCTCTAATTCGATTCATATATCTATTTATAATTAAATATTCATAAAATATTTAATTAATTCTTCTAAATATTTCATATTCTTCTAAAGTCACATTACAATTAAATATTACAAAATATTTAATTAAATCTTCCATAGTATAAAAATCAAAAATCAAAATGCAATAAATGAAATTAAATAAATTTATTTATTTAATTAATTTTGGGATTTATCTTCAACACCTGTGAAACAAACTGCCCAAACAAAAAATTAATTTTCTCTATTTCTGTGCAGGCTTGTTCCCGTGGGTTGAAGACAGGAATCCATCCTTCTCTCCAACCTCTCAACCTCTCCCATTTTCTTCTCAACTTCTTCATCTTTCACCATTCAAACCTACCAGACAATCTCATAGCCGTAGATTCTTGCCAGCCGGGATTGTGCCTGCAAAAATCTATAAATACGACTGCCGGGAACTCCAAATTATATAGAAGTTTTAAGCAAGTAAATTATAGGCAAATTTCATAGCATTCATACTTTCATAGCATAGAATCATAGCATAATATAGCATAGAATCATAGCAATAGAAGTATAGAATCATGATATTTTTCATTCACAGCCCCTGTTCATAATCCACAGCCCCTGTCCATATCCGTATTAGCAATTCCATTCCATCAGCATATAGAATAGAGGTTTTTCATTTGCATACTCATTCTACAACAGCTATTTGGAGAAGCTTACATTCAAATATGAGAGCAGCAACTTCAAATTCCTGGAGATAGAGGAAGATGAAACGGCTCTGAAGAAACTTTGTTTTATTTGATTTCATTTAGTTTTCTTTAGTATAATGTTTCATTTGTGTTTTTGTTTTCAATTAGATTAAACATACAAACAACAACACAAATATATATAATTATAATCACATATATAAATTGATCGAACATCCATATACGAGTAATCATTTCCACATAGTGAAGTCGAGCTAACATACACATCCCAGCACACATGCACATATATGTATCAAACCAAATAACAAAGGTCGAGCTTAAAGCTCGCGGGCTTGCTAACACAATATGCCAGAGAGACTATGTATTCACAGCTTTGGTAAAGCAACAAATACCATTCATCTTAGTATGGTCACTAATGCTATGATTCCTTCTATGCATCGAAAGAATGGAAATTCTAAAGAGATCTAAGCCGAACTAACAGTTGCAGGATATCAATTAAATCGAATATCAACAAAGTATGTCAATGAAGACTGCAGTTTACTATGTGTAATTGCATGGTAAGTAATGGAAGACCAAACGAAGTACATGCTCACCGAAATGACACGAAAACTTATGTATCTGATTTTGATTTAAAATATAATCTCCGAATGCCAAACAGTATGAAAGGAAGTATCAAATGCTATATTAAGAATATGAATTGAATACCAAGCACTATTAATACTTACCGATTAATAAAAGGGCGATAAACTTGAATTCAGATTTCATTGAACACAACCTATAAGAAAATAAATAAAATGCCAGCGTTGGAAACAATTAATCTATACATAAGGCACAGGTATGAAGAGGACGCCAGAAGGAATGGGAGGTAGCGATATAAGGGTGGAGGCTTCTATTTTGCCGAGAGTCCTTTTGAAGTAGTAATGCATCGACTCCATATGCTTTCCTGATGTCAATATAAGTAGTAGGGATTGATGCAAGCCAAATTGCGGATATCATGTAAGTGGTTGTGGTGTTCTGTCAGTAATGCCACTGTTCTCTCCCACCGATGTGCCTCTCCAATGCCTACGCTGAAGATTTGCAATGAAAACTTTGTGCCTCTTTGTGATCATGTAAAGATGGTAATACATTTCTTTTTTCTTGAAGCGAATAGATAAGATTAGAACCTTGGCGTTTGTAAGAGAAGTGAGAATAATAATACCCTCACTCTATCATAGACAAGCATCCAAAGGCCGATGTATAATACTTGGAGCTTTGTAGCAAATGCAAATGGCGTGATGGATGTATAGAGCCATGTGTAGCCCACAATTAGTAAAGAACATGACACCGTGGGGAGTTTAGATCTGCGATGGCTTCTTGAGTTCAAAAACACTAGATGCCTATGACGAACCAAATCGAGCCTCAAATACTTATTGACATTCATGGAGTGTTTTGACCTACATTAAATCCGATAGCTATGGGAGGATTTTAAAATGTTTAGGGGTCCGATTAAAGAAAACATATTGGGGGGGAAATAACCATCTTTTGAAGGAGGCACAATAAACAACATGAGGAATACATATCACAAATTTAATATAGTTTGCAGGCTAAGACAAATGATAGTGGCACCTAACGGAAGGTTTGAAAATTTCAAATAACAAGAAATTCCAAACCAAATCGAATGATAGAGATAGAGCTCTAAAATCTTCAGACAATGCTTTTACAAATTGTTCAATTTCAGTAATATACCAATAAATGTTTCAGGCATTTATTTTAAAAAAGAATTGGGACAACAATGGAACCTAGTTTATTTGCTTGACAGAGTTGATATCTTGATGCAGAACTCTCCAAAATTTAGCTTACGGCTCCAAGTTCTTCTACAAATTCCCCTAATAATCTCTGCCAAACTCTAATCTGACAATTTCCACATAACCCAAATCTGAAACATGCAAGTAAAATACTCAACATCAACATGCAAGAGAATAGACAACATACCCATCAAAGATGACACAAGATATACCCTGGGAAAACCCTCAAGAGGGAAAAACCCAGCCTCCAAAAGCATCCACACTCCATGTATTATTCAGCAATGAAAACCCATTACAATATATCTGCAGAGTCTCTATGAACACTTCTAAAGCACAACCTATCCATGCATTCCATATGACCAAGCATGAATCCACACATCCCATGCCATGCTTCAAACCCTCACACATGCACAAGCTCAACCTTGACCAACTTTTGATCCAACCCTAAACAACTACCCTTGTGGTTGCTTTTATAGAAACAAGCTCCCACAAAACCACCAAGTGGTATTACATAAACCATGCGCCCAAAAATACTACATCATGTGACCCCACATTTAATATTGGGTACTTTATTATTTTTTATTATTCCCCAATATTAAATAATTACATTTGACAATTATGTCCCAATGATATATACAACAAAGTGGCCCCAACATTATAACTCCTTGTGATGCACGTCCACCTAGAAAACCCCTAGGTGCACCACACATAATAATAAATAAATAAAACATTACAAACATTATGCAAGGTGTACAACGCCTAATTCTAACAATCTCCCACTTGTTGTATACATTGCATAAGGGGGTAACAAATAAACTCCATAGGCAACATGTACCATCCTGGAATCCAAGTGCTCCATGTGTTCCATCAAGATACCTGTAACAAGAACCAAGGTGACCACCATCTCATCCATGAATTCTCCCATCCTCCACCATGCCAACTGCACTAAGATATGAACACATCCAAAGAGATGTCACACTAACTGTCACAAAGAAGCATAAACCTGCCTCAACTGATATCTCAAAACATAAACACTGAATCCAATATGCACCAGTAGCTGTCAAGAATAAATCACCATAGCTGAAATGACACTCACAGCAAGTGCCAACACATCCAACTATCCATACCTCCAAGGTATACATAACATAGTAAACTTATG
This sequence comes from Sequoia sempervirens, assembly GCA_007258455.2. Lineage (NCBI taxonomy): Eukaryota > Viridiplantae > Streptophyta > Pinopsida > Cupressales > Cupressaceae > Sequoia > Sequoia sempervirens. Next base: position 108,801,393 of record VDFB02000002.1, on the reverse strand, counting down.
CCAACAACATATCCACCCATAAACCACAATAACAAACTCCATGTGCAAACCTGTCAAAGCATGACATACACATCCAGGAGCTCCCACTGCATGGGCAATGTCAAGATGAATGCAAACCTGGAATGAGCGCATTCAACGCGTCGCTTCGTTAACATCCCAAAAGAGGCACCATCGCAAAGGCATACCAAGTCTACTACCAGCATCTCATAGAAGTAAATATGTAGTACCAAGGAACATCCACAATGATAAGCAAAACCTACAAACTAAACACCTGTAGCATGTCCTCTTACACACACACCTCTAAATGCCAATTGTGTCAAGTATGATCTCCTCCATAATACCCCATAACAAAATCCATAACAACATCCATCCATCCAATCACCACGATCAAAGATAACATATGTAACTAACATGGATGTAAGCATCTCAAAACAAGAAGATCAAACTCAAAGTAATCATTCATAAACCAAGGAAATCAGCCCAATAAACCATCTCCTAAACTAAACATGTATAAGGAGATAAACATGCCAACACTCCTCAAATGAACCCTCCAGAAACCAAATATCCATGGCTCAAGATCCATATCCATGAGAAGACAAAGCATAAACATAATGCACCTGAAAGAATAATGGGAAATACCTCTCAAGTGAACCGTCGAGTAGACCAAGAGTGGGGAATGAGAATGCTCCTCCAAGATATCCAAGTCATCATGACTCAACCAAGAACAGTCTCCTCTTCAGTCCATGTTGAACTCACGTCCAACCAAGGTGTAGGCTCCCTCAGACTTCCTGCTAAAACCTCATCAAGAGTAACCATCTCAAGCAAATGTCTCTAATCACAAGAGAACACCAAGCCTCACCTATGTCTCCAAGTATCCATGAGCACCTGTAACCGATCAATCCATGCTAAACACCAAGCAAATAATCAATGTACTCAATACAAAGAGAACCAACCAAGATCAAAATCATAGTTCCAACTGTAGAATCAGGAACATAAACATGACTCCATGATCTCATATCCTCTCAAAAGAAGATCACATGCTCAAATCATCATAACATGTACCATGCCACAACTCTAAACTAGTAATCAAGAGTATACCATGACATAATAACACAACCATCCTACAACCAAGGATCACCTGTCATAACCAAAAAGTCATAAATAATACCTCAACATCTCCAACACCTAATGTCAAAGAACTCTCACTGTAGCACACAGAATCCAAGAGCTCCTCCATGACACCAAATATCACCTGCTAAAGACAACCATCCATAATCAACAATGGATCCACATCATTGCCAAATGCTCCCACTAAACCGTGATACCAAGCAATCCCATGGCACCATGATGCACAAAACCAACACCACATCACTGTCATAAGCTCACACAAAACCTGTGAATCCAAGCTCTCAATGACAACATGATAACCATCCTCTAAAGCAAGAAGATACACCACCAAACCATCATATCCATCACTGCCAAACCATCACTGTCACAAGCTCCCACTGAACCATGTAACCAAGCTATCCATGACATCGTGATACCAATCTCCTAAACTAGGAAGATACACCGCCGCAACCATAATCAGGAACCAATCCAATACCACCATTCAATGCACCTACATAAACCATCATAACATGCCAATGTCTCTAATGCACAAGAAACATCCATGACATCATGATCACCACCAAATATACCAACAAATCAACCCAATCGTGTCCACATATCTGCATAATCATAGTCAACTACATAGATCTCATATCATGACTGTACCTGGTAATACCATCTCACCTCCTCAATATGACAACCAAAACAACAAACCAAGTGACTAAACCAAGCCACTAAAACTGATCATGCATCAACACTGAAATATCAATGGGCAAAGACAACCCATATCCAAGTCATAGGTGCAACAAGTAAGTATAGACCGCCTACAACATTGCACAACTTGTAGCTACAACAATGCAACATACATGCTGATAACCATGTCAAAAATAGAATAATCTGAGATGTACAACTGAGCATACAATGAATCCATCATCAAATATCCCAAATCCAACAATCCATAAGCTCATAATAACACCATAGTCAAAGAGACCCATAAACAGCTCAGATAAAGAAAAAAATAAATAAGCCATGCCAAAATATCTCCAAACTTGATCCACTATGTAGTGCTCTGAACAAGCTTTCCGTTGACTATTCAAAGTCCAAAATCTGACTCCGTATGCACTCGATATGCCCTCTCAAAGCTCAAAATAAACATCTAACTTCAACCAAGAAAAACACTATCAAAAATACAAAATAATGGAACAACACCTATACCATTGTGTAGTGCTCAGAACCAGCTTTCCAACGACTATAAGAAGTCGAAAATCCGACATGCTGGGTGAAAGTTATGCCCGTTTGAAAAAAAAACTGCTATATTTTGTCCTCTAGGTGGCTCTCCAGTGGCGCCCGGGCGGCGCTCCGGTGGTGGGTGGGCGGCGGAATCCAAATCCATTTAAATTTAATTTAATTTTTCAAAAATAAAAATTTTCCTCCACCCCTCCTGGCGGACCCGACCAGAATATTAAATCTGGTTGAATTTATTTGAAGTCCGGCGGAATTTTTTGTGAACTGGCGGATTTTGAAAAAAATTCAAATTTTATTTTATTTTTTAAGAATTTTAAAGCCCCGTGGGCTTGGCGCCGATGGCCTGCGGTGACCGCTGGCCGGTGGGTTTACCGGCACCGCCGATGGGACTGTCCCGTTTGATGCGTACGCCTTCTGCCACAGTCTAATAATAATTTTTTTTTGTTTATTTTACAGGATTTTTAATACCGACAGGCAGGATTTTTTTTTTCGGATTTTTTTAATTTTATTTTTCTGACGACTGTACCGTCGACATTCGTACGGATGAATAGGGGATCCATTTTTTTTTCTGTAACCAAAATAGGGCATGTTATATGTCAAAATTTCTCTCTCGGCTAACTTGAATCCAACCATGAGGTCCATTTTGTCCTAGGAGGTCATCTGTGAAAACTCACCCCCAAAACCCTCATTTAAATGCATAGCCAAGAAACCCTATTTTGCCAAAATTTTCTTACCCCAAATTTGCAAACAACCCATCATAACAGTAAACCCAAAACCATCAGATCTACAATAAAACATCTACAAAACCCTATATCTTGCCATTGTCTTTCATTCTCTCATGCAACCTAAGGTTATCCAATCCAAAAACCAAAGCTCTGATACCACTTATAAGGAAACTATGCAGCCATAGAATGACAATTTCCACATAACCCAAATCTGAAACATGCAAGTAAAATACTCAAATCAACATGCAAGAGAATAGACAACATACTCATCAAAGATGACACAAGATATACCCTGGGAAAACCCTCAAGAGGGAAAAACCCAGCCTCCAAAAGCATCCACACTCCATGTATTATTCAACAATGAAAACCCATTACAATACATCTGCAGAGTCTCCATGAACACTTCTAAAGCACAAGCTATCCATGCATTCCATGTGACCAAGCATGAATCCACACATCCCATGCCATGCTTCAAACCCTCACACATGCACAAGCTCAACCTTGACCAACTTTTGATCCAACCCTAAACAACTACCCTTGTGGTTGCTTTTATAGAAACAAGCTCCCACAAAACCACCAAGTGGTATTACATAAACCATGCGCCCAAAAATACTACATCATGTGACCCCACATTTAATATTGGGTACTTTATTATTTTTTATTATTCCCCAATATTAAATAATTACATTTGACAATTATGTCCCAATGATATATACAACAAAGTGGCCCCAACATTATAACTCCTTGTGATGCACGTCCACCTAGAAAACCCCTAGGTGCACCACACATAATAATAAATAAATAAAACATTACAAACATTATGCAAGGTGTACAACACCTAATTCTAACACACAGGGCACTCACAAGTGAGTGATGTGACACTGTTTCCCTTCACTGCAATACATCAACACACAATAATCAAATGCTAATTAAATAATAAAAAAAATCATTAGATAATTACATAATGCACATAGTAAAATTAATCCACATACTCAATTAAATCCATATACTATATATAGTATAAGCATTAGTGATAAAAGTAGCGTCAAATATCATCACAACAGTGAATCCAACCACAAGAAAATATCATACTGTCGTAAACCGATACAAACAACAGTTAGTCAACTAAGAAGAAATTGAGGGGCACTACAAGATTCTTTATTGAATGTTTAGCATTCAAATTGAAGGTTTAATGTTTAGACTTCATAATCTTAGGCTCATTAGTTAAAAAGGGTCTGACATTTAAGTCTAATAGTTTGAACTTCATTAATTAAGGTGTGGGGTGCACATCCAAGGCCCATATGTAAACTTCAATGCTTCATCATTGAATTTTTAATATTGAGATTTAGTAGTCCATATTGAATACACATTATTATGGTTTCAAATTTAGTTGTTTATTTTACATGGTTCAATATGAAGGTACATTTTTAATGGTTCAAGAATCAAGGTATATGGTTTAACCTTTAGGGGTTACCTAGGAGATTAAGGTATAGAGTTTAGTTTTCAAGTTTTTGGGTTTTGAGTTCTTGGTTGAAAGATTAATGTTCTCTCTTAAATTTCTCAATTCAAACCTAACCCCTAAAGGTTGAACATGTTCCTTGAATTCTTCAATTGATAAAAGATATCATGTTATTAATGGGGTGGTGTCAGTATTTTTGGAATTGGTCAATGATAGTTAGGGGTGTTGTCATCCAGATGCTTTAGCATTTTTCCCAAGTCATTCTCTGTGGATTTCAATCATGTTAACTGATCCCTTGATAATGGTATTCGTGAAGTGGTGATAACACCATTACGGGAGAAGAGATTAACGACCTGCACATAAATTACCCATATGCAAATCGACTGTTGTTACAACATTTATGGAGTGAAACAAAAATAATATTCAGTCAAAGCTCATACATGTATAAAAAATTGAAAGACTATTACTATCGTTAAAATATTGTTATTTGTGAATGACATGCCATCTCTTGAGCACAGTAATCTGCATCGACCTCCTTTCTGACATTAGAGTTCTAACAAATTTGGTGGAAATTGTTTGAAGTAGCTCTACTCACACATTAAACCATAGAAGCGACTCTTTCCAAGAAATTTAGAACATTTCCATTAATAAAACCACACTAGCCTGAATAGTTTAAAGTATGCATTAGGTTTTATCATTTTCATCCTTATCCATTCGATAAATCCTCCATTCAAGGATAGAATCTAATTAAAATAAAAAATGAAAACTCCTCACCCTTACTTTTAGGAAAGTATGATTTTGTTTCTTTATTTTAATAAGGAGATTTTACATATAACTTTAACCAAAGGGAAAGAAAATTAAGAAAGCACAAAGGAGAGCTAGTGGCTTAAAGATTTGGGAAAGAGTTTAAAAAATAATAATTTAAAATTAGGATTAAAAGAAAAGGATAGTTGGGTAAAATTGCCTTGTCATATTAGAATTAAAGATAGTAAATTTTTAAATAAAAATTAGTTGGGAAAAAATTGTTTTGTTTTATTAGAATTAAAGAAAGTATATTTTTTTAAATAGAAATTAGTTAGAAAAAATTGACTTTGTTTTATTAGAAATAAAGAAAGTATATTTTTTAAATAGAAATTAGTTGGAAAAAATATGCTTTGTTTTATTAGAATTAAAGAAAGTATATTTTTAAAATAGAAATTAGTTGGGAAAAATGCATTTTGTTTTATTAGAATTAAAGAAAGTATATTTTTTAAATAGAAGTTAGTTGGGTAAAATCTATTTTGTCTTATTAAAATTAAAGATAGTGAATTTTTAAATGAAAATTAGTTGGATAAAATTGCTTTGTCTTAATTAAAGATAATGAGTTTTTTTCTTAATAAAAATTTAAGTTAGAGTGTCCTTTTAATGAAGGTTAGAAATACCATAATTTTAAATAAAGAAGAATATTTTCCCTTGTTTAATTTTAAGTTCATTTTAGAGAAAGATAATTGTATAGAAAAAATGGACGTGTTTGGAGGTGAGGGTTTCGTACTTGGTCTCGTGGCATTCGTGCTTTGACGTGGAAGCCCTTGGTGGGGGGAATAACATGATCCCCCATGCAGGTTTGTTGTGAGTAAGTGCCTTCTTTCTCCCATTAATTTGTTATTTCCGTCTTTTGTGTCTGCTTTTCTCGCATGTGTGCTTTTGTCGTGGTGTTATTCTGTAGCCTGGCCTTAGATTGGAGGTATTCTCGACCCCTCCCTCCATAGGTACGGGCGACCCCAACCCTGGCCCTAATTCGTCTAACTCTGCTTGTTCGGTGGACCCTCAGGTAAATGTGCAAAAAATGTTCAAGGAGGCTTTGTCTGTAAACGGTGTTAACATTTTGGCAGAAGCAAGGTTTGAAGTTGAAGATTCTGAATCTGATGGAGTGCTAGAAGGTAAGTTACCCTCTGCAATGCCCTTAGATCTTGTCATTTCTCTGAATCCTGTGCTTAAGTCAGTAATTTCAAATGAAAGATGTAGGTTAAAAGATACTACAATCTTTTTTGCCACCGTCAACTCCAACAAAGTCCAAACGAGAAAATTTATAGACAAAAGGTTAGTTAAAACTTGGGCTAACAAATTTGGGGTTTTGGTTAAATTCTGTAGACTGATACAACGTGGTTTATTCGCCATTTTTTTAACAAATAACTCTATGCAAAGGAAAGTCTTGGAAAAACCCTATTGGAGTCTTGGTGGGTGCACATTTAAGGCACTCCCCTGTACTCCAACAACCATTGTTGAGGAGGTTTTATCCCTTTCTTGTCCCAAATGGGTGGTTTTGAAGAATCTCCAACCAAAATTTTGGAAAATGATTGCGCAAATCTTTGCCCCCATTGGCACAATTTTGCATATTGATGAGGAAAAATTTACCCTGCCTCATCTCAAACCCCAAGAATTGGTTTCTCTCACTCCGGGTGTGGAAATCCCTGCAAATATAATTATCAAGGAAGATAATAACTATTTTGTTTGTCCTCTTGAAATCTTGGGAGGGCTGAGTTCTTGTTTTCTCTACCATAGAGAAGGTCACATCCGTAAAGACTGCCTTATCATTAAGAAAAGAAGTGTTAATTCAAGAAACTGAGATCCCCCTGCATATTTTTTTGAATCCCCTAATTTGTCTCCTGATTCTCAACCAGTGTCGGGTGATTCTTCGAAGGATGTGGTATTGGGCGGGGAGGGATCCCCTTCATCTGTTCTGGCCGTGAACCTTTCATTGCCATTAAAGGGTGGTGAAGAGCTTGTTGGCGTTGACATGTTCGACAAGGGCGAGTTCCCCCAGAACCCTCCTCTTCGGAGATCCCTGGATGATTTTCCTCTCTGCAATGATTTTTCAACCCTTTCTGAGGATGACAGAGGCAGGGGCTATGCCTTGGTAGACGGAGGTGAATCAGAAACCTCCTCACTGGCCCGCTGCATAGCCAAAAGCCCTAGTTTGGTTGAGAAATTAAATGCACAACAATTGGTTATGAGGGGAATCAGACAGAGAATTCAATAAAATTTGGCAAAACACTATGATTCTAGCGTGGAGCCCAAAACCTCCCTCTTCCAGCTTAATAAAGAAGATAATCAATTTAAGCTAAAGTTGGTTGAAAATGCTAGGAATGAGGTCCAAGTTGATAGTTTTCCGCGACAGATGAAGGGCCCACATTGAGTGCGATCGAAACCTTATTAAGGGAGGATGCTAATGTTGACTACACTGATGCCCCTCAAAGTTCAGAAACTTGAGATTGTGAAATTGCAACTAGTTTTCTCTCCAAAATCTTGAAAAAAAAATATAATAGAAGGGGCACGAAGCAACACATCCGATGAGATGGTTCTCCCAAAGCAAGTCGAGACCCCACCAGGTGAGGACCCTTGCTTACCTCGTGAGCAAACTACCAACCCAGATCTGACTCCTAGCATCAAACTGGATTTTAATCCCCAAGTCCCTTGCTACAATAAAGAGACTGTAAAAGAAAAAGAAAAAGAAAAAACTCAATCACATTGTAAATCAAATGGAAAGGTTGTGGAAGAAACCCCTATTCAAAAGGGTGAAAAACAGAGGAGGATGGCATTGAGGGCCAGGATCCCCAACCTGTGAAACTTAAGCAAGGCCTAGGGCGGCCAAGGAAACATAGTGTTCCTGTCGATGGTGCCTAGAAATTGGGACTAACCAAAACTAAGAGGAAAAAAATTAGTACTGTTCTCTAGTCTCCTATGTCAAGAAAACTTGAAACTGAGGATAAATTACCTAAATGTTTTGAACAATTCAAAGGAGACCAAGGGGAAATAAACATGGCTTTTGAAAATGAACCTTAAGTGCATCTCTTGGAATGTTAGGGGCTTGGAGTCCCCAGACAGGAAATTCATTGTGAGAAAGTTTCTGAACCTCGAAAAGGCAAAGGATTTTGTGTTGCTGCAAGAAACTAAAGCAACTGGTTTCACTTTGGAAATGAACCTCAGGTTCATTTGGAACTGCTCAAAGGCTTTCTCCACTTCACATGAAAAAGGTAGGTGGGGGCTACCATGCTAGTGGCCAATCATTGGAATCAGTACATTAACGAATATGGTTCCTCACCATGTAACATAATTGTTTGGATAAAGATAAAAAAGGAGGATACAAATTTTGGGATTTGCTCTGTTTACGCCCCCAATGATCATAGGGAGAGATGCAGCCTATGGAAATGGCTTGTAGGATTTGAGGACATCCCCTGGATTGTTGGAGGTGACTTCAATATGGTTGAGCAAGAGGAAGACAAATGGGGAGGGGCCATAAATACCTGGAAATGCAACGAAAAACAAAACTGGGAAAGATGCAAAAACAAGTTGAGGCTAGCAGACCCTATGGAAGGTTGCAAAAAATAGTGTAATGGATTTTGGTTCTCCTGGTGTAATGCCTAGAAAGGGGAAAGTAGGATTTATTGCAGGCTAGATAAATTCTATGCCAACAAAGATTTTTTCAGGTTTCACCCAAATGACAAAGGGGCAAAGGTACAGGTCTATCCTTACACCCTCTTTGATCACCACCCCATCATTTCCAACATCACCAGCTGCATCAACCCCTCCTTGGGAGTTAAAAATGAAAAACACTTCTTGATTAACACTCAACTGTTGAGAGATAATGATTGAAGGGAAGCAATTGCTTCCCTGAGGGAGATAAACATGTGGATGTTGAAAGAGGCCACACCAATTGAATGGTAGAATACTAATGTGAAAGGTTGGAGGTACCTCTTCCAAATAATTGGGAATAAATGGGCCATGGAAATAATAAAAGAAGAAAAATACGTATAGGACAACTTCCTTGAGGCAGAGATCAAGCTGCAAGCTAATCCATGGATGGGGAACTCTGTGAATGGCTTGCCCTTGCTAAAGACAACCTAAGGAAAATCTGGGCTCACAAGGTGAGAGGTCAAAAGGTTAGAGTGAAATTAAACTATCTAAGCTGTGGAGACAAGGGATCAAAGTTCTTCTTCAATTATTTAAAGGAAAATAAAGTGAAGGAGCAAGTGGGTCTAATTTGGGATGGGAATCAACTCTGTGCCACTCAGGATGAAATTCTAGACCAATTCCATTCCTTCTTGAAAGATCTTTCTCTTCAAAAGGTGGAGATGAGAAAAGTATAAGGGCCATGTCCTTCATAAAAGGGCTACTTCCTAAGCTGATAAGTGAAGAAGATCATCTCAAGCTTGAAGGTGACATCACCAAAAGTGAGATTGTTAATGCAATTACTTCGATGAGCATCGATAATTTCCCAAGGATGGGACGGTCTTCCTGTGAAGTTCTATAAAGAATTATCAGACTGGGTGTGTGATGACCTCCTCCAAGTATACCCTGGAAAAAATGATCTTTGGGGGAAGACTGTTGGTGTAATTAAATATCTTGTACCTTGTCCTAGGTCATGATTACACCTTAGTTAAGTTTACTTAGGGACCACATAGGAGGTTGTTGGAGATTTTCCACTTTTGTGGACTTGACATCTCATACCTCATCACTTCCACCTTTTGTGGACACATCATGTGATCATCTCTCCACCTTTTGTGGGAGATCCACCTTTTGTGGAGATTATCACATTATCTTTTTCCACTTTAGATGGAGTGATAACTCTTCATTGTTGTCACATGTCATAAGATTACGACACTTGTCATAATCTTATGCCCTCCAATGTTCTCACCTTGGCTATATATCCAAGGGGTCTCCTATGCATTGTATTGAGCATTGTATTGCATATCATATTATTGACATTGAATACAGTTTATTCTTGTCATATTATTTTCTCTCTATTTTGTGCTTTCTATTAGGCCTCTAGATCTTGGGTGGCTACCTTCATAGCCAATTCTTACAAAGACATCAACAGAGGAATCATCAAGCTTCTCCCAAAGGGAGGAGATAAGTCACTGGTGAAAAATTGGAGACCTATAACCCTGTTGAATGTCTCGTATAAAATTTTGGCCAAGGTAATTGCAGCTCGGTTGGTCAAAATTCTTCCAAAGTTTATAAACAACACCTAAACAGGGTTTATAAAAGAAAGGTACATTATTGAAAACCTCATTACAAGCTAGGAAGCCTTGGAAAAGGTCTCCAACCAAAATGATGCAATGCTCCTCTTGGACTTTGAAAAAGCTTATGATAGGGTGGAGTGGTCTTTTTTGAGGACTATGCTTCAGGCTTTTGGATTCCTTGCCAAGTTCTGCAAAATGGTAGATACTCTCCTGAAAGATGTGTTAGCACAAGTGGAAGTGAATGGTAAGCTTACTAAAAAGATCTCTCTTGAGAGATCCATATGGCAAGGTTTCCCATTGGCTCCTGCCCTTTATGTCATTGCCTTGAATGCACTTCACTCTCTATTAAGGGACAACACTTTCTCCCCCATGATAAAGGGAATCTGTCTTACTGACTAGAATGAGCTTATAAATGTGTAGTTTGTAGATGATACCTCCATCTTCATTGATCTTGAACAAAGTAACTTGGATTCTTTAATGAAAAAGATTGATCTCTTTTGTCTTGCCTCTTTTGCTAGGATCTCTAGGGCCAAATCCACCTTTCTAGGGTGGAAAGAAGAACCATCTGATTGGTTGGAGAGTTATGAATTTCAGTGGGGTGGCCCCAAAAAGATAGTGAGGTACCTGGGAATCCCTTTTGTTGTAGGCTCGGATCTCAAGGAAATGTGGAATTGGGTCAACTCTAATATTGGGAAAAAGATAAGCGGGTGGAATAGACAATACCTCTCCTTAGCTAGTTGGATTCAGGTATGTCAAAAAGTGCTAGCCTCCTATAAAATCTATTTTTCCTCTATTTGGTTCTTCAGTAGTTACCAAGTTAATGACATCCAAAAAAAATTTAGAAGTTTCCTTTGGTTGGATGGTAAAGGAAAGAAGAGGAGACACTCGGTCAAGTGGGAGTGGTGTTGCCTAAGCAAAAGTCAAGGTGGTATCAGTCTGAAAGATCTCAGACTGTAGGGGATTGTGCTGGCAGCTAAATGGATCCTGAAGTCTTTGGAAGGAAATGGGCCTTGGAAAATGTTGGTTAGGAATATTTTGCAGGAAGTGCCAGAATAGGCTAAGAAATGGAAATCTCTTACTTCAAGTGATATTCTCCTCAGTGAGCACTCAATGATCCTGACGGGGTCCATGGTCTTTAAAATCCTGTGGAAGGCTTGGGAACTAACAAAGCACAATATTTGTCTTAAAAACAACAACATAACTCTTGAGAATAGTGTTAAATGTCTTCCTCATAGCTCCATCTAGTGGAACCTGCAATATAATGGAAAAAAGTTGGCACTACTCCAAGGCTGTTCAACTAAAAAATAGTATAACAAAGGAATCAAAACGTTTGCAGATATTCTCTCTGATGGAAGCCTAATAAGTTGGGATAGCATTCGGGAAAGGTACGATTTACCTAAGTCCAACTTCAGAACCTTTTCTACATTGCTGGAAGCATGCATGCTTTCCTAGGATTGTGATATTACTAATAAGTTTACTTGGAAAGATGGCTCCTCTCTAAATTTTATCAAAGCTAAGACTATGTATTCTGAGCTTACTAGGAGTGATTCTATTCTTGAACATGTTAATAACTAATGGCATATTTCCTTAAACTTTAAAGATTGGAAAAAAATTATTTCCAATGTTTGGCACAATTCAATGGAGCCTAAAAAGGCCTATTTCAGATGGTTAGTTATCTTACAAAAAATACCTTTCAAAACTAATTACTTGGATCTAGAAATTTGTAGCATCTGCAGGATGCCATAATCTATTAAGTATATTATTTTTTATTGTTTATATGTAAGAGAAATCTGGTAGTTATTCTGTCATAATTTGAATATTTGGAGGAAGGATGGTATAATCAATTGGCATGATGTTATTTTCTGTGATCTTAAAATAAATATTGAATGCGAATTATTTTGGAATCTGCTAACTAATGAGATTTTATGGCATATATGGAAGGCGAGAAACAATGACAAATTTACGGGAGTTAAGAGGGTACTTACTGAGTCAAAAAAAAGAATCATGCACTTTTTTTGTTTCACAGGTCTCAATTCACATTGAAGTCTCCAAGGAAAAATTTATGAGGCTGATAAGGGAAGGGTCAAAAACCATCTCCAAGGAGGTTAGGGGTGGGCATGCTTGTTGCCTGAACTTTGAGGAAGTTGAAATTTTCAGAAGGGCATTTGATGAACTCTAGAAAGCGGTGAATCCCCATTTGGAGGCCATGGATAATACAATTACTGAAGTGGGTGTAGGATGAAGTTGGGCCGCCCAATATTGGTGACAATGATCAGTTGCTACCTCTTGTTGAGAGAGTGGCTCACAATGGAGATCTCTATGTTCAAATTCATGAAGTTGATAGGAGAAGGAACTATCAAGCTCCACAAAGAGAAACTAAAATACAACCATACTTGGCACCATAATCATGAGGACACTGCAACTTTACTGGATGCACTAAAAGAGTTGCAAAGGATTTTCAATGAGATTGTAGATGGGAAGAAAAAAAAGAAGGAAGCACAAGGAAAAAGGCTACATGTGAATGTAGGCAACAACCCAGTCATTGAAGAAGTGAGATCCAATGGAGAATTCTCAGACATGAAATCATGCTGGGAAGCCATGGAAGACTGTAGCCAAAGCATATACATATAACCTGGAATGGTAGAGGACTGTGCAAGAACACTAGTTTATAATTTATGATAAGACTGCTTGTAATTTTGTACATGTCAATCAGGCTATGTAATTTTGTATATGATATGCATGACTTAGCTGAAAATGCCCTGAATATATATGTAAATACTTTGTACAAGTTAGTTAGTCCATAGCATACAACAATTTTGTACAAGTATGTGTTTTGTAAAAGCATGTAATCAACAAATGATGTAGCTGGGCTTGAACAACATGTCCATTTTGTAATATTGTGCTTGAACTATCATTACTACAAAAAAAGATATATATATATATATATATATATATATATATATATATATATATATATATATATATATATATATATATATATATATATATATATATATTGTAATTATCACTATTATCATTCTTTTAAATTATTCTTTAAAGTAAATATAATATATACGTACATAGAGGATATCTATTCCCCCTTATATGTATGCAAAAAGGGACAACAATCACATAAATAATAGTTAGGTAAATAAATGAAATAAATGTAATTTAGCATACTCTTAGACTTAAAGGGGAATGTTATTACCCTGATTTGGTTGATAAACAATGAGCTTAGTAAACCTTACATTTGAGTCATTCTCGTTCATTGTCTTAGGGTGTGTGTGTGGGATTCTACACCCCTGATTATGCTTGTCCTCCACCTAGCTCTCGAACATCGTGTCAAAGGTGATGTTGCACGACCGACACCACCCAAAGCATATAATGTGTACCATGCGCATGCATGGTTAACATGCATTCACATTTTTATAACTTATTTCAAGAAAAATAATTGATGGTTGTGTTTTTACCCTTCGTGCAAAAATTTAGGGAATTACTGGATTGGACATGACACATTAGAAGTTGCAAATTTGGCTGGTTGTGAGTGAGATAGGTTACAAACTGATGCAGGGCATCTTACCAAACCACTTAACAACATCATTTCTTCAAGGGATTTCAATCCCAAACAGAATCAAGAGAAGATCAAATATGTAAACATCAACATTTCACTTAACTTCATCAAAAATCAATCAAAACTCATCTACCATGTCAACAAAATTCATCAAATTCTTAAGGCTATCAAAAAGCCACTCACCATATCAGCTTTTCACACTTGTACCAGATCCAAACAAAACTCAAGCAACATCATAATGACTACAACATCAAAACCTGATTAGAGAACCATTCACATCCTCAACTATACACCATTTCAATCTTCATTGCAATTGTATTCCTTCAAGGAAAAACAATCAAACACATACACCAAATCACCAAGGCACATTAACAACCATCTATACCTTCTCACTATAACCAATTATCAGACCTTCAAGACATAAGGTTCATAATGTTTTGAAAGAAACAATCAATCATCTACTTCACAACTCTGTCTATTCCAACTTATTGTCCTTTTTGTAGTCAAGTAATCATTCATGCATATTAGATTCACCATACCCAAATCATCAAAAACAACATACACTACCTTCTATACCTTATCCTAAACTTTGAAACATCTTTATCAACATGAATACAATAGTTTCCAACCACTAACAATTCCTTTTGTCATTGTTTTATCAGGTATCCATTATCCATGCAAACAAGCACCACTTCTTAAATAGGCTTCCATACCCTAAAGCGGGTGAATCCCACAAACCAAAGTCAAATCCCAAAAGCCAAATACACATTTAAAATACCTTTTACTGTCCATATCAACATAGTAAAATCTTTCAATATTCTTCTTTAAAGAAATCATCATGTTCTTACACTGTGCACTGCTAAAAGGCTACTAAAGTAGGCCTATTTTGCAAAGGAAGTGCTCATAAATCTTCACCAAAACACCAATAAATTTCAAATAGTCAGCATACATGCCACAAAACTCAAGAATCAATCAGATTTAAGGATTGAAAGGCTTTAAAAATCCCTGAACCATCAAACCTTTGTTTATAGGGTGAATAAGCACCAAAACAGGGAGGGTTTCATGAAACACATACTTACAAACCTCCAATACTTTGGAAAATCATTGAAACATGCTTCATTGTGTTTTCTTATGCTTTTAGAATCATCTCCTAGCCCATGCATGCGTTATTCCTTCAATACCTATTTGAAACCTCCATTTTTGGGTGGAAAAACTCAATTTTTGTCTTGAAACAACAACATATTCTTGTGTTATGGTCTTCTACTGTCCTGCTACCATAAACAAACACTAAACACATAAAAAGACTCCTATTTCAGTCCATCCCATTGACCTATTATACCTACATTGATGGGATGGAGATCATATTCTTTTAAGGACTCTCAAACCCTGTTTTGAGGGTTTTCTAGTTTCTTGTTCTCAAAACCCCTAAACTTGAATTAGCCCCTTAGAACACTTCCAGAAGATGAATGATTCACTGTTCTATTAAAACTAAAAAATTAATACCCTCAAGATCACAATATAGTCTGTACAGGGACTGATAAAAAGAGAAAACTCAGAATTTGACAAAACAAAGTTCTTTATTTCACAATTTTATTCACAAGAATACAATCCTCCCCTTTCCCCATGCCATACAATGTCTTTTAAAGATGTTTCTCCTTCATAAAATCTGTATTCCAACTACCCGTCGGTTGAAACCACCTTTTAACTCTTAACATCCCTAATCTCCCTGTTTTGATCAATTTTAGTAACTTGATAACATTGCATTATTGCAAGTTTTACATTGTTTTTCCACTTTGACCCCCTAGGACTTACCCATAGCCTTAAATACATTCAAACAAGACCTCATATGACCTTTTACATCATTTTTCCATTACATTTTGTGATGAACTCATGACCTTTACAATGCACTTTTGAACATTCATCTTTTTACAAATTTGAAAAGCATTTGATGACCTAGGTGCTCCCGCACCACAAACCTATGTTCAAGAAAAAAAATTGTTGGGTTTTCTTTTTTAAAATTTTGGGCATGACACTAAACTTGTGATCCTAATGAGATAGTGTAGTGAAAAGTTTTGAGGATAGTAAGGAAAAGTTACCCATGTAAACAAATAGTTAAACCTCTAGCTTCAAAAGGTAATTTAGTGTGAAAGATTAGAAAGTCAAAGTTTGGAGGAAAAACATGAAGTTAAGGTAATCAAAATCTCTAAAAAAGGCAAGGGAAAATAGTTGGGGTTGGAGGAAATGGATGCCAAGAAGGGAAATTCCAAAATTTTAATAGGGAAAAGAGATTAAGATAGGGATGGATGGAAGGTTTTTTAGGATAAGAAAGACCAATATCTTGATAGGAATAAATGAATAGGGCATAGTTGGGTAGAAAGGCATATCGAGGAGAGAAACTGCAAAACTTTGCATAAGCATAGTCCTTAGAAAATGAAACAAAAAAACCTCCACACTTAGAAATTTTGAAAAATTTTCAACTTCCAACACACAATAGATACAAAAGGGATAGAAATGAACAATCCTTAAGAAAAATTAACCAAGGGGGACACAAAAATATGTGTATTAGATCAATTATTAGTATTGGGGAACATGGCCAAAATGAATACAAGAGTTGGGACTTAAGAAAAATTTGGCACTACAAGTTTGAGTTTGAATAGATACCACCATATTCATTACATATTGTGCCTCCTCTACTTGAAACTATGTTTGAGACTCCCTAATATACCACCACTTACCTCCATTATTCTTCTTAAGATAGGGTGAGTAAATTGTTGAAGCGTTCTTTCTCAAATGATGATGTCATGATAAACAAGCATCCACCTTAGATGCTTCGTGTATCTCTCTTTCTCTAACTCTATTTTGTAATTATAGTCCTTTTATCGTGATGTTTACTACCCCTATTATTTGATGAACTCTCATGCAACACACTTTGGTTGTAGTGTTGTTGGTTTATTATCTCTTTTAATGTGATGAGATCTTATTCCATGCACTTTGGGAGTAGCGTGTTGTGTTTACTATTCACTATTGCGTGATGAACTAGTATACCATGGATTTTTATAGAATTAGTGTTTGGTTTTGTTTTATATCATTTATTTATCCTTCTTTATGTTACTTATCTTTTCTCCTTCCTCTTTATGGTTTCTTCTCCCATCTTTATTCATTCACCTTTCTCTTTATAAAAAACCCAATAACAATGCTAAGTACTAGGGACTTATCATCCTTCTTCATGTTGGCCCAAGTTTTTCATTTCCATTCTAATTTTTCCCTATCAATATTTATTACATCCTCTCTTCTCTTGTCCCTATTGTAAACCTATCTCATGTTTAATTCATGGTTTTGTACGTTTACTTCTCTCTCTTTTTTTTTTCTCTTTAGCATATTTGATATTATGACAAAATAATAAAACTAATAGAAATATTTTATTTTTTTATGAAGGATGATAATGGTTTTTCCAAACCCCTCTCTGATATACACTTTCCTTTTTTCACATTAACTGACCATGGCATGCGTATTCCTTCTACCTACTTACATCTTTTACACAAATTTATAATTATCATGAAAATTTCTTGTTTTCATCGTATGGGCTTAAGATATTTTGATCCCTCCATACACCCCATCCATCACAATCCCTTATATTTACTACCATATGATAAGTTAGATATCCATAACCAATACCATGATTAATTTTCCCTTCTTCTCTTCCTCATATCCAAACTCTAAAGCAACTCTTTGAACATAATGCGTGTATCCGTTCCCCCTTCTTCCTCATTCAAATATTGTGTAACAATAAGTTTTCCAATACACACAAAAATAAATATTAGGTTATATCATAGTGGTGGAATTAGAAAAAAAATAAAGAAGAAAAAGGGGAAAATGAGAGCCAAATAAACTCAAAATAATACAAGCCTAACAAGTATACTTCAAATCCATATCAAAGAAACTCAAAGGAAACTTAAAATCAAAGTAATCATTGTACCCAACTTTAGGTGTCACAATCTCCTTTCTTTCCATTTCTTTGATTCACCATAAGTTATTATAGGATACCCTTGAAGATATCCACTTGATTCACTTCATGATGTTCACTTAATTTATTCACTCCATGATGATATCATTTATCTCATTTACCAAATCTGCATTATATTCTTCTTCTCAAATCCTCATATACTCTCATACACCAATCTGCTCTTAGATGATACACTATATATTCTTTCTTTCAAAATTTAAATTATAGTGTTTTCTTTAATAACTTCCTTTAAAATAATCCCACTCTAAATCTACTTTCTTTCCTTCTTTCAAGTTTACTATATATATATATATATTCTATTATACTTCAAAATTTTGTTGGTGTATGCCTGATTTATCTTCAATACTCCACATTCACTTCACCAAAAATCACAAAACTCTTTATATACCTTCACAAAGAGAGGTGTCTTCATGAAGAGATATATTTCTTGAGAAAGGGAGGAATTTTTTCTTAGCACACACCCTATACTTTATCACAACCTTTTTCTTGGTTTCATCATTGCCTTCTCACAAATTTCAAATGCTTCCTCATCAATTATAGTCATTGCTTATAATATAGGATTCACTACCTTTATTAACCAATTATCGCCCCTTCTATTAATATTCATCACTACCATTAATCAAATATCATATATCATACTCAGGCGATCACATAAATACATATATGTGTCATGAAAAAGGTGGGAGACCAATATTAAAGGTGGTCGACCATAAATATATAAATTTAATTTAATTTATTTTTTATATTGGATACTTAGTGAAGGTAGTTTGGCCCAAAAATGAATGTATTAACTTCATAATTGTTGCTTTCTATCGATTGATTTCATTAACATATATATATATATATTATGGATCAATAAGAATGATTGTGAATAATGAAAAACAAATGAAAATAAAAATCATAATCAATTCAATAAACCATGAATGAAGCAATAAGGAAATCAAACAATCAAATAAAGCAAATCTACATGATAACCTTGCTTAATTCCATTGTTCTTCAATTTCACCTTGAAGAATGGTTTGTATGGTTGCTCTCATATTTTTAGCAGAAAAGCACTTAAATGATGATATGAGTATAAATTTCTTGCAATGAGAGAGAGAGAGATAATGGATAAATGATGGTTGTATTTATAGATTTTAGGTGATACCTATCAATGGTTGAGATCAAATAGAAGACTAAACATATCAATGGATGAGAATGATTGAGATGAATTGATGAAGAGTTAACTAATTGCATGATTTGAGCTAACTGATGGTACAAACCAATTAAGAGAATTGATTGATTAGATAAGTACGAGTGATTGTTAGTGAGACTAAATAGATTAGGTAGAAGATTGTATAGATTGAAGAGTGAACTCAAAGTGAGTGGGAGTTGACTAATGAGGTGGAAATACATTGACAAATAATAAAATAATTATTTATTTTATATGCAAAGGGGAAATAAATAAAATAATAATTTTATTATTTTTTAGAAGAAGATAGTGTTGGGAAGAATAGTTAGTTTAATTAAATAATTATAAATAATTATTCAATTAATATGATTTAGGAAAAGATTAATTAATTAAATAATTATAAATTATTTAATCAATTTGTAATAGGGGAATAATTAATAAATAAATTAAATTATTTAATTAATAAAGGAAAATTATGAAGTAGATGATTTAATTAAATAATTCAAAATTATTTAATCAAAGTAAAAATGGAGGGAAAATTCAAATTTTAAATAATAAATAATCAAAATTATTTAATTATCCAGGATGAAGGGGAAATAATGATAATTTAATTAAATAATAAAATTATTTAATTAAATTCGAAAGACAAATTGATAAGACATGATGACAAAAATTGATGATGTTTTTGAAGAAATGAGTTAGTCAAATTTAGGTGTCTACATTTTGCCTGTCTTTGAGAAAATGCATTTTTACAATGTTGTTTCAAAGAAAGTGTGAAGGATTTTGTGACAGCATGCCCAAGTTTTCCCCAACAAATGAATAAATAGAGATAGGATGCCCCCTTGAGAGGTTGGTGAAAAAATATTTTTTTTAGGTCAAACTCTTGAAAAGATTATGATCAACTTAGTAGAGGTGAAAAAATGGTAACTTCGGAGAAAAAAAGTCAAGTGGATGAAATGATAGGTTTGAGGATCAATGTGGGGAGGGAAGGGAGAAGATACATATGTGATTGTGAGTTAGTATGGTAGAATAAAATGCAAGATGATGATGGTTATCGATCGATATCATGTAACAAAACATGTAATGAATGCTCGATGAAATAGATAGATCAATGAGATGTATTTATATAAATGGAAAGGAAAGTGATAGATACTATGATTTTTTATCATCATAGAGTGTTTTATTGTGGAAAAAGGATATATGTACACCAAGTTATAAGAAGGTAACAAATTAAAAGTGTTGGAATGACTTTTAGCATTGTCATCAAAAAGGAATATGAGAAAAATAAGAAGGTAATGAATTAAAGGTGAAAAATAAAAAACAAGATACTCATTGATGATCTGAATCAATTTTTTTCATAGTGTAGTCTCAAATTAAATTATTTTATTAAATGGGCCACAATTTTATTTTGGAGGAAGAAAAGGATAATGTTAATGATAATAAATTTCCACAATCCATATTGCTACATAAATTTGTTTATGGATTTGATTGTGTTAAAGATTTTTTCATCAATGTTTTGGATTACACTTTGTGGTCCATCATCAGGATGGTAGAGAGCAAGAGGAGAAAATGGTTGATTGCATAATATTTATTATATCTATATAATATATCCATATTGAATATTCTCTTTTAATTAGTTTTTCATCCTTCTTTTTATTTATTTCCTTCCATTTAAATATTAGAATATTATTTATTTCTTTTAAGTGGGAGAGCCTATTTTAGGTGTATCTTTTTTGTCGGTATATTAATTTTGAACCTTTTTGTCTAGCTAGTGTTTATTCTTTTTCTTTTTGTTTCTTTTTTAACTAGGTTGGTATTGTTTTTGTCTTTGTTCAATGTCTTGCAATTAATGTGGTTGTCTTTCCATTTTTGGGGGTGTCTTCTCCTTGGTTTGACCTTGAACCTCGATTAGTGTGCATCATTCCTCTCTCCCTCTCTCTTTTTAGTTGCTCCAAGTCTGCAATCAACCATTTTCTCCTCTTTCTCTCTACCATCTTGATGATGGATCATAGAGTGTAATCCGAAACATTGATGAAAAAAGCTTTAACACAATCAAATATAGGAACAAATTTATGTAGTAAAAGGATAATGTGCATATAGGTATGGTAAGTGTAATAAAGTGGATACAATATGGATGAGACTAGTAATTCATTTCCATTGATTTCTCAAATATTTCATCATGATTAACTAAGGAATTTGGAAGATAAAGAGGGGAGTAGTCAATCATATTATGAGATGGAAGGGATGGAGAGTGTATAATAAGATAAATGTGTATACCTATGCCATGGATACTTAGGAGAAAAGAAATAAGTAATCATATATATTAGTAATTGTGAGAGATTTATGAAGGATATGAATGTGTAATAGAAAGGAGAATATCAAAATTTATTATATCATATGTACACCAACAACCTTTTGTGAAGAAAATAATAAATATATATTAAAGGTAAAGTTTGTGAAGAATTTTATATTAATAACACTCATTAAAGTTGAAAGATTCAAGAAGGCATAGAAGATTAAAGAAGGAGATTAAATTGTCCATCATCTTTTGTAGAAGCAACATTTATAAGGTGGCATTTTGTTTAGAATTTGGTGCTTCCTAAAGGAGAGATTGGTGCTTCTCACTAAGTTGGTGCTTAGAAGTGGGGGTTGGTGCCTCCAATAGGTTAGTGTCTACAAATTTAGGGGGTTGGTGCCTACAAAGATTATAAAATATATTTATAGAAAATAATTTTTTTTTGTGGTTTTCTCCTGTAAGGGTTCCCATGTAAATCTTGTGTTCTTGTGTTGCAATTTTTTTTGTGGTTTTCTCTTGTAAGGGTCCCCACGTAAATCTTGTGTTTTTGTGTTCGAAACCATAAAGAGGAAGGAGAAAAGATAAAATAAAGAAGGATAAAGAAATTTATCAAATAAAACCAAACACTAATTCTATAAAAATTCATGGTATAATAGTTCATCACACGATAGCAAATAGTAAACGCAACATGGTACTCCCAAAGTGCATGGAATGAGATCTCATCACATTACAAGAGATAATAAAACAACACTACCACCAAAGTGTGTGGCATAAGAGTTCATCAAATAATAGGGGGTAGTACACATGAGGATAAAATGACTATAATTACAAAATAGAGTTAGAGAAAGAGAGATACATGAAGCATCTAGGGTGGATGCTATAAGTTTATCAATGCTAAAAGTCATTCCAATACACACATGTCCTAGTGATTCTCCTATAATAATTTTAATATATCCTCAAGTAGCATAGGAATGATGAAGAATAATAAATCAAGAAATAAAATGACTCACTAACCAAACAAATCAACAGTTCCATTAGTTTTTCTTGCTAAAAGATATGTGTTCAGATTGGATAATGCCTATTGTAGGAAGGATGCATCTATTAAGGAATGATAGTTTGGATAAAGGTGGCTAACGTTTGTTAGGAAACTGATCGATAGGTAGTAGGCTACCTTAGAAGGAGTCTTGTGTTTGTGATTTTTTTCCTAATGCTCGATGTCATTAGGTAATACATGTTATCATACCTTCTTGATTGCCATGTCTAGTAAATGACAATTTATTATGGATATAGTGGATGATGTTGTATATGTTTGTTGGTTTATTGATGGAATATGATGATGATAATGTAGTGTAGAAAAATATATCCCTTTACATTTTCTCACTTGTTTGGTCCCTCCTAATTTAAATCAGACTTAATATTGCCTTAATTTAGTGTTGTTTAATGTACCACTTTACATTTACACACTTATTTAGGCCCTCTCAATTAAATTGAGCTTAATTATTCCTTAATTAGCCCCTTAATTCATTTAAAAGCCTAATTAATTACATTTTTCGAAGGGGAAATCCGACAATAATCAATGCCTAAACATAACACTTTATATTGAGCAATGTGTGTTCCAAGTATAGGGACTTGGGACCCATTTTCCCATGGTAGAATTCGTCCTCCCTAGACCTTTGGACCTAAATTTAAATTATGTTTTGGCAGTATTTTAATGTTTTCAAATCTATAATACAATGTCGGCTTGTGATATTTGAATTATGGGAAATTTAGGATACATACCTATAAATGCAAGGTTATTTCACTAAGTTTCACCTAGAATTTTCAAGTGAGCAAAAGTATAGAAAAGTTGATGATCAAGAGTATTCAAGAGCAGATATATCAGAGATTTATTCCAGCATTCAAGATCTATTCATCATGTCAAAGTATTCTTGCATTATGCATGTTTTTGGAGCTAACATTGTGATGTAGGTTTCAAGATCAAGTCAAGCATTTCAAAGCATCATTTCAAGTGTCAAGATCCACATCCAATTTAGCCATTTCATGCAAGTTGTAGACCTCCTAAGATCTCCATTATCAAGGTTTCTACAAGGGTATGTTGAGTGGTAACATAACTTTGTTCATTCTCCATTTCATTATTTCATTTCAAGATTTGATTACCAAAATGGGGTTTGACCAAGGCAAACCCCTATTCACCCAAAAACAAACATTTTTCTCCCTTGTACGTGTGATTGCAGATTTAGGTTGAAGAGGAATTGAAGACCTTTTGAAGAGAAAGATTTACAAAGTTGTCAAAGTTGCAAAAAGTTGTCAAAGTTGTCGTCAAATCATAAAATCTACCTATAGATCGGATTTCTGACTTTTCGACATTGAAACCTAGACAAATTAGAAGCTACAAATCTGCACCAGAGGATTCCAAAAGATTGTTGAAATCCCAGTACTTGGACCCATTTTCCCATGGGCGAATGAGTCCCATATTAGCTTCCATAAAGCACTTTTGGTGACTGGTACATATGTTTCTACCCTCCTCAGATCTGCATCCTATTTTCCTGTTCTAAAAATATTGAGTTTAATCTTCAAGTTCCAAGTGTTAGATTGGATTTTGGTGTTGATTTTCTATTTTTTAGTTTTTCTCCCCAAAGTGTTGTTTGACCTTGACCCCCATCCTTCAGTTATAAGGAAATCTGAAGAATCTCACTTTGTGTTGATTCACCTAAGGGTTGATAATCAATTCATCATGGGGATCTCATTTCCTAATGAAGTAAAGGAAAATAGGTCCCTCACCCCACATATTTTGATCCCATATTTAGTTAACCTATTTTTCTTTCGTTTCATTTTAGTTCAAGCCTGACTTTTGAGCATCATATCTTGCTGATTTTGGAGTCCTTTTTTAACCCAAGATCTAGGTTTTGCATTCATTTGCATTGCATTGATTTGCATCTCATTTAGGGTTGTTTGCTTACATTAGCTTGCATCTCATTTAGGGTTTTAGGTTTACATTTTTGCATTCTTTAAAATCTAAAAAATTCAAAAAGATCAGTCATTTTGTATAGTGTTTACATAACATTACATCATCACTCATTTACATCTCAAAATTGAATCAAAATTGTATCTCAAATTAGGTCTTTTTGATTGTCATTTACCACAATTTTGCACTTGCATTTAGACCTCATTTTACAAAAATATGAAACTGTAACTTATTGTTTGAAACTAGAGCCTAAAAACCATATAAATCATCTCAAAAACTTGCAAATTAATTTTTAAAAACCCTGAAGTGAGACCTATTTTCCCATGGGCGAATGAGTCCCTATCAGGGCTTTTCTTGAAATTCTGAGCATTAAAACCACTGATTCTACCTTTTGTGTTTCTGTATTTAGTCTGTTGTTTCAGTTTCCAGAAATTTTGTTATCTGAAATTGTTCATATTAAGCATAATTGGTCAAAATCACTGTATTGTTTGAGTGAAAAATTGCATCTAAAAGACATCCTTTTTAGGTTTATGCATAGCATAATTAAAAATTATCTTGTTTAATTCTAAAAATTACTTTTACATACTTGCATTGCACTTTACATTCTAGGATATTTCATTGCATCTTACCTCTTATCCATTTTGGGTGCACCTTGGGTTTGTGAAACTTGTATGAGCTTCACAACTTGGTCTCCTATTTCCAATACTATCATGAGATGTAGTTCAAGAATGATGTCATCCCGTGATACATCAAATGTCGTGGATCTTGGGTTCTCTAACTCTTCACTCATAGTGTTGACACTAGTCAACCCATTATGGATCATACCCTTAATACTTTATTTCCCATGACTTCCCTACCCACACCTAATGTGATTGATGTTGATACAATGATTGCTAATTTCCCTCATGAGAACCTTAGGAGAATGGATGAAGAACTTGATAAATTGCAATATTTTGTGAGTTTTGAATACAATGTTGCTAATGCGGTCCCTATGATAGATAAAATGAGGAGAATAATTGAAAATGAACAAGGAATAGAGATTGTTCATAGCTTGGATCACATTATTGATAAACATGCCCCTACCAAGACTAGTTGTGCTCAAGATTTGGGGTATACTCAAAGTCAAGGTGGAATTCCAATTCTCCCTTCCACAACCATAACCTCTATTCCTATATACACTAATCCAAATATTACAACTACCATACAACCTACTAGCAATATCAATACTTAGGTATTTCCACGGGGATTCTCTTTAGCTTTCTACATTCAAATATCATATCTCCTAATCCGTCTCCCCTCACAAACTTACAAGTCACTTTCCCTCTACATACATATACACCTCCATCTCAAAACATTAAAAATGATCCTGTTCTTAACACACTCTTGCAAAATGTTTCATCCCTCTAAAAACAAATTGCTACATTGAGTCAAAATCAAAATGGCCAACCTTCACAATATGTGAAAATAAATCCCTTTTCCTTGGAGATATTGAGGACACAAATGCCACAAGGTATAGAGATTCCTAGATTTGAGAAATATGGTGGGAAAGGAGATCCTGTTAGCCATGTTTTTGCATATGCAACCCTATGTGGTGACTTCATTTTTGAGGATAAAATCTTAGCTAAACTCTTCCCTAGATCCTTGAAGGATATTGCTTTGGAATGGTTTTTCTCCTTATCGAATAATTCAATATGTTCATTCAATGAACTTATTGATGCCTTCTACAATCATTTCCAAATACATATGGGTCCTAAGACAACCTTAGCTGATTTAATGACATGCAAAAAAAGGATGATGAAAAGATCACTAATTTCATAGAACGATACTAGATGATTTACTCACAAATAAACATTAAGATTCCTGATGATGACCTTCAAAGAATGTTTATTTCCAATTTTCAAAAAAAATTCCAAACTAAGCTTGAGATGTTGAATTTTCCCTCCTTCACATAGTTGTGTACTTCCCTCCGTGATTATAAAAAAATGATTAGTAGTCGTGAAGTGAAAATTCCCTCTAGTCATCTTGAAAAATCTGAATCCATGTGTCGCAACAACTATCAACCATTCAAGAAACAAAAATAAGGGATTTTTACAACTTAATCCTCCTCAACCAACTCAACATGTTGATAACCAAGTGGCTGCTATAAAGATGACAAATCCATACACATTTGGAGATAGAAATAGACAATTCACCCCTCTACCTGATACCCTTCATAATATCATGTTACAACTCTTAAACCAAAAACTAATTTCCTTACCTCCTGTTAGAGCTCCTGATCCTACTAAACCTTTACCTCCTAACTATAGACAAAATTCCTATTTCCATTTTCATCGATAACATGGACATGATACAAAATATTACAAGTGTCTTAAACATCTTGTACAATACCTCATTGATTATAATCATATTCAAATTGGCGGTATTAATGATCAAGGTAATAAGTCTACAACCCCTCCTAATCAAAATTTACAAATCTTTACCAATACTATGACAAATCATAACATTTCCTTTGTCAAAGAAAGTGAAACAAAGAATGATGTGATGAATGTTGACACGAATGATGAAATCATGAAGAACATACACTGTGATTGGACTTATTGAAATTCAACCTTGTAAGGGCCTAACTAAAATGTAGCTTGACATTTCTTTCTCACAACATGAATTAATTAAACATGCACTCGATGGTCCTCTTTACATCACTAGAAGAATCAATGAAAATCCCACTAATGGGATATTAATTGATCCAGTTTGTGTAGAGAATATGATCACTAAAGAATTCCTATTTGTGCATGAGCTTTATCATGATACTTATGAAAATAGAAAGCATGGATAAAAACACATAATGGTTTTTCTTGTCCTACGATAGGTTCCATAACCCTTCCTTTAGAAGTTGGAACGAAACAATTGAGTGTCTCATTTTCCATCATCCCATTGTTGAACCAATGTCGTGTGAATTTAGGCTATCCATGGGTTTGTTCCATGAATGTCATCCCATCGGTTGTGCATAAATGCTTAACGTTTCCATTTGGCAATGAGATATTTACTACACATCATAGTGGATTTAATCTCATGTCTTCCTGTGGTTATTTCTCATTGGATTTATTTTGTGTTGAACCTATGGAACCTATTAGTCCTCGTGAGGACTTCTTTTTTAAATCCGATCAAAATTTTAAGGAAAAATGCATAGAAAAATTATCGCTTACAAATATGCCTCAATCCATGATTGAGCCTCCTATCCTCAAGATGAGACTATGATTGAACCAAAAGCCCTTCCAAGTAACCAAGACCAAAACATAGCAAATCCTCCACCTATTTCCTATAAGAGACCACAATAATCAAATAAGTCCTGTTGTGCTCCTAAAATCAAGCAAGTTTATAAAGCTAAAGAGAAAGTGGTTGAAAAACCTCCCATGGTTCCTTTCGTTCCTCCCTTAAGGGAAGAAAAAAACCCTATGGTTGATAAACCTGCTCCTACACAATCACAACTTGAAAATCAACTGAAAAGGAACTGAAATGCTAGAGAGCATAGGTGTAGATGTCATGCTATTGCTCATTTGTTACAAGCAAAAGAAGAAATGAACAAAATAGAAAATCACAATCCAAACTTACCTCAAGCAATGCATGATGATTCTCCACCTTTATCGAAACAAGAAAATCTTAAACTTGAAACAAAAAAAGAACAAGCACCTTCCATGGATATTATCATTACACCTTCTATTGTGATAAACTTGGATAATGATAATGAAATTTCTAAAATTGATGAGGAAGTACATAAAGAGTTAAACTTATTGTTTTCCACTTCCATAAGCTTAAATGATAACAATCATGATGATCATCCTACAAAGAATGATTCATTGTGTGTTGAACTTGGTGCTTGTCCTAGTTTGGCACTTGATGTTGTCCTTTTGGCTAGTTTTCCACCTTCTGCATATGATGAACAAGATTGGGATGTGAATGACCTACCATAGGTTGAATCACATGTGCCTTACTAGTCTTGTTTTTGTTTTCTTTTTGTGTTATTTGTGTGGTTGCATGTGAGTAATGTGATCCTCTATAATGTTTTGTTTGACGTGTCTTCATGTTCATTCCTCTATTTGTACCTTCATTCTTCTATATGTCATAAACCTTTTATCTTTTATTCGGTCTTGTGTTTTTATTTTGGGGATGATGCAAGGAATTAAGACATTTAGGTCTCTTCCATGTTGACCCAAAAGACTTATTTTTATTTTTATTTTCACTCTCTATGTGTCATTCTTCCCGTTCCATGAGATAATTGGGGAATTATGACATTTTCAAGATCTATAATATCATTGTAGCAAAGACATATGCTGACCCCAAATTTGTGGATCCCTTATGTGATTTTGGGATTTCATTTTGGGGAAACCCCTTCCTTTTTCATGATAAAGCTTCATTTGGAAACATATGCTCGACATAGGGCTTTCCAAATAAGCTCTCATGTCTTGTTAGCATTTATAATTTTCTACTTTAAAGTAATTTCCCACATCATGGTGGTAGAAATTTCTTTAAAGTGAGTTTTTGGAGATCTTGGACTATATCCTATGTTTCATTGTGTGGTCTTCTTACTTCTTGCAATGCGTTTTCTTCTTGGTGGTGTCATTGGGTTTGATGTCCTCCAAGAGTGTGACCTTTCTTGGCATAAAAATTTCCTCTTAGTGGTGGTGCTACATGTTACATTCCCTAAGTTGTGAATCTTTTATCCTAGACTTGTCCTCTCTTGGAGACATTAGGCACAATGTTCCCTAAGAGGAGACCTTACATGAACTAAGAAAAACCCCTTTGAACATGTCTTATCCTATTTTTATTTTGTTCATAAGTGTTTAGCATAATGAATCTTACTAACCTTATGAAGCTCGAAGTTACAACCCTTTTTCATGGCCACCAAGCATAATGTACCTTGCTTGCCAGTGGAGTTGTGTTTGTTCATAAGTGTTTAGCATAGTGCAGCTTGCTAAGCCTTATGAAGCTCGAAGTTCATATTGTGTGGTGCCTTATTAAAGTTATCAAAGGTATATTGGTATGGTATGGGAGCCTAATCAGAATCTCTCATTTTCCACCCTTGTGGGCTAACCTAGTGGACAATGGATTTCACTAGCTTGTGTGAGTGTGCATTGTTGTTTGCATAGTGAACAACGAGTTCCACTTGAAAATATTTTTGGACAAATAACTAAGGTGTGTTCCACATTGCATTGGAAAGTTGAGGCTTGATCCATACCTCCTTTCTTTTTATCTGTTTCTCTTTCTTTGAGTCTTTGACATTATATGATTATCTTGTCATTGCTACATACATACATATGATTAACATAGGCATGTGTCTCCTTGTGCCTTTTTTGGTTTTTCCATGAGATATTAGATTTTGGAGGTTTGATCAACTTCCTTGATCTTTGTCATCTTATCCTTCCAACAATTGTACAGTTATACCTCTCTTGATTGTCTACTTTAGTGTGAGTTTGATGTAGGGTCATCCTCTCACCAAAGTGGGGGCTAAATGTAGTGTAGAAAATGTAACCCTTTACATTTTAATTTAGTGTTGGTAAATGTACCCCTTTACATTTACACACCTATTTAGGAACTCTTAATTAAATTGAGCTTAATTATGTATTAATTAGCCCTTCAATTCATTTACAAGCCTAATTAATTACATTTTTCAAAGGGGAAACCCAACAATAATTAATGCCTAAACATAACACTTTACATTCAGCAATGTGTGTTCCAGGTATAGGGACCTAGGACACATTCGCTCATGGGTGAATGGGTCCTCCCTAGACCTTTGGACCTAAATTTAAATTATGTTTTTGGTGATATTTTAATGTTTTCAAATCCATAATTCAATTTTGGCTTGTGATATTTGAATTTTTGGAAATTAGGGATACATACCTATAAATGCAAGGTTATTTCACTAAGTTTTACGTTGAATTTTCAAGTGAGAAAAAGTATAGAAAATTTGATGATCAAGAGTATTCAAGAACAAATATATCACATATTTATTAAAGAATTCAAGATCTATTCATCATGTCAAAGTATTCTTGCATCACATTCTTTTGGATCTAACATTGTGATGTAGGTTTCAAGATTAAGTCAAGCATTTCAAAGAATCATTTCAAGTGTCAAGATCCACATCTAATTCAACCATTTCATGCAAGTTGAAGACCTCCTAATATCTCCACTATCAAGGTTTCTACAAGGGTTTGTTGAGTGGAACATAGCTTTGTTCATTCTTCATTTCATTATTTCATTTCAAGGTTTGATTACCAAAACGAGGTTTGACCAAGGCAAACCCTTGCTAACCCAAAAACAAACATTTTTCTCTCTTGTATGTGTGATTGCAAATTTAGGTTGAAGAAGACTTGAAGACCTTTTGAAGAGAAAGATTTACAAAGTTTTCAAAGTTGTCAAATCATGGAATCTAACCTACAAATCCAATTTTTGACTTTTTGACACTAAAACCTAGACAAATAAGAAACTATAGATCTGCACTAGAGGCTCCTGAAAGATTGTTGAAATACCTGTACTTGGACCCATTCACCCATGGGTGAATGAGTCCCAAACCAGCTTCCATAAAGCACTTTTGGTGACTGGTACACATGTTTCTGCCCTTCTCAGATCTGCATTTTGTTTTTGGTTTTATAAATATTGAGTTTAACCTTCAAGTTACAAGTGTTAGATTTCATTTTGGTGTTGATTTGTTATTTTTAGTTTTTCTCCCCAAAGTGTTGTTTGAACTTGAACCCCGTCCTTCAGTCATAAGGAAATATGAAGATTCTCACTTTGGTTTGATTTAAGGGTTGATAATCAATTCATTGTGAGGATCTCATCTCCTAATGAAATAGAGGAAAATAGGTCCCTCGCCCCACATATTTTGATCCCATATTTAGTTAACCTATTTTTCTATGTTTCATATAATGAAAATGGTAAAATGTTTAAGGTGATGATTTTTATTGTGATGAATGATGAAAGGATGTGAGTGTGTAGGAATATCAAAGACCTCTTGAGATATTGTCATAGACAAGCTAAAGTAGATTGATTAGATTGATGATAAAAATAATACAATGATTGTGTTAATGATAAGAACAACATGATGATTGGGAAGGATACATCTCAATGATGATTGGTTGGATAAAATAGATCAAGATTTGTAGTAAGGCTAGGAAAAAAATGTGTTAGATGGTTCGATATTATGTTGGAGTGTAGGTGAGATGAGATCCATGAGGGTTGGTTATATTATGGGTGATGACACAAATTTTGATGGAAACAAAATTATCCATGGAATAGTGATAAATGCTCAAAATTTTGTTTGTTTGTTTTAGGATATTTTTTTGTATTTTTGAAATATGTATTTTTTTATTTTATTTTTGGAAAATGTCTAGATCATTAAGTGAGCTAGAAGAAATATATCAACATTTATTTCAAATTAGGATGTAATCACCTACCCCAATGTTTAGCAATGTATGGGGCACTATGAGTGGATGAATGGACTAGTGTGATGGAAACAAATATGTGAAGGATGGGGAGGATAAACATTATGAAAATAGATCTAGGATAAGGTATTTTACTTTCAAGGACTATCTCGTAATAGGACATGTTTTTCCCAAGCTATCTATTTGAATAGTTCTATGTAGGTGACGGTATGACATGGGATAGTATATGGTCAAAGGAAATGACCATGTCAAGATTGTTCCAAAAGAATGTTTTGAAGTATATGCCCGTTGTATTTTTCAAGATCAAGGTGGATAGGGAAGATGGATGAAAATAGAATGGATTGGATGGATAGTGGTGTTAGGATAAACTCACATTATATATGAGATAAGATGCTCCCAACTAGAATGATACATAGATATTTTTTTTTTTACACATGATTCCCATAAATGGGTTTTCATCATGGTATTTTTGCAAAGTGCCATAAGAATGGTTTTCACTATTGGAAAAATTATTTTTCTTCTTTTTTCATCATTTTTATTTTTTATTTATTTTATTTCATTTTTTGAATGATCATCAACTATACGAGACCACCTGGTGGTGTTGATGTAGATGCTACTGTCATAATGGACCAATAATGTCCTACCTTGAGGAGTTTATTTATCAAGAGAATGACACTTGTATACAACCCATAAATGTTATTGTGATCCTTGTTGATAGTAGGGTTGGATTTACCTAAATGTGCACATTGTGATAGAGTGCCATTAGAGTCCTTATGATAAAGTGTTTCTACTAGGACATGATGAATGTGGGATTTAAGATTTTTGGATTTTAGGCACTGGATGTTGGATTTTGATGAGGGATGTAAGATGTGGATGAATTATTTAGTAGTTTTCATGTAGTATTTTTTATTTTTCAAACTTAGGATTATGGATGATGGAGTGTTGATGCAATATTTTGAGTGTGTTCAAGACCAACAATTTTATACACCTTGTGTGTTGGTATTGAAGATTGTTTTGAAGGAAGTGGATACTTTTGATTGATGAAAAGCCTTTTTGAGGTGGCTTCATATTTCATTGGCTATTAAATTTGGATTGGATGCCTTACATGATCCAATTTATTTGGGATCCATTTTAGATTTATGTGTCCACTTTGACTTTTGGATTTATTAGCTTTAAAAACTTGACTTTGATCTTTTTCTTTGTAAGCATTTTTCTTTTATTGGTCCCAACAAGTAAATTGAAGGACTTGGGAATTATGGTTTATGATGTGGATGGGAAGAGTGTTTTCAACAACTTTACTTTTAAGGACTATTCATGGCCCCTATTATATGTTTGCATTAGATGAAGTTTCCTCCAATGTCATGGAGGTACCACTAACATCCTTAGATTTCTTGATCGATGAATATAACCAAGTCCTTGATATTTAGGATTGTCAAAAAATTGTATTGGCTCCAAAATACCTTGTTCATGAAAACCTTATCCTTTTCCTTTATACTGCATGCTTTGATAGATTTTGTTTGCAATATGATATGTGTTGTTCTAGAAACAAGATGCTGCCTCTTCTTTATGTTATTGGGAGTATTCTCATTAGTAAGAAAACATGCTTTGAAAAAACTGAGTAATCCAATTCAATAGGATACTGACACTTTCTCTATCTTTATGCTTGTTTCTTCATCGTTTTGTGGGATTTCGATTGGATCCATAATAGCTTGTTGATCAATATTATTCACATGATTTTGAGGACTATGGAACTTAGCTTGTTTCTCAAAATATGTTGTTGCCTCAAAATTGATATAAAAACCATCTTCATGGAATCATGGAGTCTCGCGAACTTAGCTATAACTCCATCCTTTTCAAATATGTTTAGAGAGAAAGACTCTATTTTTGGATGAACAAGGGAGAGATTATCTATGTGTCCAAGGGAGGCAAGTGTCTCATATGTGAAAGTGGAGGCTATTGGAATATGGATGTGGTAAACTTTAGTTTTGCGATCATTGATGGAATGGAAAGGGATGATTGGATCATTATGTAATTATAGAGATATGGGATCTTGATCAATGA
This sequence comes from Sequoia sempervirens, assembly GCA_007258455.2. NCBI lineage: Eukaryota > Viridiplantae > Streptophyta > Pinopsida > Cupressales > Cupressaceae > Sequoia > Sequoia sempervirens. The sequence goes on along the minus strand of VDFB02000002.1, from coordinate 108,767,331 downwards.
TATGATGATATTGGAGGATTTGGGTAACTTGATCTTGATTCATTTTAGATCTATCTTCTTTATTCTTTTGATTGTGTTCTTGAAATAGATTTGATTCTAATAATGGGGTATGAATAAGGGGCTCTTGGATAGCCTCAATATGTTGGAATGATGGTAATGGATTTTGAATAGGAACTTGGAGTAGGAATGATAGGTGATGGAGGGAATGATAGTATTTGTTCTAGGATTTCATGATCATATATTAGACTTGTATCAAATTGTGGACTAGCTTGGAGTTCATGATTATCTATTATGGATAGACCTAGGGGAAAATCCTAAAAGGAATTATTATTGGATGAGTTTTTTTATGGGAATGGTGTGGATTAATGTTGCCACTGTTTTGGGGATGAAGGATTGAAAGGAGAGATGGAGGCATCTTGTGGGAAAGCTTCTTCAAGATGAATTAGTATGGAGTCAAATGAGTAGATAATTTATGGCCAATACTAATGCAATTATTTTGAGATGAGCCATTACTAGACATAGATGGATGGTTTTGATCATTCTTGGGAAAGTATCTTGATATATGCCTAATTTATCATTATGTGAGTTATCAATATTATTTATGTGATTGTTTCGAGATATTTTTTTGGGATGATCTTCAATAGTGATGACACCTTGGTCAATAAAATATTGAATGAGATTTTTCAAATTTATAAAATTAGGGGTCTTATGTCCTCTGGCTTATGATATTCATAGAATTATGTGCCTTTACACCATGTGGGTTTGACTTGAGGTTTGTATTGTATTATTTAAGGAAGTGTTATTGATCTTGATTGGACCAACTTCTGAAGTGCTAACTCAATAGGTTCTTCCAAAGGAGTATATTTTTGTCGTGTGGTATTATTTTGTCTAGACAAACCCCTCTATGAGTTTGGTTGAATGATTGTCGATGTTTGAACAATATGTGATACTTGTATGCTTAATGTGGGTTTAGAATTTTGGGTGATCTTGGAATCAACCACATTGTCGTTGACTATATTTCTGTTGTTGGACCAAAAATAAGGGTTGTTGCTGGATGAACTTGCATTATCTTTATTTTATTTGTATATCTTATCAATTCCTTTAGCTATGAGAGCTTTATCAATTAAAAGTATTTTATTTATGTTTTCAACCAAATTGTTGGAATATTAAACTTGTAAGTGAAATCCTATCTCAATATTCAAATTTTGTATGAACATTAAGACCAACTATTTTTTTGGGATATGACATGGAAATTTGTTGGCTATGTTCCTCCACCTCTATAAGAAGGAGGAAAAAGTTTCTCCATTGTTTTGTTTGGTATTTAATAGATTTGTCATAGAGATTTTATGTTCAATGTTATACAAGAAATGTGAAATGAATTTCTCTACCAATTATTGAAATTTTCTAATGCCATGTTGTAGACAAGAAAACCATTCCCTAGTTTGTCCCCCTAGGCTCCATGGAAAGATGCACATAAGATAAGTGCCATTGTAAGTAACCTCTAAGAAAGCCATATATAATTTTTTGATATGTTCATGAGGATCTCCCCTTCCCTTGTATTTTTCAAATTTCAACATTTCAAAATTATGGGGGAAGGGTGACATTTATAATATCTTGTTGAAAGGATAAGGACATTTATTCTCTAGTGTGTAACTTCTCTTTGTTGATCATGTTTTTATGTTTGATATTTGTTGTTGCAAGTCATGAATTTGTTGATCCAAGTCATTTGAATGTTTGAAAGTGGGTGTGTTAATGGGATTGTATGTGGAAATGTGATGAGTGGATGATTGACCTTGTGGAATTTTTTTTGTTGGTTTTTTTGCAGAATGTATGTGTGGTTTTTTGGAGTGTAGCTATTGGTTGATATGTTTGATGTGGTAAATGTTTGGTGTGGTGAGTTTTTGTTGATGTTCTATGGAGTTTTGAGGTGGATTATTCAAGAAGATGTTTTGATTATTTATGATTATGTTTGGTTTGGTGGAATGTAAGTGTGGGTGGATACATTTGATGTGGTAAATGGGTTTGGTGAAGTGAATTGTTGTTGATGTGTTATGATGCTTTGAGGTTGTGAGATGGGGTTCTAATTTTCTGGGATAATTTTTTAATTTGGAAGAGGGTTGGTTGGAGGTTTTTTTGAAATGTATGATGTATGTGGATGTGTTATGGTGTTTTGAGGTGGATTGTGTAAGAAGATGTTTTGATTATGTGGGATGATGTTTTGATTTCGAGGAGAATTAGATGGAGGTGCTTGTGAAAGGTATGATGTATGTGGAGGTGTTTAGATATTAGTCTTAGTGATAGTGTTGTTATGTGGATTGTTTCACTGGTATAATGGATTGATGATTTATAAAGTGTATGGTAGAATTTGAGTGTTTACTGGAGGTATAGACACCTGGGTTGAATTTGTTGGGGTATAGTATTAGAGGGTTGTGTGAAAGGTTTGGCATGCTATTGAATAAGAGTGTTATTAGGTGATTGTATGAAGGAATTATTTTGTTGTGGAATAGTGCTAGAACTTGTTCCTCCCAAGGTTTGTGATGAGGTGGTATTGGTGATGTATTGAATGGGTATGGTATAAAAGGTGGATGGTAACTTGGCACCTTGTGCTAATGATAGGAAATGTTGATCACAATTTACTAAGATAATAGTATCCACAAGTTTCATGGTGTTAGCGTCTTGATGTGCTTCTACCAATTATTTAGTTGTTATGTCTTTAATTATGTTGGGTGTAGTATTAGGACTAGATGATGGTATTTCAAATCCTCTTGATATGAGTAATTGTGAGGAAAATATTTGTTTTTATTGGAAAGGATATATGCTTATGAAACCATATTAGGATTTGGTTGATGTCATATCTTTTTATTAGTACGAGACCTAGTTTCAACTAGCACCTGATAGATTCTAAGACATTTTGAATTTAAGGAGTTTTATATGTGGGATGGTGAGACCAAGAAAGGTCAGAAGTATGTTTAGATCTTAGATGATGATTTGGATTTGCTTTGATTTGTTGAATTTGAACTAGAATAATGATTGTAAATTAATGGATAAGGGGGTGAAATATATTGAATTAGAAGTAGATAAAATCCCAAGCTAATATATAACATTGATAGGCTAATTTGACCCTTTATTGGGAAAAGGAAAACTTCTAAGAAAAAAGGAAAAAATAAAGATAAATGAGTGTACGGTCTAGATAACCTATGAATAAATTTTAGTAAATGATGGATTGTTGATTATGGATGAGTAACTATTTTTGGTATAGGTTTGAACCTATTTTTGAATTTTTTCATTGATGTGATGGAAGGATCAAAAGTATGTGGGATAAATTATTGAAAGATCGAATATGTTAACTCTCAGGTCTATCCGTATATACTGGTAGATTTTAAGTTTGTTTGTGCATAGGTCTATTTATGAAATTTATGGATTTTATAATAGTATATTTGGTAACAGTCAAAATCAATTAAGACAATTGACAAATATACATTATAGGATGAATCAATTGTGAAAAACAAAGAGTCAATTATGCAATTCTATGTAAGATTTCTCAATTTAAGATTAGATTCTATTTTTTGAGACAATTTAAATGATAAATTATGCAACATGGAGGTTAAATTGTATAGTTTCAAGTAAAAATTAAGTTTCTAAGCTCTATGTGTTCAGTCAATTACACTAAATGATAGACAGTTGTGACAAAGGATAAACAATTGCAAGTTTTGATCAGTCAATTATGCCATCTTATGGGTTTTTTTGGAAAATTTAACTATTTTTGAGAATTTTGGAAAGAACAAGAAGAATAAATCAATAAGACATAATGGGTTTTTGATATTTATAGGGTAATAAGAAAAAAAAATCATTGATATTACAGAAAAAGTACATGCCAAACATGATAACAACCTATGCTATTCAATCAAGGTGTGTCTCACTAGTGGAGGCCTAAGTGATAAAATATTGTAGGATTGTGCTTAAGCATAATCCACTCTCAAAAGGGGATAGCTAGGTCTCCAATGGAACTAGGGATCACCTTCCTCTTTTCCTTAAAGGATTTTTACACCCTCAAAAGAATTCTATCTCACCTTAGGACAATACATGTTGGGTAGCTTCACGCATGATACTGCAGTGTAGAAAATTATACTCCCTTGTAGGTGATAATAAAACTTCATGATTATTTTGGACCTATTTTAGTGAACCTTTCATTTATGCATTTCCAACACCTCTTAACTAGGCCTTAATCTCCTAAATTATGCATTGTAAGGCCTATTTTATCATTTTTTGACAAAATTACAAGCATTGAAAAAGCACAACTAAATAATGCATTGCCCCTAATACTTTGTGTCATGGGAAATAGGTACAAGCCCCATATTACCATGGGAGTATGGGACCCTCTATCTTGCCAGGGACCAATTTTTAATAAGTTGGTGTCAGCATTTTAACATTCAAAATTAAAATTTCATATTTTGACTTTCTAGATCTAATTGTCAGGAAATTAGAGAAATGCATATAAATACCTAGTCTTTTCACCATTTCAAATAGAAAAAAACAAGGGAAGAAAATATGATCAATAGATCATTTCACCACACTTGAATTTGTAGGTTTTCAAGCTCATTTGCAGATTTTGATCAAGCCCTATGTCATGATTGAATATTGATGTCAATAGAAGAGCATGATGGATTCTTGGTTTGGGAGATGCATTTGGTCATTTTCTTCAACCTAATGACATGTTTCCTAGTGTTCTCATCTTCAAGATTCATATTATTTATAGCCTAAAGCAAGGTATCATGTCATTTTATATTTACTAAGGGTGTTTGAATTTTCCCAAGGTAGATCTTGTCATTTTCATATAAAAATCTCTCTCTAACACATTTGAGTAGGGTTTCTTTGTATTTTAGCTCATACAATCTTAGAAACACATAAGGTTAGGTCACACACACTGTTATCAACCATTTCTATTGGCTATTATAGAGGTAGAAATACCAAAACAAGGGCTTGACTAAGGCAAGCTCCTATATAGCCACCCCCACCATCTATTTTGAAAATTTATTGCAAGTCCACATCCGAAGATAAAGGTTTGTAGGGAAAATAACAAAGAGTAGAAAAAGAGCTACAAGATCAAGTTTTAAAGTTCAGAAAAGGTCTACAAGGACCCAACTCCAAATTTTTATGATAGGTACATATTATTCTGCACTTCCCTTATCTACCTACAAATTGCTATTTTAGTCTGTGTTTCCATAATACTGTATTTTTTCATATTAGGTCATATAGTTCAATTAGGTTAATCATTCCAAATCATTCCAATCCATTTCCAAGGCCCCAAGGATGTAGATCTAGGTATTATTGACTCACCTTCATGGTTGAAAGTTAATTTATTCACCTTGTTGATTTGCATTCTAATGTACCTTTGAAAAGGGAGGTAATTGATCCTAGGTTTTATGCATTTAACTTAGGGTTCCATTTTTCATATGTTACATTTTAGTGAACCTAATACTTTTACATCATAGACCTGTTGAAAATCACACTCATTCACCCTAGATCTAGGTCTTACATTGCATTTTTTGCATCTCATTTAAGGTTTCATCCTTGCATCATAAATGTTTTTTAAAAAATTGCATGTCATATTGCATCATAACTTGAATTAGGGTTTGTTTTAGTCATTTAGGTCATATTTGCATTCAAAAATGTGATTTTTTGTTCAAATATTTCCATACACTTGCATTCCACTTACATTAAGAAATTATAGAAAACAATCATTGTGAAAACATTTTGCAAACAAAAAAAAACCTTAAACAACATAAACATTTAGTTTTTCAATTTTTGAACCCTTGTCAAGGACCAAATGCCCCTGGTTGTCCTTGTCTTGCTATAGGTGAGTGAAACTTTGCACATATTTTTGTCCTTATACTTTCATTCTATTTCTACTAGGAAAGGGTTTGTTTTGAAATTCTGAAATAGTTTTATTACATGTTAAAGAAAGTTTTCATTTTATTTATCTTGTTGAAAATCTTGAAATAATTTTACTCTTGAGCACTTGAAATTATGAAATAGGACAATTTCTTGCATTTTTTGGATCATTGCATAATGTAGGTAAATTAGTCTTCATTTTGTGAAAAATTAAACCCCTAGATTGTTACAACACATTACACAAATTAGAAACTCACAAAACAATCGTAGAACCAATACCAAAGCTAGGTTTGCAAACATTCATATAGTTAAACACTATTACTAAATCCTCTGAAATTGACAGTTTTGAAAAATCCCTACCAAGACCTAGGCACCCTTGGGTGTCCAAGTCCTCCAAAAACAACTTCAGAACCCAAGAATAGACTAATATTTTCTATCAGTTTGTAGGTCTGCAATTTGATTTCTAGATCTATAATAGGTCTATAAACCTATTTTTAACCCTAGTTAGCTTAAACATGAATTGTAAATTAATGATTAATCTTGGAGAAAGCATAGACATCTGATCATGTCAGATTTCTTTCTACAAGTGCATTTTATACCCATCAAGCCCTTTAGTTGTGATGACTTTGACATGTTAGATGAAGCCCTTGAGGACTTTATCTCATTAAGCTCATCCACTAAGGCTTGCAACATTCCCACACAGCAAAGGATACTCATTGTAATCACTCAAATTATCATTTATCCACCTATTAAACAACCTCAAGTCCAAACCAAACCTGTGCTTATCATAGGACCACCTCAAAACAAACCAAAACCTCCAGGTTCTATCTTGAATTTCACAAAACAACTCACTAGTAATCATGTGTTGCAACAACCAAGTTACCACAAAATTTATCATACATATAAGATAATAAATAATATGCTACCATGATAAACACAATCCATTCCTTCATTGATACCACTCCCACAACCTATTTTACCTAGTGCTCCTTGTTTGCCTCAACACAGTGGAAAGGAGTATGATCTTGTGGAGCCATTTTATAACACTCCTGCTAAGATTCCATTGTGGAATCTAATTCAAACCTAACCAACTTACCATTGAATGCTTCAAAATTATTTACAAAAAGTTTTGTTCCCTCCTAGTGCACAACCAAATGATGTAGGAGGCCTAATTCAAGGTATGAATTTAGTTAATGTTGATATTGTATTCCATCAAAGTGAACTACCTCCATTGGAATCACATAAAAAAAATGATGCTTTGATGATATTGGAAGTTATTAACAAGTTTGGCATTATGCGTACCCTCATTGGTAATGGTTTAGGACTCAATATTTGTAGTGTTGTGATGTCGTAAAATTGTACTCCTTGCAATTTCACATACATTCTTGCATCTTCTTTAGTGTCCACTCCCCTAGCACTTGTGTGGGCTCATTTTTTCCCCTGCATAATCCTTTTTCCCCTCTCGAGATACTCAAAACCCCTTTTTCAACAGCTACCTTTGCACACTAGTTTTGAATCAAACCTTGTGATTTTCCCATCCTCATCATTTTGTAGCATGATGTGTCTAGAAACTAGCATGCTGCACGGATGTTTGCACACTGCACTAGTGTATCATGACATTTCAACATTCAAACAACCATTTCCAAGCATGTTTGCCACTTGTCATATGCTTTTTTCTGTGGTAATGGCTTGAGACGCCCTGTAACAGCTCAAGAAGCTTATTTTCCTTCCTCTCCTCTCCTTAAATGTTATCTTTTCAATTCATTTGGCCTTCCACTTCTCCTTCTTGGTTTCTATCTTGACATTTCTCCCATCTTTCTCTTGCTATCTTTCTTGCAAAACTCTCTATAGCTCACTACAACAACACTCTCAAGCTTTTACAATGCTCTTTACAACTCTCTTGACTCTTGCAACTATCTTTCTCTCCCTCTTTGGATTCCTTTAGCCTTGCAACTAATATATCCTTTTCCTTGTGCTTGTGAGCATATTGGAATTTATCACATCCTTGTGATACAAGTTCTCCTCCTTGAGTGGGGATTGCTTTTATCACCTATATTTTGTGATACAGGTTCTCCTCTTCGAGCAGGGATTTCTTTTATCACCCTTGCATTCATTTCATTTCTCTCTATTCACTTTCTCTATCTATTTGGATATCCATGGAGGTGAGAACACCAAAACAAGGGTTTGACCGAGGCAAACCCCAATACAACCCCAACATTTTCTCCAGATCTTACACATGTAGGTTTTGAAGATATTCATGTGCTGGAGGATTCATTATATGGGTTGTTGTGAGAAGTTTCTATCTTTTATTCCCTTACTTTATCATTATACTTCACTTTATTTCAAATTTGTTATATTTTGTTGCTTTCTCATGTTCCAAGATTTCTTAGAAATCAGAATAGAAGTAGTCACTATACTATTTTATGTGATATTATTGTTCTCTGGTTCGTACAAGATGCCAACATGCCTCTGAGACACCTGTGTGCAATGTTTTTTCCTCATTCTGTGTTGCCATCCTTTGGCTGAGATCCCACTAGTTTGTCGAGAAAACCTCTATGACCTGATCTTTTTGATTCTAAAACTCTCACGTTGTTCCTTAAGGTAGTTTAGGGTAGTTCACCCCTTGGGAATCTCTTGAGAATATAGAGAATCATGAGTAGAGAAACCCCTTTCTCTACATTTTGGTGAACCTGACGTGAAACACATTATTTTTCAAAAAACTAGGAATCTATTTACCCCAACTTGGTGGGGTCATAACTTTTGACTTGGTGCTCGGAAGTCAAAACTGTTTGCACCGTTGGAAAGGTCTCCAAGAGGAATAATTCAATCCCTAAAATACTGTGCCTTTGGAAATCAAATTTTAGGGATTGACGCAAGTTTCAACCCCAAATTTTTCTCCAAAGACCTCCAAAAATGAAAATTACTAGAACCTAGAAAATGCCGAAAAAAATTTGGATTTTTTTATTTTTCTTAGTTTTGTCACCCCTAGACTACTCCAGATCAGCCGACTTGTTTATTCATTGTTTATTATATTTAGCTTACTATTTTCAAAATGAATTTAATATCTTCTTTTATGAGTTCAATATCTAATTCTATTCAAAGTGTTAATGATGTTCCATTTCATGCATGTGATGGTGACTTGGCTTTACCCATGTCACTCGGTATCTTTGATCCTTCTCATGAAATTCCTCTTACATCGATGGATATTTTTTTTGCAAGAAGATGAAATCATTGATACCTTTCTTAATGCTACTATGGCTTCTCTTCATTCCAATGCACTCTCTTCTAGAGATGATGTATTAGTGAATGATGAATCTTGTCTCTATTCTAGTGCACTCTCTTCTAGATATGCTGCATTAGAGAATGATGAACCTCCTTCCACATCTGATCCTCCCCGAATCGATGCTAAGAATATTTCTTCAAATAATTATTCTACAAGTTGTGATAATTCTATAAATGTAATTTATGTCTCTACTACCCCTAAGAGGCCTAAGAGGTTGGTCATTTATCTTAATCCAGCTAATCCTTCTCCTAAAAGGATTTGTTCTATTGATGGTGTCCCATTTGATAGAAATTATATTGATCTTTCTATGACTCCCTCTTACAAAGCAGTAGCCCATACTTATAAGAATAGAATGAATAAAAAATCAATCCCTCTTCAAGCTCCTAAACCTACAATTGAAGCACCTAGTGATTATGATCTTGTCAAGCAACTTCGTGTTACTTTGGCTAAGATCTCACTATGGGACTTGCTTCGGTTTGCTTTGGTTTATCAAGGTATGCTTCAGGAAGCCTTGCAGAAGATCCTCTTGCCTTCTTCTACCAGGCCGACAATAGGTCATATCTATGTGGATTTTCTAAATATCACATTCTATCTGCAAGAAATTTTTCCCTCGGATGTGTAGAAACAAGATCCTTTAATGATTATAGTTAATATTAATAATATCAGCATTAGATGCACTCTCGTTGACACTGGTTCGACGTTCAATGTATGTAGGATTGATCTATTTCCTAAGATTAATATGATTTATCTTCTCTTAATGCTTCTTCTTTTGACATTCGTGGGTTCGATAATGTCGATCGACAAGCCCTAGGCATGCTAGTCTTTCCTTTGAGGTTCAAAATCGTTACCATACCCACCCTTGTATATGTTATGTCAGAAAAATTACCATATAACCTTCTTCTTGGTAGACTGTGGGTTCATACTACAGGTGTAGTCCCATCTACCTTGGATAAATCTATTAAGTTCATTTACAATAATCCTGTAGTCACAGTAAAGGATGACCCTGAGGGTATGCACCTATGTGAGATGGTAGTTGCTGGTCAGGTTTTGGTTATGCCTACTCTTATCCCCTCAGTGTCTTCCAATGTGTTGATGTTTACTCCAAAAGTACCTACTACAAAGGATTCTCTTGAGATAGATGTCCCTGAAGAAGATTCTTCTGAAGCAAGAAATCCTAAGTCTAGTCCTTCTTCTCAAAAGAATGCATGTCTTGGTGATGATTGGGGTTCCTTAGAATTTATAGATTCCTTCATTAGGGAATTTAAAGTTGACCCAATCCACTTAAACCTTTCAAAAAAATCATCCACACCCATTATCAAAGGTAATTATTTTTTTGTATCGCGGGATAATGTGAGCAATGGTTGTAATGTCCTTAATGTTGAACCTCCTTCTAAGGAAGATGATCACACTTTTGTTAAAGAGGTTAATGTTGTCAATCTTATCAAGAAGGTTGACAGAAATTTCGTAAAAGAGTATGATCCCCATTGTTGGAACAATGATCTCTATGAAGATCCTCCTCCTTCTCAAGATTTTCAAGTATGTTACGGACCTAGCTTTAAGATCATCTCTAAATATGGGTATGGGCGTAAAGGTTGTGGGCGTAATGAACAAGGCATTCAGGTCCCTATAGAATTTGCACCTTGTAAGTGTAATTTGGGGCTTGGTTTCTCGAATGAACAATTTAAGTAGAATCCACGATTAAGTGTTGACAACCTCATTCTCTTGGGTTGACTCATCCTCCATTGTCTTCTATCTTCATGTATTCTTCTTCCTCTGAGAAGTCAAACTCTTTTTCATAAGAGAAAGGGTTGCTTCCTACTCCTCATTCTTTATTTGAGCAAGAGTGCATTTTGTTGAGGCTTATAAAATCCCACTTGATTAATCTTCCTTCTCCTACATGTAAGAAATTTATTAAACATGATGGAGAAAAACATTATTTTTGTGCATACCATTGAGTTCCAGGCCATTCCACTAGTGAATGTAAGGCCTTGAAGGATAAAATACAACTTATTGATTCAGGTGCCATCACTCATTTATTTGTTGATACACCTGCATCTTCTTCAAATGACAAGTGATATCGAGGTCTACCTCTATCATGTATGTTCTAAGTATTTTGCATGGTTCTCCTCCTCTGTATGTTGGGGGCAATGATAACTTATTTTGGAGATGTACGTCCTAAGGATCTCCTCTCTTCTCTCTATCTTTCAAATGAAGGGTCCCTTGAGTGGACCCATTTTCTTTTGAAGGGTCCCTAATGGACCCCTTTGGATGAATTTTATGGCATCTAGCTTGGGGGTAGCTTGACTAGACCTATCTCACATATTAGCATCTAGCTTGGTGGCAACCCGACTATCTATCCATTCAAGCTTACCTTGCAAGATCGAGCACCTGTGAGGACCCAATTTGACTCTGCATAGTCCCCTACATCGAGCTTCCCTTAGGAGAGAGTACTTGGGGAACCTTCTTTGCAAGTCTAAGGACCTGTAAAGTGCTTTCATCCTGGAGGATCTATTCATTATTGGTCTACGGGCCTTCGGTACAATTTGTTCAACTCTATAGGAGAGAGTACCTACAAAGCCTTTTTTTCACCTTTTGTAGGTTTATGGATCTATAGTGCATCTTTTCAACTCTCCTTGTGTTTGAGGACCTGTGGAGCCATCTCTCTTGGAATTTTCATTCCTCCTTCTTACTCTCTCTTAGATTCTCTTTCTTCTCAATTGTGTATATGAGATTGAAGATTTGTGTCTTCTTCATCTTGAGTATATGCTCTTTCTCTCTTTGACATTGGTTGCTTCCCTAAATTTTGGGTTCATTCTTCTATCAAAGCAATCGATCCTTACATTCTTTCTATTTTAGAATCATTTTATGTGTTATTTCTTAATTTGGAGACAACGCATTGTATTGAGACAACTTATCACATTAAGGTCTCTTTCACTTTGCTGACTCAAATCTCTTAGTTTATTGTGTGCTTGTGTATGTATTTTTATATGTACTATCTGAGCCGTGGTGTAATGGATTTTTATGTTCTAGCATTGTTGTATTGTGTAGATACTTCTTGTCTAATGTGTTTTTTTGTAGGTCTTCATCTTGGGGGAAAGATTCCTTGGTTCAAAGAGTTATCTGCTTCATCTATAGTATCCTTTTGGTATCATGATGTTATTTATGTTTAGTATATTTCCTTTAACGTGCATATTAGAGTAGATTCATATGACTGCTAAAGTGGGGGAAAAATGTAATGTTGTAAAATTGCACCCCTTGCAATTTCACATACATTATTGCATTTGATTTAGTGTCCACTCCCCTAGCACTTGTGTAGGCTCATTTTAGCCCCTTAATAAGACTTTTTCCCCTCTCAGGATGCTCAAAACCCCTTTTTCAGCAACTACCTTCATGCGTCAATTTTGCATCAAACCTTGTGATTTTCATGTCCACATCATTTTGTAGTGTGATGTGTCTAGAAACTAGCATGTCGTGTGGATGTCCGCGCACCGTGCTAGCATCCCATGACATTTCAATGTTCAAACGACCATTTCTGAGCATGTTTGCCACTTTTCATATGCTTTTATCAGTGGTAACAGATTTGGATGCCCTGTAACAACTCAAGAAGCTTCTTTTTCCTTCCTCTCCTCTCCTTAAATTCTATCTTTTCAATTCATTTGGCCTTCTGCTTCTCCTTCTTGGCTTCTATCTTGACATTTCTCCCATCTTTCTCTTGCTATCTTGCTCTCCCTCATTGGATTCCTTTAGCCTTGCAACTAATATCTCCTTTACCTTGTGTTTGTGAGCATCTTATAATTTATTACATCCCCGTGATACAGGTTCTCCTCCTCGAGCGGGGATTGCTTTTATCACCTATATTTTGTGATACAGGTTCTCCTCCTTGAGTGAGGATTACTTTTATCGCCTATATTCTGTGATACAAGTTCTCCTCCTCAAGCAGAGATTAATTTTATCATTTTTGCATTCATTTCACTTCTCTCTATTTGCTTTCTCTATCTATCTGGCTATCCGTGGAGGTGGGAACACCAAAACAGGGGTTTGACCGAGGCAAACCCCTATACAGCCTCAAAATTTTCTCTAGATCTTATGCATGTATGTTTTGAAGATATTTACGTGTTGGAGGCTTCATTACTTGGGTTGTTTTGAGAAGTGTGTATCTCTTATTCCCTTACTTTATCATTTATACTTCACTTTATTTTAGTTATGTTATATTCGATTGCTTTCTCATGTTCCAAGATTTCTTAGAAATCAAAATAGAAGTATTCACTTTGTTGTTTTCTATGATATTATTGTTCTTTGGTCCATAAGAGATGCCAATGTGCGTCTGGGACACCAGCATGCCACACTTCCATCCTCATTTTGCATTTTCGTGCTTTGGCCAAGAGTCCATCATTTTTTCCAAAAAACCTTTGTGATCTGCTCTTTCTAATTTTGAAACTCACATTTTTCCTTGAGGTAGTTTAGGGTAGTTTTCCCCTTGGGAATCTCTTGAGAATAAAGAGACTCATGAGTAGCGATTCCCCCTTATCTACAAGTGTAAACCTTGTAGACATAATTGGAGTAGATAAGACTAAAATTCAACCAGATTCTTTGCTTATTCATGGATTTGATAATATGGGAAAACAAACCTCTTGGTGTGATAATGCTACTTGTCAAAGTCGGTAAAGTTACGTTAGAAACTCCTATCCATTTCGTTCCCTAGGATCTTTCATACAATATTCTCTTAGGTATACCATGGATTCAATTTAGTTATTTTATTAATTGTCCATGCATTTCCACCTCATCACTCAACTCCCACTCACTTCAAGTTCTCTTCAATCTATTCAATATTCTACCTAATCTAGTCAGTCTCACTAATAGTCACTTGTACTTATCTCATCAATCAATTCTATCAATTAATCCATACTACCAATTAGCTCAAATCATGCAATCACTTAACTCCTCATCAATTCATTTGAATCATTCTCATTCATTGATCTGTTTAGTTTCTATTCAATCTCAATTGTTGATCGATATCACCTGAAATCTATAAATATAATTATCATTCAACCATTATCTCTAATTGCATGAAATCTATATGCATATTATCATTTAAGAGCTTTTGTGCTAAAAATTTGAGAGCAACCATACACACTAGTCTTCAAGGTGCAATTAATTAACAATGGAGTTAAGCAAGGTTATCATGTAGGTTTATTTTGTTTGATTGTTTGATTTCCTTATGTTTCATTCATAGTTTATTTAATTGATTATGATTGTTATTTGTATTTTATTTTCATTATTCATAATCATTTTTATTGAATCATATTTTGGCATGCTTGATGTGACTCACATCCTATTTATTTTAACAAAATTTTGTGATATTTTTGTGTTTTAAGAAGTTACATGTTCAAACGACACAATTGATTAGGAATCTGGTGAATTTGATCACCTAAATGGTGTATTTGATTCAACAAGCAATGCATCTGATCATGTACACAACATAAAAGTTTTAGGATTTTACCACATTTGTTCAACTATTTAGCACAATTGACTCACCATTCAGTGTATTTGATACTTACGAGTGTATTTGATTTGTGCTTTCTTTGTTTCTAGGTTCAATTTACTAAAATTATACATTTGACACCGGAATTACACAATTGATCTAAAAATTATGCAATTGATTTTGATACCAAATTTGTATATTCAAATCCAAAATTACGCATTAGATTGGGAATGGTGCAATTGATTAGGTAAATGACACAAATGATCAAGTATATGATTCAAGATCTCTATGTTTTTGGATTAATTTCCTTTTATTCTATGCATCTGATACTACATGTCACATAATTGATTAATCTTGTTACACATTTGATCCAATAAATTTAGCAATTGATCTTTGTTATTTAGTTTCTTTTTAGATATTAATGTGATTCGTGCAGCTTAGATTTCATTTGGAGAAGGAAAAAACTTTGAAACTACTGACATATTTGATGCAGAGTTTTATGTTTTGTTATTGAGAATAACTCAGTTTAATTTTTTAAAGGGAACTAATTTGTTTGTTGTGTTTGGTGAATTCATTGGTGTGTATGCCCTCCCCTTGCACCTAGTGCAAGCTTGGGGACCAAAACACCTTTGAATCCACACTTTTTTTTTTTTTACTCAAGGAGTGTTATTCGTGTATGCTCCCCCTCATGCCTAGTGTGTTCTTGGAGATCAAACGAAATAAAATCTTTTTTTTTTAATTTAGGAGGATTGCTTGGGGATTTCATCACCCCAAGGGTGACCTCAACCATGTTTTCTGGTAGAGTATAGAAATGGGGGAGAATTAAATTTATACCCCAAGGTGTGGCCAACATCATTCAAGCCAAGCCACAAGACCCTCAGTCCATTGAGACTTGTTAGGTGACAAGAGCGAGGGAGACCCCCCAATATCAGGCACTAAAAATGGGCTCATTGTTCATAGAAATCACTAAACACCTTGTTATTAGAAGCATAATACCATCAATTGTTGATCTATTGGGGTGAAAGGTATAGTATTTGTAGCATATGAAAAAATGATCCCTAAGTTTAATGCATAAAACCTAGGATCAATTACCTCCTTTTTTAAAGGTACATTAGAATGCAAATCAACAAGGTGAATATATTGGATTTAAACCATGAAGGTGAGTCAATCAGACCTAGATTTTCATCCTTAGGGCCTTGGAAATGGATTGGAATGATTAACCTAATTGAAACATATAACCTAATATGAAAAAATGCAATAATCTAGAAATACACAAACTAAAATAGTAATTTGTAGGTAGATCTAGAATGATGTGTACATGCCATAAAAATTGGATTTGAGTTCTATAGGACTGGATTGCCTAGGGGTGTATGGGTCCTTGTAAGCATTGTCTAAACTTCAAAAATTGATCTTTTAGCTCTCTATTTGTTCTTTATTTTTTTTCCTACAAACCTCCATCTTCAAATCTGGACTTGCAATAAATCTACAAAATATATGGTGGGGGTGGCTATATAGAAGATTGCCTCAGTCAAGCCCCTATTTTGGTATTTCTACCTCCACAATAGTGAATGGAAATGATTGATAACAATATGTGTTCCCTAACCTTAAGTGTATCTAAGGTTGTTATGAGCTAAAATGCAAAGAAACCCTACTCAAATATGTTAGAGAGATTCATATATGAAAATGACAAGATCTACCTTGGAAAAAGTCAAACACCCTTAGTAAATCCAAAATGACATGATACCTTGCTTTGGGCTGAAAATAAGATGAATTTGAAGATGAGAACACTAGGAAACAAGTCATTAGGTTGAAGGAAATAGCTAAATGCATCTCCCAAACCTAGAATCCATCATGCTCTTCTATTGGCATCAATCTTCAATCATGACATAAGGTTTGATCAAAATTTATAAATGAGCTTGAAAACCCACCAATTCAAGTGTGGTAGAATGATATCTTGATTCTCTTTTCTTCCCTTGTTTCTTTTTAGTTTGGAATGGTGAAAAGACTAGGTATTTATAGGCATTTCTCTAATTTCTTGATAATTAGATTGCAAAAGCCGACATTTGAAATTTAAATTTTGAATGTTAGAATACAAAAACCAACACATTAAAAATTGGTCCCTAGAAAGATAGGGGGTGTATGGGTCCTGACCCTATTTCCTAGGACACAAAGTATTGGGGGAAAAGCATTAATTGATTGCATTTGTTCAATGCTTGCAATTTTGTCAGAAAATGATAAAATAGGCCCTAACATGCATAATTTTGAAGATTAGGGCCTAGTTAAAAGGTTTTGAAAATGCATAAATACACAAGTCACTAAAATAGGTGTAAAATAAGTGTGAAATTGTACTATCAACTACAAAGGAGTAAAATTTTCCATGCTACATTTAGCCCCCGCTTTAGCAGCCTTATGACACTACGTGCATATGCAAGCTAAAGTATTAAAAGTAAATCATGCTACATAAAAAGGATACACATATGGATATTATGAATCATTCATGAATGAGAGAATGAAGCTCTCGATGTAGTCATCTGCAAGACCACAATGTTAGGAACCACATCCTACAAAACAAATTTGTTAGTTGTTCAAAATCATCTTATAATTTTCGAACAAACATGTTAACTTTTATGGAGAATCCAATTCGAGGGTAGATATATGCCCCTTGATTTTGCTTGATTTATGTTGTATCATTCTAACATAAATGTTTATGATAGGGTCTTCAAATCACAACACCAAATATCAACAAAAAATGGATGTGATCGAGGGAAAAATTGTGAATCTAATGCAATAGATGGCATCAAAATTAGAGTTCACTAGCCCCCATAATGGTCGAAGGAGGGAGAGGAGGATCCACAACCAGTAGGAGAGGGTCTCGAGGAGCCTGAAGAGGCCACATATGCCCCCAAGGAGAGACCTATATCTCATCCTTGCATCACTCAAGCACATACTACAGATACAAAGAAAATCTAGTCTCACGAGCATGCAGAGAGTATTCATGCAGCTCCCACCACACCACCAACCCTTCAGAGGAGTCCTAATACAACACCCATAGTGTCCTATCAAGATCCTGATTGGTGAGTTGGAGATCTAGGTGATGATATGTTTATTTTTATGTTTTTATCATATGTTTATGCATTATATCTAATTCTAACTTATGTTGTGCTTTCTTTATTACAGTTGGTACATGATATTGGATTGAATTCTTCAGTCAAGTCACTTCAGACGTGAGGAGTTTAGAGCTACATGGGTTCCTTCTGAGAGTGATACATATGTTGTCTTATGGGTGAAACTCAACATGGTGTAGGTGGAGGTTGGAAAAGTGTAGACACACAAGGATTGGATCGAGAAGGAGCACATCACAACAATTGTACATGAGCGCATAGCCATAGACCAAGTACATGGCTTGCAAGAGAAAATGAGCTCTAAGAGCCACTCTTGAACCACTATCTCTTAACAAGTGCCATCACCACTGAGACCTGAGGAGTCTGGTATCCATAGGCCTATCTAGATGTATCATGTTATGACACACCACATTTTTCTAGCATAGTTACTATGATGTACATGAATCTTATGATCTATATATGAGCATGCATGTTTTTTATTCTATGCATTGGATGTCAATGTGATCTATTAAACAATATTGATGAGATTATTTAGTAAATGTCTCCATGATCTAATTGTTATGGGATGAATGTGATCTAATTAAATACTTATGTCTACTTAGATGCTACATTTTTGGTTAAGTGTAATCATGTTAAACTAGGTGCCCTTAATATCTAATTTGTAAAATTAAATGCATGAAATGATCTAATTTAACACAACACGCAACTGATTGAATAGTATGAAAAATAAAGTAAAAAATTAAGTACATGACTAATTACTCATAATAATTCAAGACACACAAAAATTTGTTTGTCAAGAATGAAGCAATGTGAGATAAAATAGAAACTATCTACTTAATCTAACATGTTTAAATAAAATACATACTATTCAAAAGATTGTTAAGTTTAATATCTATGCAAATGCACAACATTGATAGGTTCTTTTAGAGGTGTACCACAAATTTCTTTAATTTTATATGCCCCAAACCCATAAAATTTGTCATTGACATAGGTTCCTAACTAATTCGGGCTGAATTTTCCCTTCTTATCAGGAGCATCATTGACACTACATTGATTTTCATACAACACCAAATCTCCTTTATTGAAAGAATGAGAAATGACCTTATCATTATAGTTACATTGCACAATTTTTGAATAAGCTTGGAGATGCTTGAGAGAATTTATATGTTGTTCATCGAGCATTTTAAGTTGTTGCAAATGTTGTTCCCTATAAGTATTATTATCAATAAGGCCACTAAGAGAAACTCACAAAGAAGGAATTTCTAACTCCAATGGCATTATTGTATCGGCTCCATAAACTAAATTATAGGGTGTGTTTCCTATATAGATGTGAATAATTGTGTGATAATCCCATGATGCATAAGAGAGTTGAGTATGTCAATATTTATTATGCTTACTAACTATTTTTGCAAGATTTACTCAATTGTTTTGTTTGTTGCTTCTACTTGACCATTAGATTACAAATAATATGGTGTAGAGAAATGATGTTGAATGTGAAATATGTCTTAAAAATTTCTTAACTTCCTTATTTTTAAATGGTGTTTCATTATATGTGACTAGGGCTAAAGGAATACCAAATCGAGTGATAATATTTTCTAGAATAAAATGATAGATTACCTCAACAGTCATGGAACAAAGAGGAATTTCTTCTACCCACTTAATGAAATAATCTGTAGTGATGATTATGAATGTATTTCATAAGGATGATGGAGGGAATATCTACCCAATCAAATCCAAACCCCAAATCAAAAAAATGGCCAAATAGCCAAGAGCGGGTGCATGAAGTTGGTCGCACTTTTGTGGCCAAGTGGGAATTTTTTTTTGAAAAGAGATAACGCGAGTGCACTCGCATTATGTGATTTTAAAAGAAAAAAAAGTGAAATCTGTATCATTTGCTTTTTATTGTTTCTCGGCTTTGCTCGTGGCCAAAAACCTTCACTTTTGTGCTCGTGTTCTAGGAGGAAGGATTTCTACAAATTTCATCAACAAGAGTTGAATTTTCTTTGCAAATATGGTGACACGATGACAAAGAGATGTGGGAGGTAAGTATTGTTTGCTATTTGTTTTGAATTTGTTAGTTTGAAATTGATTTTGTTTGTTTTAGGTTAGATTTGATTGTTTTTTTTAAAATTTGTAGGAAATCCTGCAAATCCTCAACAAGAAGAGGAGGCAAATCCTCAACAAAATCCTCAACAAAATCAACCTCAACAACAAAATCAACCTCCCCCACCATTCACTCAATACCCTCCTGGCACTCAAGAAAATTTGAGGAGTGAAATTGAGAACAATAGAAAACAACTTGAGGATCTTGTCAATAGGTTGAGTGATCCAAATGCTTCAACCATAGAAAGAATACTTCTAGAAAATTCATTGAAAGATATGTTAAAAAATGTAGATGCAATCACCCAACAAATATCTGGATGGAAAGATAGGAGGCAGACAACCAAGGCATATTATGTAGACAAATTATCATATAAACAAGTAAAAGATTTAAAAATTACTAAAGGTGATTTGTGCTCTCTATTCACTGACCCTAAAGCAAACCAAAATATTACCCTCAATGCAAAGAGGTTTCCTATTCATTGGTTCCACCACCAAGAGATTAAGAACCATTTTTATGAAAGATGGTATATGGTCTTTGATTACCCACCATGCAATAATTGTGAAGTCCCCCAATATTTTCTTAGGAAACTATACAGTGAGTTTGTATTGAACCAAATCCCAAATTATTTTGATATGAGGGAGTTCCAGGAGAGAGGTGGGGGGTCAGCTCAGGATAGGCCCGGTGCACATCTGGATCCTACGCGGCAAGGGAGACGACCTCTTGCTAGGTCACCTCGTGAGCAGATTGTGATGCCTATCATTGCGAAGGAGAGTTCCAACATAGAGACATTGTAGGCGATCACAACTTTGACCTGAAGTGTCATCCATCACATTAGCCCTATTGTACAACACCATCCAGGGGAGTCTTTAGGAGGTGGCCTTTGAACCCATGTGTGTGAATCTTGCCAGGTGACTTGTTCGTATGACCCTACCGGCACTCAGGAGGGTGCTACGCAAGATCCATATGCTACTACGCAACTTGATCCGTATGCATCTACGGGGATGGAGAGGATGGCTGACATTTTGCATGATGCATATGGCATTGACACTCAGGTAAAATTCAGCATGTCCATTGAATTGAATTTATTAAATTTTGATTGTGAAATGCAAGATTAACTAATTTAGTTTTATTATTTTAATAAAATTATAGGGTCATAGTGTAGAGACTGGATGCACTATTCATCCACCTACTTATTTTTGCAGTACACCTATCAGTGGGGTATGTAACTAGTAAACAATTATAAATTTATTACATGTTAATAGCATTGTTTTACGAATGGTATTTTAATATGTGATTTTGGATGTTGAATAGGGTAATGTTGGAGGTTTCAAGGAAACACCTCCTAGTTCTAGTAGATTTGATCAAACGTTCATGGAGGTAATATAGAATAAAGAGAACTTAACTAATGAATTATAAGTTTAGTAGATTTGTGTAGTTTATATTCATATTGTTGGTTATGTTGCATTACACATCATTCAAACTCAAAGCATTACTTCAAATTCAATAACTAATAATTAGAAATATATAGTTTAATACTTGTACTCTAAATTTTGTTCATTAGATTTCATACATTATAAGTCATCACATGGATCGCTATTGTAACTTTTTTGTGATTGAATAATTTGTTATTTTATTTTCAGATGTTGGTGATAGAAACATTTCCAAACATTACGAGGGCAATGGATATTGGTGTTTCCTCCGCTATACAATCCTTGATGGCTCTGATAGGGGAGGTATGCGGCAAATTACAAAATTTCAATTTACATTCGTTGTTATAGATGAACTAGTTCTAGTGAAAAATAAAACCATTATTGATTAATAGTTTAATTCCTATTTGGATGGTTTATACAGGGCTTGAGCATGCCTCAACATCGGCGTGCAAATATTTCCATTGAGGAGAGTGATCGTGAGATGGCCGTAACTGATTATTTTGTTAAATATATCAATTTTTATAATGTAATTTCTATATATTAATGTCTTTACTTCTTATTATATCAGTTAAAACTTCACAGGAGCTAAACACTAGGAGGAGCAGCAGGAGCACTCCTTGAGCACAACAGAAATGGGTGAAAGACTTATTGCCATCGGATCGCCAAGCAAAGGGAAAGAAACATGTATTTGAACCAGAGCATGGAGAGAAATGAATTTTGAATGCATAGCCCTTTGTTGTATGCCTACATGGCAATTTTGTACATATTTTGTATTGGATATATTTGACATTATATGCCTATATGGCATTCTCATAAGCCTATATGGCTATTTTGTAACTATATTTTATACTTATATTGACATATATTGATGTATGCGTACATGGCTATTTGCTTTTAATACAATTTTTTTTTATCGATGGTGTCCATATTTGCATTATAAATTTATGGTTCAATAGATATGAGTTACATGTATTCAAGTGTATACTTTACAAATTATGCACATATACTTTTTGACTTATGTGTGAACATCGAAAAGTGTGAAAATTTATGTGTGGAAGTCAAACGTAAGCCAATTTTACAATTCTCAGTTCTTGCATACTCGATCTTATGGACTTATTCCTTCCTAGCACATATTGTGAATATTTCTCATTTGGTGCAAAAGATAGATTCCTCATTTTTGAACCACTCATAGCAAAGAGATTCACAATAAGACTTTAGCATTGGAACACTACTCCATACTTCTCTTGTCTAGACCATAAAGGATTGAAATTTCTTAATTTGATGTAATGATAGTCCTGAGATGAGAATTTATATAACCATGCCTATTTTGAAACTTTGCATCTAATACTGCATCAACAAGAACTTAAGAAGTGTTGCATAAGAGTGTTAGGTTTGATAGGCCTTCTCTTCCCTAAGGGAGGAGAGCCTGCATCTTGAATTGTGAACAAAATTTTAAGAAAAAAACATTTTACCTAAAGGCTTCAAACCTAGATGACATATTTGGCTAAGTCTATCTTGAAAATTATCAATGCGTTCAAACTCTAAAGGAGATTCTCCTTGAAAAGCAAACTTTACTCATTTTCCCAAGGAAATAAATTGCAATGTAAGTTGCATGATTTATCTTATTTCTTTCTCACAGTTCCTGGTCAATCATTCATGGCTCAGGATAGTTCCGTTCCAAGGCAAGGACACCCAAAAAATCACTGAGATTCTTCTATGATCTGCAAGAAAAAGGTTTTGGCTCTTTCACAATGTAAATAATTATGTAACACTATTTTCTTGTTTGCCTTCCACACAGAAAAATGTTTACACTTTTCAAATTGATCAATGATCAATAATGGATGATTTTAAACACTTGAAATTTTTATGTTTGAACTTTAATTTATAATTTTGTATCATGAAATTCGAGTATCACTAATATTTTAAAATTTGACTATGAAAGTGGTGGTGTATTTTTGCTATGTTATTTGACTATTAATATGGTGGTGTATTCTAAACTTGATTACTGCTGTAAATATGTATATATTTCTGATTTTTATATGTTTTTGTATTACTGAACCCAAAACAAACCCAACCCAATTTTTTTTTCCCGAACCAGCGAACTGGGTTCTCGAACCCGAACCCGAACCCAAAACCGAACTGATAACTTAGTAAAAAATAGATTTTTGTAGTTTATATTCATAATGTTGATTACATTGCATTGCATCTTTCAAACTCAAAGATTTGCTTCACATTAATAACTAATAACTAGATGCTAATAGATGACAAAATTTCAATTACAATATAGTTTTTACAAAGTCAACCTAAGCAGTTATGCAATTACTTCCATTGCATAACTAATAACTAGGAGCAACTGCTAATTGCATTTGGTTTTCATGGCATTCTATGAGACCACATTTCTTTGAGGCATTTTTTCAAATAGTTCACTACCTTGTCTATACTACCACATTTTTCATACATGTCTACCAAAGCATTTTGTCAAATAGTTCAAGTGTTTCCTTGTTACTATGGATGAAAGCCTAAAACAAGTGCTTTCGAACAAGCTATAGATGCTTGGAAAAAATCTATCAAAAGCATAATATTAAGCAATATCATAGACAAGCCAGTGAACTCTTTGAAAAAATGCCTCAAAGAAATGAGGTCTCATGACCTGATGGAATGCCACATGATGATCAAATGCTTTTGATTGTCATGGCATTCCATCACCATGAGACCTCAGTTCTTTGAGGCATTTTTTCAAAGAGTTCACTACCTTGTCTATGCTAACAAATTTTTCATACATGTCTATCAAAGCATTTTATCAAACAGTTCATTGCCTTGCTGCTATGGCTAAAAGCCTAAAACAGGTGCTTTTGAACAAGCTATGGATGCTTAGAAAAAATCTATCATAGCATAATAGTAAGCAATAGCATAGACAAGGGAATGAACTATTTGAAAAAAATGCCTCAAAGAAATGTGGTCTCATGGTGGTGGAATGCCATGACAAGCAAATTGTTGTGGATTGTCATGGCATTCCATCACCATGAGACCACATTTCTTTGAGGCATTTTTTCAAATAGTTCGCTGCCTTGTCTATGCTACTACATTTATCATACATGTTTACCAATGCATTTTATCAAACAATTCACTTCCTTGTTGCTATGGATAAAATTCTAAAATAGGTGCTTCCAAAAAATCTATGGATGCTTGGAAAAAATCTCTCAAAGCATACTAACAATCAATAGCATAGAAAAGGCATCAAACTGTTTGAAAAAAAGCCTCAATGAAATGTGGTCTCAATGGTGATGGAATGCCATGGCAATCCATAGAAATTTTCTTGTCATGGCATTCGTCATACCATTCCATCACCATGAAACCACATTTCTTTGAGGCATTTTTTCAAAGAGTTCACAACCTTGTCTATGCTAACATATTTTTCATACATGTCTATCAAAGCATTTTATCAAACAGTTCATTGCCTCGCTACTATGGCTAAAAGCCTAAAATAGGTTCTTTCAAACAAGCTATGGATGCTTGGAAAAAATCTATCAAAGCATAATAGTAAGCAACAAGCTGATGCAATACAGAGATTGCCAAACCACTCAACAACTCAGGGGACTCTTGTACCAAACTCATCTTGGAGAAGATCAAACAAAATTTAAACATTTCATCAAAAATATACTTTTCATCCACTCAAATTCTCTTATCATTCATCATTCATCCTTCCACAAATCTGTATTCCAATTGACTCATTCAAAGCAAAAAATCATGTTAGAAAACTTTGATTCAATCAATTAGATCAACATGCATTTCAAAAACACCATTTTCAACAAGGCACTCTTCCATTCAATCAATTCATTCAACTTGTCCCAAATAGTCAATCCATCATTACAATTGGATTTCAGACTTTTACCAGACCATCAAGCACTATGAACATCATTATTACAACTGATACAAATCAGGAACTTGCTCTCTTAACTTTGTTCTGACTGAACTTACAATTTCATGTATTATTTTACACCAAGTCTCCTCACTGTCCAACTGTCAAAACAACATATCTCACTTCTAAACCCTCTCCAAGACTCCATACATCCCTGACACCATCACTTAGACAACATTATCCCAAAATCAACTCACCGATCATTGTTAGGTTAGACTTCTATTCTCTGAGCAGTCAAGGCACTACTTCTCAATGAGACATTCATGCCCTAAATTAGGTAAACCAAACACACTATTTTCAAAATCCAAGATCCAAAACACTTTTAGAGACCTCTTAATGCCCATGTCCTCATATCAAAAACTCAAAATAACTTATATTGAAGAAATAAACAGTTTTTAGTCTGAATGCTGTAAAAAAGGCTACTAAAATAGGCCTTATTTTCAAAGAAGACCCCCTTCAAACATTCCCAAAACACTTAAAACCTCAAAAAATTCATTATGCATAACACAAAACTCCCAATTTATCTATTTTTAGGGATTAAAGGACTCCTTTTGACAATATATTGACAAACCCTTGTTTATAGGGTGAAAAACTCAAAAATCAATGAGGGTTTCTTGTATAGGCTACATGAAAACCTAAAAACCTCCAGCCAACCATTGGAACATGTCAAAATACATCTGAAAAGGCATTTGGAAACATCTTCTAACCCATACACTTGTTCTTTCTCGACTGTCATGCTGGAAAGTGTTCATTTTGACTGGAAAACTCAAATTTTCCTATGTAGCAGCAACTCCTTCAAGGTACTCTTACTTTTTCCTCCACTCACAAACATAAAAACATAACAAATAACCTATCCCTAATCTACTCCACCAATCTACTTGACCTACATTGGTGGAGTAGTGTGGAAATGCCTTATAAGACTCTCAAAACTCAATGTAGAGGATTTCAGACCGAGCCATAAGAAGAATGCTCAAAGAAACATTAAATTTATTGGATTCCTTCCAAAATGGATGCAAACAAATGGTGATTCCCCAACCTACTGGAAACAATATAAATTTGAACCCTAAACTCTTGCATAGTCCGTACAAGTTAAGAAACAACTGAAAAACACAAAAAATAAGCTAAAACAGGGAACTCTTTGTTAATTTAATTCTTCCAGAATACAATGATCACTTTGCTCGGCCTTTAAAATTATTTTAAAGAAGTTTACAACCATCAACTACCTCTTCATCTTCCTTGAATGACCTATGACTCGTCCTCTTCCTTGATTTTCTTGTTTTGTCTCTTCACATTCCTTCTTTTTCTCTCTTTTACATATTTAGCATTTTGACAATATTACACTTTGTGCTTTTTCATGCCTTGATTGCATTTAATTTTTGCATTACATGGACTTAAATACATTTTTGAAAACTTATCCTTTTGAAGGCATTACATGACCTAGGTGTTCTTGCACCACAAGCTATGGTCTCATATTTTTTTTTCACATCAACGTGATTTGATTCACGTGAAAATTAGTGTGAACCAGATTTTGTATCATGGGGCTATATTAAGCTGCCACTTCGAAAACCAATGTAATAATGATACAAAATAATGTTTGAGACTACAAGAAGGCATCAAAAAGGCTAGTGTACTAAACAAATTCTTATGATTTATGAATAATGTTGATAACTCTACTCAGTTGGCTTCTTTTTTCAAAATCATACAAATTGAACCCTAGCATCAATAGAATCTGTATATCAAGCTACCACAATTCAAGTTACATTAGGCCCATATCACACAGACACAACCTGAACAATAGGAGGAATGGCCTATTTCAACATACTACACTCAAACCCTTAAGGGATGGATTCAGTTGAACATAGCTCAGAGAAATTTCGTGTGTTTGGGTGCAAAAGAGGACCAGGCCTAGGGTAAACATGCCTACTCAGATGTTTTGAAACAAATCTTTTGGTCACACGAGTTGCAAAACAAAAATTGCACCACCTTGCAACTTTCCACTACTTGCATTTGACACTTTTTCCATCAATTGAAAATTGGACACCACAGGAAAACCACTTCGAGATAATGAAAACTGAGAGAGGTTATTGTAGAGGGGCCCAACATGATCCCATAGGATCAAACAAGAAGTTTTGAAGCATCACGGTGTCTAAGTAATCTCATGTTGAAGTTTGTAGCAATTTTGCCCTTTGGACCCTTAAGGGATCGATCCGATTGAACGTAGCTCGAAGCAATTCTGCGTGTTTGAGTGTGAAAGAGGACCATGCCTAGCGTAAACATGCCTATTTGAACACGTTGGAATAGTTTGTTTGGTCACATGAGTTGCAGAACGAAAATTGCACCACCTTGCAACTTTCCACTGCTTGCATTTGACACTTTTTCTATCAACTGAAAATTGGACACCACGGGAAAACCACTCTGAGATAACAAAAACTGAGAGAGGTTATTGTATAGGGGCCCAACACGATCTCATAGAATTAGATGAGAAGTTTATAAGCATCACAGTGTCCGAGTAACCTCATGTTGAAGTTTGCAGCCATTTTTCCCTTTGGACCCTTAAGGGATCGATTTGGTTGAATGTAGCTCAGAGTGATTCTGCGTGTTTGGGTGTGAAAGAGGACCATTCCTAGCATAAAAATGCCTATTCATATGCGTTGGAATAGTTTGTTTGGTCACACGAGTTGCATAACAAAAATTGCACCACTTTGCAACTTTCCACTGCTTCCATTTGACACTTTTTCTATTGACTGAAAACTGGACACTACGGGGAAACCACTCTGAGATAATAAAAACCAAGAGAGGTTATTGTAGAGGGGCCCAATATGATCCCATAGGATCAAACGAGAATTTTCTAAGCATTATGGTGTCCAAGTAACCTCATGCTAAAGTTTGCAGTCATTTTGCCCTTTGGACCCTTAAGGGTTCAATCCAGTTGAACGTAGTTCAGAGCGATTCCACGTGTTTGGGTGTGAAAGAGGACCATTCCTAGCATAAAAATGCCTATTCAGATGCGTTGGAACAGTCTATTTGGTCACACGAGTTGCAGAATGAAAGTTGTACCACTTTGCAACTTTCCACTGCTTCCATTTGACACTTTTTCCATCAACTGAAAACTGGAAACTATGAAAAAACCAATCTGAGATAACGAAAACTGAGAGAGGTTATTGTAGAGGGGCCCAACAAGAGCTCATAGGATTATACGAGAAGTTTATAAGCCTCACGGTGTTTGAGTAATCTTATGCTGAAGTTTGCAACCATTTTGCCCTTTGGACCCTTAAGGGATCGATTTGGTTGAACGTAGCTCAGAGCGATTCCACGTGTTTGGGTGTGAAAGAGGACCATGCCTAGCATAAAAATTCCTATTCAGATGCGTTGGAATAGTCTGTTTGGTCACATGAGTTGCAGAACAAAAATTGCACCACTTTGCGACTTTCCACTACTTCCATTTGACACTTTTTCCATCAACTAAAAATTGGACACTACTGAAAAATGACTCCAAGATAACAAAAATTGAGAGAGGTTATTGTAGAGGGGCCCAACGCAATCCTATAGGATCAGATGAGAAGTTTCTAAGAATCACGGTGTCCAAGTAGCCTCATGCTGAAGTTTGCAGCCATTTTTCCCATTGGACCCTTAAGGGATCGATTTGGTTGAACGTAGCTCAGAGTGATTCCACATGTTTGGGTGCGAAAGAGGACCATTCCTAGCATAAAAATTCCTATTTAGATGCATTGGAATAGTCCATTTGGTCACACGAGTTGCAAAATAAAAGTTGCACCACTTTGCAACTTTCAATTGCTTCCATTTGACACTTTTTCCATCAACTGAAAACTAGACACTACAAAAAAACCACTTTGAGATAACGAAAACCGAGAGAGGTTATTATAGAGGGGACCAACGCGATCCCATAGGATTAGACGAGAAGTTTCTAAGCGTCATAGTGTTCGAGTAACCTCATACTGAAGTTTGCAGCCATTTTGCCCTTTGGTCCCTTAAGGGATCAATCCGGTTGAACGTAATTTGAAGCGATTCCACATGTTTGGGTGTGAAAAAGGACCATTAATAGCATAAAAATGCCTATTCATATGTGTTGGAATAGTCCGTTTGGTCAGACGAGTTGGAGAACGAAAGTTGCACGACTTTGCAACTTTTCACAAGGCAAAAAGACACCTAACCTTCAAATCTTGCTTCCAAACTTTTACCAGACCTTGGTACACTTTATTCATATTTATTTTGACATGAAAAAAGTTAAAAAACCTTCTTACAACATTTTTTAATCATATTTCACAATTGCTTGCACTAGAAGACCAAATTTACTTGTAAGTGCTAAAACACTAAATCAAGTGTAACATGCAAACCAAAATGAATCTTTACAGGATAAATTTATTTTATGGTACCCATTTTAGCCATTAAAAACATATATCATTTTCAGATACACTTATTTTGGAACACATGTCTGCTGTCCCAACGTCTTTGCTTCTAAAGAACCCTAAATAGGCCATTTTAACAAAGAAAGTAGTTCTTAATCATCACCAAAATACCAAAAAACCTCAACCAGTATTTTTCCATGTGTAAAAACTCTCAAATAAACAAGTTTCAAGATGGAAAATGCCCAGCAATACACAAAATCTGTAAACCCTTGATTATAGGGTGAAAATCACAAAAATTAGTGAGGGTTTCAAGTATTTCACTCTAAGAAACCTAAAACACTCCGAACAACACTTGGATCATGCCTTATTATGTCTAAAAATTCTTTTAGAATCATTTCCCTAGACATGCATTCATTATTTCTTCCATACCCTACATAAAACCTCCATTTTTGGATGAAAAACTCAAATTTTGGCTCTATAGCAGCAACTCCACCTTTGCATTCTTGACTTCCCTGCACAAAACGACTCAACCAAAACAATAAAGTGATACAAATAGGGATTGAAATATTTCAACAAAAATATTTAGATTAGTCCCAAGTAATTTGCAAAACTCTAAGTATCTATCTTGACAATTATCTCCTTTCAACTAGGTCTACTCTAGTAGCCATACAAACCATGTTTTTGGGCTTTATCACTTTAGCTTCCCAAATGAATTATCAAATAAATGAATGTTTTTGAAGGCATATCAACTGATGCAGAGCAGGGTGGAGGAATACAAATTAAGATATAAGAACCAAGAAACCAAATCAGGTTCATATATCTAATCCAGCTTCCATAAGGTCAGCACTATAGTCTTCCAATTCACCACTGAGCAACTAAAAGACCAATTCTTTAAAGAGAATTGTAAAAAAATCCATTGATCATCCAAATAACATTCATACTTCATCAAGAAGACAAATCCAAGCTTCCACCTAAGATTCATCTACCAAACCTTAAAGAAACATCAAGGTATCATGCTCAAGGGCTACAAGAACTAGCCCAATTTTACAAACAAACCCACCTTTAAATTTCTTGTCATAACAAGATCTCCTAGACAGTCACAAATTGTGCTTCAAAACCACAAATTTTCTGGTCAAATACTCCATACAAGTCTGCTAACCTGCTGCTCCAACAAACCCTCATTTTCCCTCCTAAAATCTAGGTTTCTCAAGATATTCACTCAAACAGCCACAATTCACAAAACCAAAACATAAAACATGTTGCCCTAGGTATTTATAGAGGGTTTAGAGAGAGAGACCTAAAAGAGGGAGAGGGGGTAGGAGGGAGAGGGTTTAGAGAGAGATACCTAAGAGAGGGGAGGGGGTAGGAGGGAGAGGTTTGAGAGAGAGATACATAACAGAAGGTGGGTAGGAGGGAGAGGGTTGAGAGAGAGAGACCTAACTAAGGGAGAGGGAGTAGGAGGGAGAGGGTTGACCAACTCTCTCCCACTTTCTCCCACACTCTCCCACCCTCTCCAACCCTTTCCCACTCTCTCACACCCTCTCCCACCTTCTCCCACTCTCTCCAACCCTCTCCCACCTTCTTCCTGTTAGCTCTCAAAAACGCAGGTTTGAACCACAAAAGGTTGCCAAGATTTCACAACGTTTCGGGGTAATAGACAAGGCCAAATGAATTGAACCTTCTACTCTTTAGGTGCTGCCAAACCTAGGTGGGTGTACCTATATGAGTGAGGTAGACTTGACTTGTGCTTATCTCTCTTGAAATGTTTTTCCCACAATGGAAGATGGGAGTGGACAAATAAAACTGGAATTTGGTATAAATTAGATAACAACATTAAAATTAAAACCTAATATATTCAGTTAATAGATGTAAAAAATGAATGAAACTAAATGATAAAAGTGTAGAGACTAGTGCCTTATTGGGTATGCAGAGTCAAATGAAATCTTAAATGAATAATTTTTTTTGGAAAAAACTCAATTTTTTTGGCATATGTTTTAGTTTATAACTTGTATAAATATGCAAGACTGTGACTGCCAAGTTCTTCTTAATGATCCAGATGAATCTCCTTGATTACTGTGATTCATTAAAAGGATTTAATCTTTTCTTGAAAGAGTCGATCAATCAACCACACAGATACATCAAATGTGCACTAATAAACTGAATATAAACTTGTTACATCAATTTAAATAACCAGAAAGCATCAATCTTGGAGAAAAATTTAGTAATAATTTCAATGAGCACAATAGAAAATTGACACCAGAAAAATGTCATCACATCAGAAATTCAATTGAAATCTCCATTGTTTTTCAATCATGCATCATAGTCTCAAAAAAAATTGTATCCTACTGTATTTTTCTTACTCTGTCTCTCCTCTTCATTGCTGTCAAAAATGGGTTTTATATATCGGCCACATGAAAAGTCATGTCCATTCGCATTCACATCCAGGCAGTTATTTCATTCGAGCCTTTACAACTATTCATCGGACTCTCGCAAAGACATTACATAGTTTTACTGATGTTCAATGTCTCACTGACGGTTATTCCTTCAATCGCAAGTATATCGCTAGAACTCTCATTAATGAAAACCATCGCTGTGACTTATGGAGTCGGTAGGATGTCCCAAAACTCACTTCATGTCTTATCGAAACATCTCCTTAAGTTCACTTTTTGATTTCCGTGACATAGCAATTTTCCTGCCGATGAACCTTCATTCGGTATGATTCACATAGCTCTCACCGAAGAAGCTAGTCTCACTGAATGTATCTCCAAGTTTGAATCTTGTCACTATGACAAAGGAGTCAGTAAGACTTCATGACTTCATTCTGATGGAAATAATGGGACCCACCTTCAACAGTATCGGTGAGACCAAACAAATGCTACATGACATTTTACCAACAACTTAAGTTTGGCCGATGTAACCCTTTGTATCCCGATCAATAAGACTCTTATGTGTTTGATATGACTCTCCTCGATAATTATTGTCTCAGAGATAAGTTCACTTTGCTTTTCGATCGGTATGACCTACAATGACTCGCTATGACATATAGTGATAACCACTGTATTTCCGATATATATCCCTTTATCTTATGTTTCACTATGACTTTTGGAGTCGAGGAGAGGTTTCATAGTATACTTTGTGTCTTACCGAGATACACCCTATGGTATGTTTTCTAGTCGATGAAACATATTTACTCTCTCGCCAATGAAACACTTCGGTGAGACATATGAGTCGGCAAGACTACATAACCTCATCCCGAGAGTCATTTGATATAATCCCCTTATGCTTTGTCAGTGAGATCGGGTGCATTTGCTGAGACTTTATTCCGATAACCTTTAGTCTGGCCAATACATCATTCTGTGAGCTAGTCGGTGAGACATAATACATTCGGCAAGACCTCACTCTGAAGACTTTTGGTTTGGCCAAAACATTTGCTCAGGCACCAATCGGTAAGACAATATGATTTTGCTATAACTCATCCTAATGAAAGATTTCTCATCGATATGTCATTTTGTTGCCAAAAAAATGAACTGTGTCCTACTAATGGGTGTTTGCATATGAATTTTGATCGGTGTGACATCTCTGAAGTCTTGCCGATAGACCTACAATAGATGTATATTAGCAAAGAAAAACATTATGGATCAGGGAGACCCTCACCATCTCTTGCCGATATGGATTATATAGTGACATATTCATGACTCGATGGATTCTGTGGGAACACATGGTAAAATATGGGAAAAATGATATGAAGAGAAGATTTTTGTGTCTATGGCATTCAAAAACTCATGGGTATGAACAACTTGTAAAATTATCAGAATTTTATAGTTCCAACACTCCCACCCTCTCTCCCACCCTCTCTCCCACCTTCTCCTACCATCTCCCACTCTCTTGCACCTTCTCCCACCCTCTCCAATGTTCTCCCACTCTCTCCCACACTCTCCCACCCTCTCCCACTCTTGCACCCTCTCCCACTCTCTTCCACTCTCTCCCAC